>CAJQZJ010037460.1:699102-762187 GCA_907164525.1 Lophiomys imhausi
CTTGTATTTAGAAGGAGATGAAGGGACTGTGGTCCCTATTCGGAACCTCAGCTGTGTCCAAAGCACATTCACATGCCTGCATTATCTTGTGTGATATCCACTTGAAAACTGAGAGGAAAATGGTGAAGTTGTTATTCTTATTCACACTGGTGAAAAAACAGGGCCTTACAGAGGCTGTGAGTGACTTGCCCCCACCTCCCTTGCTCATTCTTTTCCCTCTTAGTAATCTCAAATCCACTGCTAGAATTGCTTCAAATCCAAGAAGCCTATTCTTCATTTCAACTGGTCACCAGAAATGGCTTTCATGGCTATCTTTACTTGAAATCTTTGGTGACTCGGTTGTTTTACCATTCATGGGCACCTCAGGAGCTTACTCACTGAAACTCTAAATGGAGTTAATAGTTCAGACTTCCTAGCTAGCAAAAATGGGTCTAGTGTTCTGCTACATTGACGAGTGATTACTATGTGTCAGGTTTTGCCCTGAATAGTTTATATATGAACCTGATGTTATAGCCCTGTTACCTAACTCATGGTTAGTGCTACCTTTCTGTTCTAGATGAAGAAGAGAGCTGAGTGAGGAGAGGCTCTCAGAGTGAGAGTGTAGTGTCAGCATATGGTGAAGCCAGGGCTGGAAGACATGTCCCACCCCTCAGCAACAGTTCAGGAATCTTGACTCACATGGTGAAGGAGACTCTGGAAAAGCTGACAGCATTCACAGTCAATAGTCAAAGCCCACTTCTGGAATGACTAATAAAATGTGAGTTCTTTTAGAGCTTTGGAGGAAAGCTCATGGCACAGACATGTTACAGGAAGGGAAGTAGAACTATCAGTCAAAAATTATCAGAAAAGAGTGTTTGAGGACAGGGGCAGTGAGTGTCTTTAGCACTTTACAGTAATACTGTTCACTAGAAAGATAATGTGCATCATACACTTTATTTTACTTTTGAGACAGGGTCTCACTGTGTAGCCCTGGCTGGCCTAGAACTCACTATGTAGACCAGGCTGACTTTGAACTCACAGAGATCTACCTGTCTCTGCCTCTCAAATGCTGGGATTAAAGGTGAGCAACTTCAAGCTTGGACACATGAATAATTTCTGTGTTCCAAATGGCCTCTTTAGAAGGTAAAAATATGGGGCTGGAAAGAATGCTCAGCAGTTAAGATCACTGGTTGCTCTTCCAAAAGATTCTAGTTCAGTTCCCAGCATCCATATGGCAGCTCACAACCATCTGTAACTTCAGTTGCAGAAGATTCAATTCTTCTGACTTCCTCAGGCACCAAACACACAATACACAGACAAACATACAGACAAAACCCATATATATATATATATATATTAGATAGATAGATGGATAGGTAGGTAGGTAGATAGATAAAAATTTAAAGGTAAAAATAATAGGCTAGGAGTGTAGCTCTGAAGTCGAAAACTTGTCTGTCATGAATGGTGTTTGATCTCAAACACCAAAATAAATAAATAAATAAATAAACGAAACAAGTGACTTAGTTCAGTAGAGTATTTTCCTTAACACAATGTATTTAATATATACTTATTATATATATTCTTTAACACAGTATATTTCATATATTACATTTGAACATGTAATCAGTATAAAACACTTATAATGAGATGTGTGACCTTTGGGGGTAATGAGGCTTCAGAATCTGCCACTTGTTCAATATTTGAAACATATCTCATTGCAGACTAAACACATTGAAAGCACTTGGTAGAAGAGGTGGTTGTTGAGAACCACATTGGACAGTACTTCCATCAATAGCTCCAGCTACTTCCTCCCTTCTCTTTATTTTATTTTATTTTTTTTAAAGATTTATTTTATTTATTTTATGCATATGTGTGCTCTATCTGCATGTACACCTGCATTCCAGAAGAGGGCACCAGATCACATTGTGGATGGTTGTGAGCCACCATGTGGTTGCTGGGAATTGAACTGAGAATCTTTGGAAGAGCACTAGGCAGTGCTCTTAACCGCTGAGCCATCTCTCCAGCCCCCCTCCCTTCTCTTTATTATCCAACACCCACACTATGGCTATTAGCTATTAATATTGCTTTCCCTGTGATTCCAAGTCATTAACCCATCTCTATTAATAAAGGATTCATTCCATGTTCATTTCATAATATTAGCTAATACTTATTAAATGTGTGCAATGTTTCATACACAATTCTAAGTCAACACATATATGGTTTTTGTTTTGTTTTGGTTTGGTTTGGTTTTTTCGAGACAGAGTTTCTCTGTGTAATAGCTCTGGCTGTCCTGGACTCGCTTTGTAGACCAGGCTGGCCTGGAACTCACAATGATCTGCCTGTCTCTGCCTCCCAAGTGCTGGGATTAAAGGCGGCTGTCAACACATATATGTATGTACACACACACACATACACATATATATGAAGAGATTCTCAGAACAACTCTATGAGCTAACATTTTTACTGTCTTCTAATTTAGAATTGAGGAAACTAAGTTCATTTAACTGCTCAGAGTGTTGGTCCACTTTCTCTTGCTATAATAAAGTATCAGCAGCTGTGTAATTTATAAAGAAAAGAAACCAGTTTCAGCCCCTAGTTCTGGAAGCCAAAGAGCATGGTATTCCCTATCTTCCTGCTCAGCCTCATAAAGCTTCAGTTCATGGCAGAAAATGGAAGGAGCACATGTGCGAGAAAGACCCCAGGGAGGTGCCATCCTCACTTTAAAACCTCCTCGGGTAATAAATACATCATTCCCTTGAGAACCAAATGGGTCTCATCGGAGCTAACCCATCCTTATGGAAAAGATATTAATCCTTTCACTGGGCCGCTTAAAAGCCTCACAGCCTCTCAAGGCCATTACACTAGAGACAAGAGCTCCAACACATGAATTTCAGAGCCAAACCATCTCAGAACCATACCTCAAAAGCCACCCAGGAAGACCAAGTAGAGGAAATATAATTCTAACCCATA
The DNA here is from genome assembly GCA_907164525.1 of Lophiomys imhausi. Taxonomy (NCBI): domain Eukaryota; kingdom Metazoa; phylum Chordata; class Mammalia; order Rodentia; family Muridae; genus Lophiomys; species Lophiomys imhausi. The sequence goes on from CAJQZJ010037460.1 coordinate 702,052, forward strand.
AACTTAACTGTACCTCCACCCATCTTGTGCTCTAGAACATGGCTGGAGAGAACTGGCTAGCATTTTGTATCTTAGTGACCTTGGCTCCTCCAAGCCCTCAAGGCCTTTGAGAAATTTGGCCTCAACCACTTCCCTTTTCTGTGGCAGCTGACTGAAGCAACCATATATTATACGCCACAAAAATAGGGCTTGTGTATGTCTGTGTGGGGCTGTTCCTCCACACCTGTGCACAAGTAAGATCAACCAAAGCACAAAGTGCAAAACCAGAGGGTTCTTTTTTATTTATTTAATATTTATTTATTTGTTTCTTTCTTTTTTATTTTTGGTTTTTCAAGACAGTGTTTCTCTGTGTAACAGAGCCCTGGCTGTCCTGCACTCACTTTGTAGACCAGGCTGGCCTGGAACTCACAGAAATCCGCCTGCCTCTGCCTCCCTCAGTGCTGAAATTAAAGGCGTGCGCCCCCACGCCTGGCAACCAGAGGGTTCTTGAAAAGCTTGTTTAAACAAAACTTCAGCCTAGCATGTTTAAGTGACATGTTCAAGTTTATGCAGCTAAACTAAAACTAGGTCATCAAACTTCAGCTAATTTAATATGCGTTCGTGGGTGGATCGCCAGTCCCATGGAGGCCAAGACGTGGTAGGGGCGGGGCCCGTGATGTACACAACTTTCTGAAGACACAGTCTCACTGTGTTGCCAAGGCTGACCCCGAATTTGTGATACTCTTGCCCCAGTCTTTTGAGTGCTACGATCATAGGTTGGCACTACCACGTTTGGCTGTGAACACTTCTCATTTATTTTGCTTTTTGTTTGCTTTGGACAGGATCCCAGTCTGTAGCTCAGGCTGTTTTATACTCAATATGCAACCCAGGCTATCCTTGAGCCTATGGTGATTCTTCCGCCTCAGCTTTTGAAGTGCTGAGATTGAAGATGTGATCCACGGTGCAAGTCCCTTTTTATTTCATACTACTTCCTCCTTGAAAGTTAGGAGATGCAAATCTGTATCATCTTGTTCCCTATTAATTATATTGGGTGGTTTTTATTCTTTTTTCCAGTGCTGGACCCATGGCCTCTGGCATAATAGGCAAGCCCACTCCTACTGACTTGTAACAGCCCTTACTAATATACATTTTATGAGATGTTTTTCTTCCTTGCTAAAATGCTTCTCTCATGGCGTCAGCCTTATTTAAAAAAAAAAAAAAAACACTTCTGGCTTTCACAAATTGAACCTTGGAAAATTCAAAGTTCAAGAAAAGTTCCTCCTGTCTCATTTTCTCATGCCTAATTGTCACATTATTATTTTCCAAATGCTACCCCAGAGAATGACATCTGAAATTCGTTAAGGGTTAAGACACCGTCGTGCTCTTCAAACTCTCTTCTGCACTCATTTTGTTTCTCATGTGGAGTTTATAGAATAATGCTAACATGTACCACTGAACAACATGTGGTTATCAGCTTGGCCTTGAGCAGTAGAGCAGGTAGCTGTTTCTGCCAGAGAAACAGCAGTAACTTGTCAGGAGGACTCTTTCATTAGCAAGTTGCTTTCGCTCCATCCTTGGATCTATCTGTTTCGAAGTGGAGAGCTCCACTAGAGTTTCAATGTTGCAATTCCTCCAACTTAAGCACAAACCACACTTGATTCCTCATTTTAAAGAATCATGGCTTTTCTTTATTCTGTTTCAAAGCAGAGGGAGCTGTGAAATCTGAGCGTGGACACACAACCTCACCCCACTCAGAGCTGCTGAAGTGCTCAGAAAACTGGTCTCCTAATAACCATGACAAGAGCTTGTCAGTGTACATGAATCATTCTAAGATCTCTAAAAAAATAAAATTAGTTTATCTTAAATAAATCCCAAGTAGGAGGGGGATGATTTCACCCATTGTGGAATTAAAAAAAAAAAAAGGAAAGAGATAGTCTGAGTGAGGAAATGTGACTATACAGTGACAGCTTAATTCTCAAGACCTGATCCCAAAACTCTAAAATGAAAAATTATGCATTCTTGAGTTATTTATAGACTCATAAAGAAAAACCATTATAGAGACCATGGGAAATTTGTTTTATCCTTGCTTTCAACGTTCTTAGTGCCCACCTAGTGAACAATGTGCGACGAGGGGGAAAGAACTTTTAGATGTTTGAGATTACTGGGTGTTTGTTTTTTTTTTTTTTGGTTACTGTTTTGTTTTTGTTTATTACTCTTTGATTTTTCTAGATAGAACATTGTAAAAGCTCTAAGGCAGAGTTTCACAATATGTGAATAATGTAAGCAGTAAGTAGTACAGTGTGCTATGGAAAATGGTTCGCTTTCAAAACCACAGGTTAGTTCCTGGAAGTCAGTCTGCCAGAGAAAGGATGTGGTGTACACCTACAAGTCTAAAAATCTTGTGGAACAAAAGGAGAAAGATCTGTTGACTTCTGCCTCCTAGACTTGAAATTGGAACTAACAACACATAAATTGTCCTGTCAGAAAGCATGTCAGATAAAGAATTCAATGTATGTGGAAGGCTTTATGAATGACTTTTGGGGAATCAGGCAAGCCAAGGACTTGATGCCTTAGGATAAGGACCTGATAAAGGAACCCTTGGATTCAGGATCAACAACCCACCTGTCTGCTTAGTTCAGGTTGTTCTGCAGAGGTTATTGACATCACTTTGGAAATTTGCTCTCAGATCTCATTTCTCCCTGTTATGAAATAAGTCACTGTAATTCACTTGCCTTGAAAATTCCATGTAGCTGGAGAACTCTGCAGTCAAATAGGTGTCAGAGAACAAACTCACCCTGGCTCTTTTGAAAATGCCCTGTGGTCATGTGTGTGTGTGTGTGTGTGTGTGAGAGAGAGAGAGAGAGAGAGAGAGAGAGAGAAAATGCCTGGATATTCTTTGAAATGTGGATTTTATTGTGGGTTCCTGGTGTCTCTTGGAGAGGCTTATTTTGAAGGACAATAGTGTTTTTTAAAAGTTCACAAAAGGGACTCTTGATTGATAACCCACAGCATATTTCTACCTTCGGGAGGCAGGGACAAACTCAACTCAGTTAAAACACTTGGACTCCATGTTCCTACTAGGAGCATTCATCCTTATCTACATGGTAGCATGTGGTGGGCTGCATCCGCATGCCTGCCTCTGTTAAAAACAAAAACTATGGTTCAGAAAATGCAGAATAAAGAAGGAAACGATCACTCCCTCCATCACAAATGGAATATCTTTGTAGAACAAACAGTAAATGACACACATAAGTCACAGTAAATGGATTTCAAATGATAATCCAATCTTTTTGGGGAAAAGAAATAGCTTTTTTTTGTTACTTTAAAACATGCTATTTTCAATAAACCCACATACTTATGGTCACTTAGTTTTTGACAAAGAACCCAAAACCATACAGTGGAAAAAGGAAACCATCTTCAACAAATGGTGCTGGTCTAACTGGATGTCAACCTGTAAAAGAATGCAAATAGACCCACCTTACACAAAACTTAAGTCCAAGTGGGTCAAAGACCTAAACATAAATCCAGACACACTAAATCTAATAAGAAAGAAAGTGGGGAAAAACCTTAAACTTATTGGCACAGACAACAGCTTCCTGAACAGAACACCAATAGCCCAGGCTCTAAGACCAACAATCAATAAATGGGACCTCATGAAACTGACAAGCTTCTGTAAGGCAAAGGACACTGTCATCAGAACAAAACGGCAACCAACAGACTGGGAGAAAATCTTCACCAACCCCACATCTGACAGAGGGCTAATATCCATAATTCATAAAGAACTCAAGAAATTAAATGCCAAGAAACTAAATAATCCAATCAAAAAATGGGGAACAGAGCTAAACCGAGAACTCACAAAGGAGGAATCTCCAATGGATGTGAGACATTTAAAAAAAGGATCAACATCTTTAGTCATCAAGGAAATACAACTCAAAACATTTCTGAGATTCCATTTCACACCTGTCAGAATGGCTAAGATCAAAAACTCAATTGATAGCACTTGCTGGAGAGGATGTGGAGAAAGTGGAACACTCCTCCATTGCTGGTGGGAGTGCAGACTTGTACAACCACTATGGAAATCAGTCTGGTGATATCTCAGAAATCTTGGAATAGTTCTACCTCAAAACCCAGTCATACCAGTACTGGGTATATATCCAAAAGATTCTTCCACAAACTGCAAGGACATTGGCTCAACTATGTTCCCTGTAGCTTTATTTATAATAGCTAGAAACTGGAAACAACCCAGATACCCTTCAACCAAAGAATGGATTTATAAAAAAAAAAAAAAAAACAAACCTGTGATACATTTATACAATAGAGTAACTCTCAGCCATCAGAAACAAGGAAATCATGCAATTTGAAGCTAAATGGATGGAACCAGAAAAGCTCATCCTGAGTGAGCTAACTCGGACTCAGAAAGATACACATGGCATGTATTCATTTACACCTGGAGTTTAGCCATATAGTACAGGATATTGATCCTACAACCCACAGACCCAAAGGAATAGGAACCTAGCATAACTATCCTACTAGAAATTCCACCGGGCAGGAGAGCAAAGCAAAGGCTGAGACACATAAATATTAGGTGGAGCTTTGTGAGCCCTATATAAGAGAGGGAGGAGGAATAGAGAGATCCTGAGGGGTCAAGATCAACACATGAAGATCAAAAGAACCAACTAATCTAGGCCCCTAGAGGCTTACAGAGACTGAAATGCTAACCAGAAAAGAAGAAAAAAAGCTTAGACTAAACCTAGACCCCCCCCATACAAACATAGATGATAAGTAACTTCGTTGTCACAGAACTCCCTTAGCAAGTGGGGAGTAGTCTCAGAGACCGACTTTGTTACCTATTAGTGGATCACTTTACCTTAGCTGAGTTGCCATGTCCAGTCCCAGAGCAAAAGGGAGCTCTTAGTCCTCATGTGACTGATGAACTGAGGGGGGAGGCGATATGTGGGCCCCCTTACACTGGAGGAGAAGGATAGATGGAAGAGGGAGTAGAGGGTGGAAGAATGGGACCAAGGGAGGAGTTGGGAGGGGACTGTGATTGAAATGTAACTTGAATTAATAAATAAATGTTATTTAAAAAAAAACCCGTGCTATTTTCTATTTAAAACACAACTAATGAAAGTCAGTTGAGAATAAATTGGTCCCTCGATCTCTTGTGTCCCTCAAGAGCCACGATGTGGTTACTGGCCTCTGGACAGAAATGTTTCCTTGACTTTATTGAGAGGGGGTGCTTCAATGGTTGACTGGGGAGATGACTCATCAGTGAAGAGTATTTGCTATTCTTCCAGAGGACTCAAATTCAATTCTCAGCACTCACACAGTGACTTACAACCATCTGCAACTCCACCACCACGAGACCCATTGTGTTCTTCTAACCCCCTTGGACATTAGGAGGATACTAAGTCTATGAAATACATCTTATTTATGACGACTCCTCAGAAAATGCCCATTACTGTTGTAGTTCGCTGTCTAAAGAAGCTTGGCTCTCTGAAGTAACTGATATCTGTTCTCCTCAATCACAACAGAGAAATAAACTAAGGACAAGAATCTGGTTAAGAGTTCTAAATCAAGGCACAATGGTACAAGATTGTAATCTCAGTCCTAAGGAGACAGAGGGAGGAGCTAAAGGCCAGCCCTCTGTGGACACCAGGCATACACATGGTAAACATACATATATGACATGCATGCAGGCAGAACTTTCATAAACATAAAAATAAAATATATTTTTAAAGTTATTTAAAATGTACGAAATAGGGCTGGAGAGGTGGCTCAGAGGTTAAGAGCACTGGCTGTTCTTCCCAAGGTCCTGAGTTCAATTCCCAGCAACCACATGGTGGCTCACAGCCATCTACATTGAGATCTGCCCAGGCATATATGTAGAGCAAATACTGTATACATACATAATAAATAAATAAATAAATAAATAAATAAATAAATAAATAAATAAATAAAATGTTTTTTAAAAAATTATGAAATAAATTTATAAATGGATTAGAAAGACCCATTCCATATGGTACTACTTCAAAAAACAGCAACAACTATATTTGGACTTTTCACTTTTTATAAAATTAATAACTATTTCCTCTTAAATAATTGAAGTGTTATATGTTACAAATAACCATGCTAACTAGCTTGGCCTTCTAAAAGCTTCCCAGCCCTATGGTTTCTTCATACGTAGTCACAGGTCCTTTATCCAAGGCCTCACTAAAGTGGTTTTCTCAGGATTACTTGACCTGGACTTTGTTCATTTCCAACTTTGGCTTTTGCCCTTCCTGTTATCTGGAATGTTATCCTCATCTGATAAGCCTTTCTAAGGCTTATCCATTCTTCAAGGCCCCTTGGAAAATGCCACTTTTGATCCCTCCAACTGATGTGACCTCTCCCATCCTCTAAATTTTAACTACACTATAATTAAGTGTGCTGCCTCCCTTCCTGGACTAGGAATTCTTAGTCCAATGACCACAGCCTTCATCTACCCTGGGTCTCATGCTTGGCACAGAGCTAATGTTCCAGACATGGATTTGGAGATGAGGTGATCCATTCTTTTTCTAGCTATAAAGGCAAGACTTCTTTAATTTACGTTTGTGCCCACAAGCAAAGGCAAGAGTATTATGGCCCATGAGCCTTCACATTAAGTTTCCCCAGACACTTCACACTTGGCCATTTATTTGGCTTGTATGGGTACTTTGGATTGTTACTACAGTTTAAGAAAAATTTTTTTTCCTGCAATGTTACACTCATATGAGCTGGCAGAAAAAGAAATTGTCACACAGAAAGGTGAAATCTAGTTCCAGTTAAATGTAAATGGTATTAGCACTTGACAAAATAACATTTTTTTTTCAGGTGTCAGATTGGCAAAGACTGAAAGAGCTTTGGAAGGCACTGTCATGGTGGGAAACATAAGGTCTCATTTATTTCAGGTGGCAATGTAAAAATGGCAGGATTTCTGTGAAGAACAGCTTAGTAATTTGGTGACATTTACCAAAATACAAAATAGAACAGAAAAATACACTTTGAGGGATTTCTCTCCAGGGTACATTCCTGTCAATGTAGACATAAGGATGCCAAGAATCTACTAAAGGGACCTGCAATAACAACTAGGATATAACCTTGAAAATATCCAAGGGACTTGCCCAAAGCTCCAGTTTGCATAATATACAAAGGAGGAAAGAGAACATATTAAACATCATGCAATGCAGTCTTCAAAACACAGTGTGGAAACTGGAGGACAAACAACACAATTTCAACATCAAAAAGTTTGCAAGGAGGCAAAGGACTTGAGAAATTAAGAATGTCAGCTACATGTAAATCTCAACTTTCTTGAAATTTGATGTTTAAGAAATTTGTTATTTAATAAATCTGAGTATAACAAATATGATTTAAGCAATAGTCCCGAAGGCATGTATGAATGTTGACAGGATATCACCGAGGTCAAGAAATCCTTTTTGGCTTGAGAGTCTGTAGTTGTTTGGAGACAGGATCTTACCGTGTAGCCTTGGCTGACTGTAAACTCATAGAGACATGTCCATCTCTGCCTCCCTAATGCTAGGGTCAAAGACATGGACCATCATGACCAGACTAAGAAATTCTTTTTAAACTTTAAAGTATAGTAACGGTAAGCTGTGTGATTTATTTTTAAAAAATGTTTATTTATTCTTATTTTTGTGTATGTGTGTGTTACATGTGTGTGTGTGTGGTGTGTGTGTGTGAATGACACATGTGTATAAATGCCCTGGGAAGCAAGAAAAGGATGTCAGGTCCTCTGGAGCTGGACATAAAGTCAGTTGTGAGCTACATGGACATACATGCTGGGAACTGAACTTGGGACCTCTGGAAGATCAGTGTGCACTCTTAACTGCTGAGTCATCTCTCCAGCCTCATGACTTTAAAAAAAAAAGGAGTTCTTTTCTTTTCTGGAGTATATTATGAAATATGTATGGAAGAAACTTGCCTCAGAATAATGGAGCAAGGACAGTGCACCCATATGGAAGAAACAATGTTGCCTGTGAGGTAGTTGGTGGCTCTTAACTTTGGGGAGTCTGTGATATTTTTTTCACTTCTGTGTCTTTTACATACTCCCCTGTAAAGGCACAGAGGGGGAAAGTTGATAGTATGTCTTGTAATTAAAAAAACGTAGAAATGATCTAAGCATCTAAAAATAAGAATTGGTTCATATGCATAACATGGAAACTATGGTTTTGTTAAAATTATATATATATATATATATGAATGTAATAATGGCATATAAAGATAGTAGCTTGTATCCGATCATGGTGGCACATGCCTTTATTCCCAGCACTGCAGAGGCAGAAGCAGGTGGATCTCTGTGAGTTTGAAGCCAGCCTGGTCTACAAAGCAAGTCCAAGGCAACCAGGGCTGTAACACAGTAAACCCCTGTCTCAAAAAAACAAACAAAAAAAAGATAATAGCTTCTATCTATCTACTGATGTAGGACATAACAAGTGAAAATTGTGTAGAAAATATGAATAACATTCTCATTTCTGTAAAGAAAGGAGTCTTATGTACATGTACGTACACATATTTCCACAGGTTATTTTTTTTAAAGATTTATTTAATTTTATTTTATTCATATCATTTTTGTTTGCATGTTAGAACACAATAGGCATGTATGTCATCATGCCCTCATAGACCAGAAGAGAATCTCGTGTCCCCTAGAACTGAAGTGATAGTTGTAAGTCACCACATGTGTGCTGTGAATTGATCCCAGGTTCTCTGCAAGAGCAATGAGTGCTCTTAACCACTGAGCCAACTCTCCAGCCCCTTTGTAGGCTATTTCTAAAATTATTCTTAAGACATTGCTGGACGTTGGCTCCTGAAGAATGGAAGCATGTGTATGATACGGAGTGAAACCACTTCTCCAATATAAAGTGCTTTGGAGGCTGGGAATGTAGCTTAGTGGTAGAACCCTTGCCTAGTGTTCATGAGGTTCACCTGGGTTCAGTCCCCAGCACCACCAAAACTTATTTAATTAATTAAGTAGTTAATTTTAGGTGCCTGCAAGAGGTGTAAGATGGCTTAGTGGGTAAAGGCAGCACCAAGCTTGATAACTCGAGTTCTATGCGGGGGTGGAGGGACAACTATATCCCCAAAATTGTGACCTCCACAAGTGCATCATAGTCCCTCCTCCCTCAGGTAAATGCAATACAAATTTTAAAATAATAAATAAAAAAAGTGCTTTCCATCATGCATGGTGGCACACTCCCTTAAACCCAGCATTCAAGAGGCAGAGGCTGATGGAGCTCTGTGAGTTCAAGGCTAGCCTGGTCTACATAGTAAGTTCCAGGCTAGGCAAGGCTACATAATGAGACCCTGTCTCAAAAGAAAGTACTTTCCACTTGATTAACACCTTAAAATATAATATATCACAGACAAGTAATGAACAACTGAGCTGCTTGAATGGACCCACCTGAATACTGAATAGATACAGAATGTTTTTCCTTTTGTCGAATGGGAAATGTTGGACGGTTTGAACACATTTTAAAATTATATGCAAATTGTCAGATATTAACGATCTCTCTCCTTTGTGTCAGAGGAAATACACACATTTCTATTTCCCCAGAAGGATTTATGTTTATAGTTACACACATGTTTTCAAGGGATGCTAAACAGGAAATCTGACCCTCTAAGAGCAGTGGCAAAGACAATCTGAAACAACCACCTAATACAAACCTCATACTATTTTCTTTTTCAATGGTTAGTATTCTTTTTAGAAGTGGGCCATTTATGCTGTTAATAATGCTTTGCTGGGGATTATAGATGCTGTAAAGTGAATTTGTAGCCTCTACATTTCCACCTACAGAAAGTGGTGGAAGACATGGGCCAGGAAATCAGTTTCAGGATAGGGTAGATCCTGATGACCTACAAGTAGGTCAGGAGGTGGTAACCATAGATTTTTTTTGTCACTTCCCACATCCTTTCTGTTTATGAAGTAAAAAGATTAGGGGATTTTTTTTTCAATGAATGCCTTCCACATGGACAACTCTATTCTTCCTGCCTACTGAATGGGGTGATGGCCTCGCCACCAGTGCCTTCAGGTGGACAGTTCAACAAGCAGGGACAGAAGCCTGAGCCTGGTAAGAGGGCAAGCTACTTTCTTTCCACATGGACACTGGGGTTTTTTGGTAGTTGTTAGGGATGGATCCAACTCTTCAAAAGGTGGGTGGATGCCTGTGTAACCGAACTTTTAAATTATTATTTAACACTTATTTATTTATTACTAAATTCACTTATAACAAACACCAACAATTTCTTAACTATTAATCCTATAAAACCCTACAACCCCTTTAACCTATCCACTAAACCTATTGATAATTATAACAACTACTTTCATAACCTTTTAGAATGATACAGTCTCTGGGGCAGGTCCTCAGTCGTCAGGAATACAGTCTTTGTTGTAGATTCTTTAACGCACTTAGCAGTCCTTTTTCTGGATCTCTCAGATGCAGGTACGTCAGGGTAAGTTGGTTATTGCAGTCTCACCTTAAATAAGGCTTCATGCTTTCTTCTCTGTGGGAGACCCCAGCCGTCTGCAGGCCAACTTACTTCTTTTGAATCAGGAACTCAGCTGCTCTGCCTCAGTCCTTAAAGCCAGGCACCGTTTCCTTTAGGCCACTGTTTGGACAGATCAAACCCCTCTAGGCAAAAGCTGAGCCACAGGGTCCAGTCCTTGGCCTTTTGGTGTCTTGCTCAGGCTTTCTTTGCTCACCGGCTTCTTTCTGCTTCAGGGAGAGAGCTGGCCATCAATGGCCAGCCCTTTTTTCAACAGGACTCCTGGAGCTCTCTAGCATCAGGGGCCTCTTTTCCTTCTGGGCTCCATACACTGTCCTTAAATAGGAGGAACTCTGTTTCAGCTTAATTTGGGCTCCGCCCACTTAGCAGCTGAAAACAATGTCAGGCCAGATACTTTGTTTCTTCAAGTCTATTGAGTCTTTCCTGTTTTTGCTGACTTCATCCTGATAATGCTCTTCAGGCCCCGAATTAAGAGACAGTATCAGAAATTCCTATATATTTTCTAAATCTAATTTATCTAACCCCTACATGCCTGCCATTTTTCTGAGTGGATACTTTGTCACACATTAAGTTGTTTCTTTCTGACAAAGACTCAGAGAGAAGGTTGTGGATTAGTAGCAGCTGTGTGGGGCAGAGAAAGAAGTGGTGGTGAGCCTCAGATTTCCACCTTGACTGACTGGATATGTGTGATGCCTTTAGTAGGGATGAGGAAGGATTCAGGAGCTGCAGATACAGGCAAAAGTGAGGAATTCCATTTTCTACAGGATAATTGGGAGGTCAGTAGGTCTTGACAGGTCACGTGGTGCATGACAGGTCATAATCTTTTAGTCAGAGAAAGAAACAATCCATCCTTTCTATCCCTCTGGAAATCTTAATTCTCACCATATGTTTGACTGCCCATGGCACATTACAGATCATTGGCTTATTTTCTTCTTAAGTGACAGAAAGCTGTATTTCTTTTTTTTTCTTTTTTTCTTTTTGGTTTTTCCAGATAGGGTTTCTCTGTGTACCCCTGGCTGTCCTGGACTCACTTTGTAGACCAGGCTGGCCTCGAACTCACAAAGATCCCCCTGCCTCTGCCTCCCAAGTGCTGGGAATAAAGGTGTGCGCCACGACCGCCCAGCAGAAAGCTGTATTTCTATTGTCCTGCTGTTTAGAGATTTAGCACTCATATGGGCAGCAGAAAATTAATGTTTGTTTTAAAACACAAGTAACATGAAAGTGTATTTCATTTACTAGCTGGGGTCTTCTAAAGTGGCGCATGTGCACACACTCACTTTTCAGTTGACATTAACAAAGTGCTTCTTTAAGGAAAAACATTTTCTAGAACCCATTCTCACTCACAATGGAATAATGCTCTTTCCCATAGGCAGGAGGGCGTTATGGAGCAAATGCTAATGTTCCCAGTGATGACAATGTGGCCTTAATCCCTGCAATCTCCTCAGAGCCAGAAGTCCAGGTTGCTAATCATTCTAGTACTACCCTGTTCTCCTAGCTTCCTGACTTTCTCAGCCATTTCAATGGTTCCCTACAAATACATGCCTTGAAGAACTGCTAAGCTTAAGAATGCTCACACAGTAGTGAAATGCATAATAACTGTAAACCCCCTTACATCTTCACGAGGGAAGATCTAGTTAATAAATTAAGTCAGGGAATAACGTAGAGCTATTAAAAAGAATACAGATATATTTGTTCCAGGCTCTGTGCATGGTATCAAAACAAATAAAAATTAAAATTCTCTCTTTCAGACACATGACATGTACTCACTTATAACCGGATTTTAGCCATATAGTACAGGATAACCATCCTATAATCAACAGACCCAAAGGAACAGGAACATGTACTTGGTTACCTATTAGTGGGACAATTTGCCCTAAGGGAACTGCCATGTAGGCTCCCAGTGTAAGAGGAATTTTTTAGCCTTCATATGACTGATGAACTGAGGGGACTAAGATGTGGGAGCACCCTGCACTGGAGGAGTAGGATAAGTGGGAGAGAGGGGAGAGGATGGGAAGGTGGGACCAAAAGGGGTGGAGGGAGGGGGCTGTGATGGAGATGTACTTGAAGTAATAAATAAATGTAATAAAAAAATTCTCTTTTTCAACTTGAATGTTGCACATAGCTTGGGGATAATTTCATAAGAAACTATTAATGATGGTAACTTCTAAGGCTAAGATTAAGTTGTAATAAGGGCAAAATATTTTTTTTCTTCTTTTATTTTGTACTGGGCCCAATTGTTGGACTTTTTGTAAATGCATATGAGGACCAGTGAGATGGCTATTGGGTAAAGGACTTTGCCACCAAGCCTGTTGACCAGAATTCAATCCCAAGACCCACATAGAAGGAGTGAATTCCAACAGTTGTCCTCTGATCCCCACATAAGCACTGTGGCACAGTCATATATATATGTGTATATATATATATATATATATATATATACATATATATATGCTTTAAAACATAAATAAAAAATAAGAATACAAGCTGGGCGTGGTGGTGCATGCCTTTAATCCTAGCATTCAAGAGGCAGAGGCAGGCGAATCTCTGCGAGTTCAAGGCTAGCCTGGTCTACAGAGTGAGTTCTAGGACAGCCAGGGCTGTTACACAGAGGATTCTTGTCTCAAAAAACAAAAACAAAAAGAAAAGAAAAGAAAATAATGCATATGAACCTTAAAAAAGGGAGATGTTAAGAAAGGCTTTTAATATTCAAACTAATTTTATAATCTTTACAAATCTATGTCTCTCTTCAGATACAACTAAAATTGTCATCTCCTTTTAAACTATTTGAAATTTAGAAATAAATATTTTTATAGGTGAATGATATTAGAGTGACAAAATGTTTTGTTTTCAAAACACACACTTTCATCTTAGATAACTCTAACACTGTCTTCTACAAGATCCCTCAGGGGAATGAGGCCCTCCAGAGTGTTCACTATTCTTATTCTTCTTTTTATAATAGTTTTCAAAAGCAACTTAGATAATGCATTAATTGACATAAAATGAGCTGTAGAGCCTAGGGATGTGGCTTAGTGGTGGATCACTTGCTTGGCACGCACAAGTCCTTGGGTTCAGTTCAATTCCCATATGTGGGGCGGCAGCTACATGCCTACAAATCTACACATACTGAAATGTATCTTTTTTTTCCTTTTCTTTCTTTCATTTGTATAGCACTAGCTATCTTGGAATTCTCTCTGTAGACCAGACTGGCCTCAAACTCAGAAATCTGCCTGCCACTACCTCCCAGTACTGGGATTAAAGGTGTGTATCACCACAGCCATGTCTAAAATATAACATTTCAAAATAATCATGTCACACTCTCATATTCATTACATCAGTATTCATAACAGCCAAAATATGGAGCCAACCTGGGTGTTCATGGATTGTAAATGGAAAAGGGATATGATATACATATACAGTGGAGCATTATTCATCTTTTAAAAGGAGATCCTGTCATTTGTGACAATATGGATGAAACTATATGTAGTTAGTTTTAAAATAAGTATATGTGTGTGTATGTGCATCTGAGTGCGGTGACTATGGTGGCCCCAAGAGGGTGTCAGATCTTCTGGAGCTGGAGTTACAGGAGCTGGTGAACTGCCCACTGTGGGTGCTGAGAAACAAACCTGTGTTCTTAATCACTGAACCAACTCACTAACCCCAAAATTCCTACATTCTTTTAAAAAATGTTTTTAAAAGATTTTTTTAATTTTATTTTATGTGTATGAGTGTTTTTGCCTGCATATACATATGTGCAGCACATGTATGAATGGTATCTGAGGAGGAGGTCACAAAAAGGTATATATAATTTTTCTGCCTTTGTTACACTTCTATTACTATGAAGAATCATAATCAAAGCAACTTGTAAATTAAAGCATTTAATTAGGATCTTCTTTACAGTTTCTGAGGGTGAGTTCATGATCATCATGGCAGGGAACATGGCAGCAGGCAGGCATGGTGCTGGAGCAGTAGCTAAGAGCTCACATCCTGATCTGCAGGCAGGAAGCAGAAAGCGAGGGAGACTGTGCCTGGTGTGGGATTTTGAAACTTCAAAACCCACCCCCTGGGACACACCTTCTCTGATATGCCTATACAACCTAGTGCTTCCTAAAAATTCCACCAGGAACCAAACTTTCAAATATATAAGCCTATATAAACCTATGGGGGGCATTCTCCTTTGAACCACTGTGTGTGTGTGTGTGTGTGTGTGTGTGTGTGTGTGTGTGTGTGTGTGTGTTTATGCACATGAGCAAGTGAGAGAATAACTATATAGAGAATAAATATATATATATATATGTATATAGGATATATATATATATAGAATAAATATGTATGTAGATATCTTTGATTTTCCTATATTGGGAGGTAAAAAGGTTATTTTTTTTGTCATTTGTCAATGCTAAAATATAAGAGATTTTTAAAGATGTAAAGAGAAAGGGGTCACAAGCCAGTCTCCTTAGATGTGGGGCTCCCACAGGAAAACTGGTTTCAAGAGACATTTTGCCCTGAAGGAGATATGTTAATTGTGGGATGTGATAGTGCACGCCTTTAATCCCAACACTTGGGAGACAAAAACAGGTGGTTCCCTGACCTTCACCACGGTCAGCCTGTTCTACAAAATAAATCCAAGATAAGGATATACAGAGAAATCCTGTCTCAAAATAAAAATATATAGAGAGAGATGTTAATTGTGAGAAATTATATATTTTCTAGAGCAAAGGGACCAAACACCAAAGAAGACAAGACAAGCCCAGATGGTCCAGCTCACAGACTGTTCCAGCCAGGACTTCAATGAAGCCCTGAACTTTCCCATCCAAAGTTCAACTTCGGACTACAAGTTGCTCAGGACATTCAAATTGCTGAGCACATAGAGACTGGACAAGAGATGCTACTATTAACTTGCTTAACTATTTTTTTCCATTTTATTTGGGCCCCCAAACAGGTTTTCTATGACCCAATTCAGCAGGAAGCAATTTTAGGAGAGCAAAGTCCCATTCCCAAAAGGTGAGTGGGTGACTTATTTGGTCATTTGATGTGTTATAAATGTTGTTTAGGGGTAATGGTTACAAATTGTTATATGGTCTTGTTAAGCAAGATATGGAAAGTTAGACTTGGAGATCTCTTTTTCTTTTCTCTATCCTTCTTTCTCTCTCATATAGGGAGAAAAGACTTGAAAATAAAAAGAGAGGGAATATATATATACATTATAATATAGAAATGATAAGATATAAGGATAGATTATTGAATCTGTTCTGAAACTTAAAACTGTTTTTATTCTTAAATAAGGTTATCTTTTGATACATTGGAATAGTTTTTGTATATTGATAAAAAAATAAGATTAAATTTGATTCATTATTATAGAGTTTTATATTTTCACACATAATATGTATATTTCTACTCTTATATAAACTATTGTGCCTATAAAACTCATTTAAAAGTAAAGGTTCGCCGGGCGGTGGTGGCACACCAAAAAAAAAAAGTAAAGGTTCACTTCCAATCCTTTTATGGTTGCTACTGCAATCTGTTCAGGAGTCTGGGTAATACAGATTGATTGCTGGCCAGTAAGCTCCTGGTCATGTCAAATACTAAGTTAAACAGATATTAAATGTTTAAAAATATACAGTTTTCTTGTTCAAATATAGATAGATAAATAGATAGATAGATCAATAGATGTCTTCAAAACCCTCAGAGGCATACAAAAAAATGGCATTTATAGATGTTTTTATTATTTTTAGAATTGTTTGATTTAAGACAGTCAACTCTCGACATCTCCCATTTGACTTGGAAGAAAACAATGAGCATCAAAAAGAAATCTCCCATCAGGAGATAATTCCTATTGGGCAAAAATGTCCCTGCTCTCTCAACAGACTATATACAGTCCAAAGATGGACCAGAGCTTAAATACAGGTAAGTCGATGTCCTGATTCTGCAGAGACAGAATGGGAAAATCCTTATTTCCTGCTGCACAATTATGTTGTGAGATATGCTTGGCCAAAAGGCTGAAAAGGATGCTCCAATGGTATCACGAGAAATTTGAGACTGTCTAGGAAGCAAACTGTCATTTTTTTCTTTTTGGAAGCTGCTCTTCTGTGCTTCCTACTCACTTAAATAATAACTTTATTTTTTCTTATGTCTTTGATGGGGTTGAAGGCATAATAGTTATAAAATTTCAATTGAACTTGAGTTGTTTAGGATTTAAAAGGATATTTTCAAATCTAAATAAAATCTTTAGGTTTATAAATATAGGATATGATAGAAATTATTTAGGTACAGAACTTTAGACACACCAAGATAGATAGATAATTTTTAACAAAAGGAGGGAATTGATGGGGTGGTGTTAAGCATTCTAAATGTTAATAGGTCCTGCTTGCAGTCTGTTACTTACATTGTCTCTGATTGGTTAAATAAATGCTGAGGCCTGGAGATTGGGCAAAGATGGAGATAGGCAGGACTAAGGTGCATGGGCTTAAGAGACAGAGATCTTGCTAAGGGAAGCCAGGAGCAGGAAGAAGGAGGACACACACCATGGGGTAGATTAAAGAAGATCATTCCACGTGGCCTGGAATATTGTCATAGCGTGGAGAATAGCAGTACAAAGGGATATATGTATATATGGGGTCATATTTGGGTAATAGAATTATGAGCTAGCTTAGATGGGCTAGGATTGCACAATTCAGGCCAAGGCTTGTTGGAATCCATCCAGTGTCTGTGTGTATTCATTTATAATGGTGGGTTAAGAATTAACACCCATCAACCAATTAATGATAATATAAATACTGCTTAAATCATTTAATTAGCCTTTTTTCTACAATGATGAGTCTGTTTAGATGTGTGTATTAATATGTTACTATTATCTGTCCTTTATGGCTATATTACTTTCTCTCCTTAAAACCAACAAACAGCCCCTCCCCCAGGTCTTGTTTTGTACTCCTAGCTGACCTAGAACTCACTATATGTAGACCATGCTGGTTTCAAACTCACAGAAATCCACCTGTCTTTGCCTTCTGATTGCTGGAATTAAAAGCATACACCATCGTGCTGGCCCGATTATGTTAATTTCATCCTCCTCTTCTCATCAATCCTGCTAATATGCCTATCATTAATATAATTTGTTGATGTGTATTGAAATATGATAATATCATTTATAATTTTAGTGAGTTCAAGTATAATTATTTCAAGACATGTCTTTGTTAGATAGCTATGTATCAAAGTGGGATATGAGGTTTTTTGTTTGTTTTTTATTTTGTTTGGGGATTTTTGGTTTTGGTTTCGTTTGGTTTGGTTTTTTGAGACAGAGTTTCTCTTTGTAGTGCAGGGTATGAGTTTTAACATCTTGTTTCAGTCCTGGTCATCATGGCCTAGAGTTGTTATTTGGTGGTGAAGTATTTGTCTAATATGTTTGAGGATTCCCTGGCTTCCATCCCCAGTAACACAACTGAGCAGTGGGGACTGACTGTTCAGCAGGAGGAGTGTTCTGCTCTTGGCTTCTCATTTCTGTCTTGGAGTCTTCATCACTTCTCTCATCTTCTCATCTCTTCTAGACATGTCCATTTTGGAAACCCTATCTTGGGCTGCAATAGCTTGTTAATTCCTTAGAGACTGAACACATCTCTGCTTGCCACTGTTATAAAGAAGAAAGTGTGGCTCTTATTATTTATTTTTAGGTTTTTCGAGACAGAATTTCTCTGTGTCTCTTTAGCTGTCCTGGACTCACTCTGTAGACCAGGCTGGTCTTGAACTCACATAGATCCACCTGCCTCTGCCTCCTGAGTGCTGGGATTAGTGTGTGCCACCAGGACTGGCGAAAGTATGGTTCTTGAGAAAAATTTCTCAGTTGAAAGTCTTTTCTTGGACCTATTTATTGTTTGTAAATAATACCTACTCTAAGTCATTTTTTAGGCAATGGTGTAGGATTATGGATTTGCTACTCATAATTAGACTAAAATTGCAATGTCCTCATTTCATCTCACAACCTGACTTGTTTTTCACTATATATTTGTTTTTCACTATATCTCTGTTTTTCACTATATGTTTATCACTATGTCACAACTTTATCAGTCACTTCTTTACTGTTTGGTCATGTGAAA
Organism: Lophiomys imhausi; assembly: GCA_907164525.1. Lineage (NCBI taxonomy): Eukaryota > Metazoa > Chordata > Mammalia > Rodentia > Muridae > Lophiomys > Lophiomys imhausi. Next base: position 720,654 of record CAJQZJ010037460.1, read on the forward strand.
ATAAGATCCCCAAGGACAAAGTTTTTATTTTTGCTTATTGTATCCTTGGGACTCAAACATTTCTCCACACAGAGTAACTCACAACTTATATTGTGAAGATGAATAAATGTGGATAAAGCATGAACTAGCCATAAGAAAATAAGCATTATGTATAATAGGGCACCTGTAGGGAAATGTTTTCAGAGTTCTAAATAACAAATATCCAAACAAACATAAGAAAATAAACTCTCTGTGGGATATTATTCATTTGCTTTAAATGTAGATATTTTAAGCATTCAAGTATAAACAACAATAATAAAAAATACCTTGTCCTGCCCCTAGAGGCATTGCAGATGTGGCTGCTGTATCACATGTGCATCAGTAGGTGGCAGAGAGGAGAGAGGCTATGTCTACATTCAGTGTTCTGACCTATGAACATCTGAATGAATAGTAGCCTAACATTCCTGGAAAAATGCAAGCTGGAGACTAGCACCATGGGGCCTGGACAGGGAGCTAGCCAGTGACAACCACCATGCCAGCAACAAATGGGCTCCCAGGACAGGAAGCAAATCAGAGACTAGGAATATGCTGGCTGGCCCTGGATATAGGGGTTGTGGCTGAGCCAGCACTGCCTTTTGTCTGCTTTTCGGTGGTGTTGATGAGAAAGATATCCCATCCCTCCTTTTGCCCTCACCACCCGGGCAGACAAGAAATCTGGCCCTGATGGGGTCACAAGAACAGGAGAGCTGTTCCTGTCCCTCACATGCTACAGCACTTGGGAGAGCAGGACCTGCACCTTGCTTGGGTAGCACATTAGAGCTGGCCCTGAATATGGGGATTGTGGGTGAGCCAGCCCTGAGGGTGGGAGTGTGGGACAGCCAGCCCTGCCTTTTGTCTGCTTTGTGGTGGTGTTGGCAAGGGAGAAAACCCCCTCTACTCACTGATGCCCTCACCTCAGGTAGCAGGTGGGAGAGTTGGCCCTGATAGGGTCATGGAAGTCGGAGAGCTGGTTCATCCCCTTACCTGCTTCAATACTTGGAGAGAACAAGCTTTACACCTTAGGTGGGTTGCAGAGTAGAACTGGCTCTGAATGTGGGGGTTACAGGTCCAGAACCAGGGCTTTGAGTTGGCCCATCTCAACATCTACCCCATGGATGAACTGCTGGAGTGCATGAAGAGGCCAGTTCCACAGATCCAAAACTACAGGATCTCCATGACACAGGACAACAGCATATCTGAGAGGAGTCCCAGTGAGGTTCCAGTATTGACAAAGTAGCAGAAGCCAGAGGCCTCATACCAGACAAAGGAGCCATTGTAATGAACATTTGCAAACAAAAATGTATGGACAAAATGGAATATTGTCTGACACGTTGAGACACACTACAGCTTCCACAATGAGTTGTTTGTTTTTTTTTATGTTGGGAGAGGTTTCAAGGATGGAGGTGGGTGTGAGGGAAGGTGGGAGATGAGAGGAAGAAGGTGCATGATGTGAAATTCACAAATTTAAAAAATAAGAGGAAGAAAAAAATGAAAAAAAAAAGAAAGAAAAGAAACCTTCAGCCAGTCGTGGTGGGATACAGCTTTAATCCCTGAATTCAGGAGGCAGAGGCAGGTGGATCTCTGTGAGTTCAAGGCCTGCATGGTCTACAAAGTGAGTCCAGGACAGCCAGGGCTACACAGAGAAACCCTGTCTGGAAAAAATAGAAAAGAAATGAAAAAAAAAATACCTTGTCTTAAGTCCTTGATGAAAGTCCTGGTTTTAGCTATTAAATAAAAATCAGGAAAACAGCCAGGCAATGGCAGTGCATACCTTTAATCCCAGCACTTGTGACGCAGAGGCAGTTGAATCTCTGAGCTCAAAGGCAGGAAAAAGTGTTTTCAGCTGCAGAGACATCTCTCCAGACTCCTGTATGCATCTAATTCAACCTTGTGAGTTCTACTATCATTTAAGCTACCATACTCCTTGACTCTCATTCTATACTTGCCATGAAATAATTGTACTATGTAACTGTACTTTTCAGCAGGTCATTTAAAGGAAGGGAAATCAATCATTTGCCATAAGTCAAACACTATGCTAACTCCTGGGCAGGGAGTGGTAAGATAATACACGAGACCTCTGTATCCCTAGTATTCAAAGATTATTGTGGACTAGATCTGAAATAAATGAACCCACAATGAATAATGATGAACCATCATAAATTTTCTTAAGGAAAAGGACAAGAGCCTATTGGATTAAATGATCAGAGAAGATTTCTGATAAACAAACGGTCAAGGTGAGATACTAAAAGTATGACTAAAAATTTGACAATAGTCCAAGAAAAGGAGATAATAGCATGTGTCAAGTCTTTGAAATGAGAAATAAATGGACATCCCTGAGAAACTGAATGAAGTCAATTTGTCTATATATCATTATACAGGAGAGTAAATATGTGACTAGAGGCAGAAATTAAATCATACAAGGGCCTGTAGACAAAGTTAAAAGCTTACAATTTATCTAATGTTCAAATACAGCACCTTGAGAAAATTTACTCAAGTAAATGATATGATCTAATTTTCCTTTTGAAAGATCAATCACAGCTTGGCGGTGGTGGCACACAGCTTTAATTCCAGCACTCAGGAGGCAGAGGCAGGCAGTTCTCTGAGTTCGAGGCCAGCCTGATCTACAGAGTGAGTTCCAGGACAGCCAGAGCTGTTACACAGAGAAACCCTGTCTGGAAAAACAAAAACAACAACAAGAAAGATCTATCACTTTGATAGCTATGAGGAATGTGGATTGGTTGAGAAAGAGTGGGCAGAAAACACCCAAGTAGGAAACTACTGAAGTAATGCATATGAGCTTAGTAGTTCCAGCTGCAGACAGAGTCTGTGCAGAAATGAAAGGGTCCAGAAAGGGTCCCCGAAAATGAGGCATTGCATGGTAAAGGGGGCTGTTGTGAAGCCAACTGACTCGGAGAGGGAATAAGTGGGTGTTAGAAAGTATGGAGAAGTTGAATTGGATAAGAATGAAAAGCATGTCAAGTTGTTGTGGCAGCTTCATGATCATGTTTGAGCTTAGGAAGAGGAATTTTAGTGGATCCAGAAACTGTGCTGCAATGAAGTGAGGAGGGAGTACTGGCTTTCTGTTTCTTACATCTCATTGCTGCAGAACACAACAGAAAGTACTGATTACCAAATGAGAAAACAAGGACTTGAAAGCCTCTAAAATAGACAAGGTAAGGAATTAGCAGGGTTAAGCCTAAGAGACTTGAGAGTGGAAATACTGGAATTACCAAAGCCAGTCTTATCTACTTCACAATCTGAAGAATTCACTGAGGTCAGTTTTACAGAAAGTCACACAAATGATAGATTAAAAAGAAGGCTAGCAGATCCATTATAGGTGGCGAAGGAGTACTTTATCAATCAAATGACATAGAAAGGAATGCACACTCAAAAAAAGTACACCTCAAATTGCTTTCCTATGTTCTCCAAGAGAGACTAAAAAGAATATTAATTTACTGGTGCTGAGCAAACAGATGGGGGAGGGAAATGTCCTATAAGTTGCAATCATGCAGGTCCCATTCATATTATCCTAAGTGACTAATGAAAGCTCTAGTCATAAATTTAAAGAGACTTTGACCTGTTAATATTTCCAGACACCTCAAAAAAACAAACAGATATGAGTCAGGCATGGTGGCGCACCCTTTAATCCTAGCACTTGGGAGGCAGAGGAAGGCAGATCTCTGTGAGTTCAAGGCCTATCTTGTCTACAAAGTGAGTCCAGGACAACCAGGACTTTGTACACAGAGAAACACTGTCTTGAAAACAAACAAACAAACAAACAAACGCAAACAGATCCTTTAAAGAGGAGTGCATTTTTTCCCTAGATCTCAAAGAATGTATTAAAATTATTTTATAAAGGAAATTGAAGAGTTCACAAATAAGAATCAGCAAAAATAACAAACAAGTAATATAAATCCTGTAATTATTACATAAATACTATGAAGATTATGCCTGGTGTATTGAAAGAAATAAACGTGTGCAGGAGAAAAGAAATTCTAAACAACTGTATTTGTAAAGAACACTTCTGTGAACACACATTGAAGTGTGTGTGTGTCACTGTGTGTGTCTCTGTGTGTGTGTCTCTGTGTGTGTGTCTGTGTGTGTGTCTCTCTGTGTGTGTCTGTGTCTGTGTGTCTTTGTGTGTCTGTGTGTGTGTCTCTGTGTGTGTGTCTGTGTGTATGTCTCTCTGTGTGTGTTTGTGTGTGTGTCTCTCTCTGTGTGTGTCTGTGTCTGTGTGTCTATGTGTGTCTGTGTGTGTGTGTCTCTGTGTGTGTGTCTCTGTGTGTGTGTGTGTCTCTCTCTCTGTGTGTATCTGTGTCTGTCTATGTGTGTCTGTGTGTCTATGTATGTGGTATAAATTGAACTCAATAAATTAAAGAGCCAGCACCCAGTTAGCCACAACTAATTAGAGAATTGGTGAACTGGGAGAGAATTCAGAAGAAATTATCCAGAAAGCAGAACAGAAAAGCAGGCAGATAGAATAGAAGAGAGAACAAAATTATTTTCTAGGAAAACTTGCTGAAGTATAGTATGTTTCAGAGGAAGATGTATAGGCCAACTATCCAATGCTGCAATAGTGTTTTCTTACCGAGGGGGGGAGGGAAGAAGAAAAAGGAAAGCACATATGAAAGGATACTCAAAATTTATAAAGTGATTGACTAAGAAAGTGTCCAAAAACACCTTTGACTCCAGAAGGAATAGGGAAAAAGAGTAACATAGAGTCATACTGTAAGAGATAAGAGTAGAGCATCCAGAGGTGGGAAGATTTCTCCCCAAAAAAAGGGTAGTTTGCTCACTGATCCCTGATTCCTCACAGCCACCATGAAAGCCCAAGACTGTCTTCCTACACACTCTATGATGCCTTTGAGTAGCATTTGTTGTGTGTGGTGGGGTGAGGGGTGCCTGTGCTTGTGGGTGCCAAGTGCATAGTTGTGAAAGTCAGAGGACAATCTTAGGTGTTGGTCCTTAGGTGCCTTCCATTTTTGTTTGAGACAAGATCTCTTGTTAGCTTCAAGCTTTACCATGTAGGCTAGACTAGCAGACCTGTGCACTTCTGACGATCTGTCTGTCTCTACCTCCCATCTTGCCATTGGTGGGATTACAGGCACATGGCACCATGCGTGCATTTCTATTTGAATTTTGAGGATTAGAACTCAAGTCCTCATGGTTGTGAAGCTAGTACTTTACCAACTGAGCCATTTTGCCAGTTCTACATGAGAATGCTTTTATAAATTTATGTTTATTGTTACTGTGTGTATATATGATGTGTGGATGTGTGTGTGTTTGTGTGTTTGTGTGTGTGTGTGTGTGTGTGTGTGTGTGTGTGTGTGTGTGTGTGTGATGGCCTATATGAGGAGGTCAGAGAACAACTTTGTGGAATTAGTTTTCTCCTTGCACCTTTATGTGGGTTCCAGGGTTGAACTCAGGTGACTAGGCCTGTACCACAATAACCTCTACCCCTTTCCTTGAGTCATCTTGCCAGCAGCCCTGCATAACACTGTTGAAACATCAAAGTCAGAGAGAAATGGAGAACAGGTTAGTGGTTACCAGGAACTAGGGGGACAGAGAAAGGAAAGTGTAAGTATTAAAGGGCAATGCTGGTGATCCTTTGATCAAAGTTCGAACACAACTTCAATTAGAAAAATATAGAGATATTGGGAGAAAGTGACACGCAGGTGCACCCAGTCATTTGGAAGTAAACAGTTTGTTGAAGCACAAAAACAGAAAAACCTATAGATTTTATTCACACATTTCCATGATTTGGCACAAAGTACATTCATCTGTAAAACTAGTGCCCAGACTTAAACAGGGGGGGGCATTACTTAATCCCCAAGAAACCTGCCTTGTACTCTTTTTCAGTCATTACCCCTCCAACTCTCATACAAGACTACTAACACTAATAGCTAAGACCCAATGATCAATTCTATCTACCAAACATTGTTCTAAGTACTGTACATATATTAACTAACTTATTCTCATTTACCAGACCAGGAAATAGATGTTATCATTATTTCCAATTGACCAACAAGAAACCTCAAATAAAAGGAAGTTAAGCAATCTGCTCTAACACCTACTGATATTTGAACCTAAGTGGTCCCCAGAATTAGTGTGATGCAATGCAAAAACGTCAGCACATTAAATCTTAGTAAAATATGGTATGCCACGGTTAAGGAAAATCATTTCTTATCTGCTATTGGGAAATCTGGATGCTGGAACAAAATATAGAAGGATATAGCATTGCTTTGTCATTAGTGAACTGATGCCATTCATTTGTCAATAGTGGACAGCCATTAGAAGACTCTAGAGCAACCTGTGGGTTGTGACCCCTTTAGCTAACTTTTATCTCCAAAATTATTTACACCATGATTCATAGCAATCAAAGTTACAGTTATGAAGGATCAGCATTAGGAAGCTAAGTAACTAATGTTCTAGCCCTAGATTTGCCTGCGTTTAAATGCCAGCTTCACCACTGACTTGCCACATGTATTTTGGCAGGTGACTTCATCTCTGTGTGCCTCAGCTTCCTTATCTATAAAATATCATTAATAATAGTATTCACATTATATGATTGTCATGAAAGGAAAAAAAAAAACGTCCTGGCATGACATATAGACCTCATTCATTCACTTGTTCATTCACTCAACAAATATCTTCAGTGCTTTCCAGTTTCAAGTACAGTGTTTGGTGCTTGGTATATAGTAGTGAATAAGTTTTCTGCTTTCTTAGACTATTTAGCGTATTACAGCCTTGGGGAGACAGTGCAGAGAGAGTACGAAATCGCATAATACAGTATGTGCCAAGATGCATGCCACATAAAAGATAAAGCAGGTTTAAAGAGGTTTCACTTACAGGGGTTGCAGAATTTCAAAGTTACCAGCATCAAATGCAAGGGTCATGGTCAACATAGAGGAGAACTCTGGATAAGGTGGAGAGGAACTAGGGCTTACCTGCTAGTGAACAGATAAAGGAGAGACTCAGAATAAGCAAAACTAGACTTTATTCCAAAGAGAGAAAGAGAATCAGAAGTTTGGAAATGCCTGAAAAGACAACTGACACATCAATAAGAGAGCCTTTTATTTAAACTCTAAGCTCTCCTGAGAGACAAAGAATGGTGAACAGTCATGGGTAGGGGAACCACAATTTGGCGTGCCCGAGCCATCATATAAATGAAGGCCTAGCTCTTTTGCTTGTATATTATGGTTTCCATTTTGTTTTTGTTTTCGATGTGTGTTTATTATGCTTTTTCTTTTTTTTTTAAATTCTGGTTTGTTGTTCGTTTGTGTGTTTTATTTACCTGTTTGTTTCTAAGGAGAGAAAGAAGTTATGGAGTTAGGTGGGGTAGTTGGGAGGAGAGGAGATGAAACCATGATCAGAATATGTTGTACAAATTTTCAAAACAAACTAAGAAAAAGGGCCCAGGGTGGCAGTTCAGTGCAGCCGAGAAGACCAAGCATGCAAGTGCAAAGAGGCTCAGCTCAACAAAAGTACACAAGGAAAGATAGCCCTGTCCTTGGTGGACAGGAGCAGTAGATCTCATCAATTAGGAATAACAGTGTAGTCTGAGAGCTCTGAGCTTGAAGTCAGCAAGTGGGTCAAACTCTGGAGCTGTTTGCCTGTCTCTCGCTGCTGTAGAGCCCCAGAACACTGAAGTTCTAGGGTTTCATACACACGTGGGGTTATATACTCGCAATGGCACCTGTTCAGCCGGGTGATTAATACTCAACGGGCTTTGAAACTATGAACACAGGTCCTCCACCTGTACTTATCTCAGTGCTGTCTTTGCTTCCTCCACTCCAAATTCAACTGGGACACACCCCACAGCTAGAACCTTAGCCACAGGAGGGTGGGAGAACCTAAGCAGCCATAGGCTGCAAAGCTATGTGGGACCAACAGAGGGCAGTGCTATGCGAAGATGGTAAGCTAGCAAAGTGAAGACAGGTTTGGCAGACATTGGACACCCCTCTATCTTATCCAGGCTCAACACTAGCCTAAACCATAGAAAAAGAAAGAGTCCCCAAGTTCAACTCCCTACACAGTTCTCAAGGACTCAGAAAGTAGCTGCTCCAAAATTCAGTCTATTTTTCGTTTTTCTTTTCTTTTCCTTTTTCTTTTTCTTTTTTTTTTTTTGCCCCTCATGATTTTTCTCTTTCCTTTCATTCTACTTTAACATATATAAAAGTATGCTTTTAGGGAGGCGGTGGTGGCCTTTAATCCAATCAGTTTGGAGGGCAAAGACAGATGGATCTCTAAGTTCAAAGTCAGCTTAGTCTACAGACTGAGTTACAGGACAAGCAGGGCTACAGGGAGAAACCCTGTCTTGAGTGGTGGGGAGGTTGGTTGTGGGGTATGCTCTCATTGATAGCAACTTTCAAAATACAGTCACTTTTATTCACATGTTTTTCACTATGTATTAATTTTCTTTTCCTTTCTTCACTGTTTCCTGTTGTTTCTTCCTAGGAGTCGAGTTTGACTTTCTTAGTTTTTAGAAACACTTATATTTATTTCCCTTCTTACATTGATCTAGTTTTCCTAAAACCAGTGGTTCTCAACCTTCCTAATGCTGAGACCCTTTAATACAGTTCATCCTGTTGTGGTGACTCCCAACAATGAAATTATTTCATTGCTACTTTATAACTGTAACTTTGCTATTGTTATGAATTGTAATGTAAATATCTGATATACGACTCCAAAAGCAGTCACAACCTACAAGTTGAGAACCACTGGTCTAAACTTTTCTTTATTGAGAAGTTTTCTTTTTGTATGTCTTTTGTCTTTTCTTTTGGTTTGGTTTGGTTTGGTTTGGTTTTTCAAGACAGGGTTTCTCTGTGTAACAGCCCTAGCTGTCCTGGACTCACTCTGTAGACCAGGCTGGCCTTGAACTCACAGAGATCCTCCTGCCTCTGCCTCCCAGGTGTTAGGATTAAAGGAATGCGCCTGGCAATTACAGACAGCTGTGAACTGCCATGTGGGTGCTGGGATTTGAACCCAGGTCCTTTGGAAGAGCAGTCAGTGCTCTTAACTGCTGAGCCATCTCTCCAGCCACTTCTTTTTCTTCGTAATCTATTATTCTTCCATTATTCCTTCTAGAAGTGTCTTTTCTGTCATCATCATCATTATTATTACTTGTCTTTCCTTTTACTTAGATTTTCTTATATTTCTACCTGCTCCTGGCACTTTCCTTCATCTCATTCATGTACTATCCCCACACATAAACTAAGTAGCTTTTAACTGCACAGCATGGTCATTTCTGATGTATCAATGGGATTTAGTTGATACTAGGTGTATTTCTAAGACTTCTATGGTTTGATGTTTTTGCTTATATACCTACTTTTTTCTCCTCTCTGAGTAGGATTGTGGGATTGAGTCTTCAAGAGTACATTGCTCAATAAAAAAAAAACACTAAATAAAATTGGAAGAGACATCCAAATCCACAGATGTGAAATGTAAAAATCACACCATAGAAATGTAAGAAATATGAAACAAGCCAGGCATAGAGAGGTACACACTTATAATCCCAGAATTTGGGAGGTAGAGCTAGGGGACTGTGAGTTCCAGGACAGCCTAGTCTACGTGGTGAGTCCCAGGGTAGCCAGGGCCACGTAGTGAGACCCTGTCTCAAATAAACAAAAAACATAAACAACAACAACCCCCCCAAAAAAGAAAAGACAAGACAAAAAAGAAAGAAAAAAGAAAAGAAAGAAAACAGCAAAACCATTTGACTCTTCAAAAAAAAATCACAATCCCTCAACTAGTGGACACAAAGGTACTAAAATAATATGAAAAACTTCAAGAATTTGCTGGTTAAAATTATCATTGACTAAAAAGAGGATACAAAAAGATGCATTCAATCCAAGACCTGGAGAGAAAAGGCAACATTATGGGGTGAGGGAATCCCACAAAAATAGTTGAGAAAACTAGCAATATGGATGAAAAAGTCAATAGTACAGAGAAAAATTTTTGGTGATAAAATTGAGATTAAAAAAATAGAAATGCTGGAAATGAAATACTCAATGCATCAAATAAAAACACAGTGGAAACCATTACTAATAGACCACATAAAACAGAAGGAAGAATATCAGGTGTGAGGAACAAGGTTGATAAGATAATATATCAGACATCAACAAGGTGAAAAGGTAAATGAGAGTCAGCAACATGGCTCAGTGGGGAAAGGCGCTTGCTGCCAAGTCTGGTGACCTGAGTTCAGTCACTGTGACCTGCATGGTGAAAGGAGAAAATTGGCCCCTCTAAGTTGTCATCTGACCTCCACGTGTATGGCATGGCATAGACATGCACACACAGATGCATGTGAAAGTTAATGAATATGATGACAACATTGAAAAGTTCTAACATATAATCATGAGACCAAAGAATCCATGAGCTAGAAGAAGGAGCTAAGATAAACTCTAATGACATAGAGAATCTATTCAATAAAATTATAACAGAAAAATCCCAAATGTAGAGAAAGACATTCAAATATGAGGACCACATGTACGTGCAAACAAAATATTGCAATCAAGCTATCAAAATGTAAAGCACATCAGTTCTCTCATCAAAGCCCCGAAAGTCCAGGAGAGTAGAACTCCTGTAGTTCAGGCTCTGAAAGCAAATGCCTGCCAAGCAAGGGTGCTATATCCAGCAAAAAATCTCTTTTAAAGTTGGTGGAGAAATAATAGCACATCAAGACAGGCTAGCTAAAGCAGTTCATGACTAGCAAGCCAGCATTGCAAAAGATAAAGGAATTATTACTATACACAGAAGAAGAAAGCCCCAATCAAAGACCACAGGAAACAAGAAATTTCATGAGAGTAATAGATGAACAAAGGAGAGTCCAGAAGGAGTTCGTCATGTCCTATACAGTAAACCAGCAAACTCCCAGGACTAATAATTGAGAAAGAAAAGATCAAACAATAATTCAAATTCAACCAACTGGAAAAACAGCCAACAAATTTTGAGAAATTACCAAACATCTCTCTATAATAACTTTAAGTAAAATGGCCTCAGGTCTCCAATAAAGAGATGCAGACAGGGTAACTGAATTCTGAGGGTCAAAAGAGGGAAGACAATATCAATGAATGGGAGCAAAAATAAGCTGGAATAACTATTCTGAGATCCGATAAGGTCAACCTCAAACTGAAACTATTTAGAAAACATAAAGGCCACTATGTATTAATGAAGGGAATCATTCTTCATGAAGATACAGCAATAGTAAATACACATTCACCAAATGCTGAGGCTCTTAATTTCAGAAAGGAAACAATAATGTTCCCAAACATCAGATGATTTCATCACCCCACTAGCATTCAGACTGAACATCAATCAATCACTAAATCAATAATTCTATAGAACAAATGGATGTAACAGATATTTATATAGACTATTTCATCCCACAGGTAGAGAATATATATACCCTCTTCTCAGCATCCATATACTTTTCTCTAACATAGATACATTCTAGATTACAAAGCAAATCTTAATATATACAAAAGAATCCAAATATCTTTTTTATTGAGAAAAATTTAATAAGCATCAAATGCACTATACATTGATAACTTCAATACTGAAATTGTGAAATGTTAACTATTTTTTTCTCAAAAAAGGTTGATGATTTCTTTTTCCTGGGACATATGGAGACAGAACTAAGCATTCATGTGGCCAGTCCAGATTTAGTTGACACTAATGTCTAAATAGTCATTCATATTTCATCTCTACAATAAGATAAATTGTGAGTTGCTTGTATTTCTGAATTTCAGCACAAATTTTATGAGACGATGTAAGAATGTCAAATATTGAAGTGCAAACTCAAAAAACTATGCATTGGGATTTTGTTTTGTTCAGCTTTACTTCAGTGCACTTAACTTGATACAGCAAGTATTTTCTTTCCTAAGTCCTTTGAAAAGTATTTCTGCAGTAAGGGTTGTTTCTTCTTTAATATAACTGGTTGTTTCTGAGAAAGATTATCAGCTTTGTGTTTGGTTTCCCACTAGGTAAAAATCTATCAAAAACTTTCTAATAGAGTCTGTAAGGAAAAGAGTTGTTTGTCCAAGGCTGCAGGATCGGGAAAGAAACCATACTTCTTAGCTGTATAAGCCCAAACACTCAGAGCTAGACAAGTCAAGTGACTGCAGAGTGTCCAACTATCCCGTACAAATGAACAAGAGACTCGTCTACTTCCAGGCTACTGGGAAACGAATGACATGAACTGCACTGCAGTAGTTTCTGGTCTAATTTTAAGAGTCCAAGGTCTTTTTTTGTGTGTGTGAATTTGGCCCATATCCCAGACAAAATCAGTTCAAAAGACGGAAATCAGGACAAAGACTCCATATAACAAAGCACAAGGATACACCACTAAAAGTTGTTGTCCATCATGACTGATGCAGAAATCAAAATTTTGGAAGCAGAAAAACTACACCATCCAATAATTGTGGCAGTGAGAAGAATTCCTACCATTTCTTATAAAGAAAATACCACTGTAAAACTGGATAGCAGGCTGGGCATGGTGGTGCATGCCTTTAATCTCAGTACTAGGGAGGCAGAGGCAGGTGGATCTCTGAGTTCAAGGCTAGTCTGATCTACAAAGTGAGTCAAAGACAGCCAGGGGTACACAGAGAAACCTTGTCTCAGAAAAAAAAAAAACCCAACCAACCAACCACACAAACAAACAAACAAAAAAACTGGACAGCAGGATCCTGGGAAGAAGACAATACCTCAGGACACTTGCCACACAACCAAATGAGACACCGGTCATACTCATTAAATTTAAAAAACAAAACATTCCTAAACATCCAATTGCACTGATCCCATATACATAGCCAAATTGGATTTTGCCAGCCAGTAACAGTGTGGCCCCAGCGGCAAGGGAAACCACCACTGGCCCTGCCAAGTCAATCTCGTTCATGATGCTGCCATTAGCTGCCCTCAGAGGGTGTAGCACCGTTAGTGGTTTTTGTTTGTTTGTTTGTTTGTTTGTTTGTTTGTTTTGGCCAGATGTGGTCAAAATTGATACCCAACTCTTCTAACAAAGGTGGCTCCTCCTCAAAGCTGTCTCCATAGAATGGCTGAGGTGTAGTTCGAGGATAGGCGTGAGTTGGCTGGTAAATATGCCCAGTGTATGTCTGCTGTGGCTGCATCATGTCTGGAGAGACAAACCGGCCTTGCTGCAAATACTCATAGTCAGTATACTGCTTGCTATAGAATCCTCCACTTCCTCGATAGTCACAGGACTGCTGGGATTGCTCCTCGATGCTGTAACTTGTCTGCTACTAACGGTTGTTTAAGTTATCAAAGCCTATGTTTAAAAAAAGTTATAAAAGCTTGACATTGCAATGATCACATGCTCCAGCAGTGGCCACGGCTGCAGTTCCAACGGCCCCTAGTAATTCCTCAAACTAAGTTCGAGACCCTGACGTAACCCTGTTGCTATGTGTCACGGGCCAAAACAAAAAACAACAAAAAAAACCCAAACATCTTTTATATCTTATAGGATAATAGTGGACTAACCTAGAAATCAATAACTAGAGAAATGATTAAAATACATGGAGACTGAATAACAAACTCGTGAGTGACTTCCCAGTCATTGAAAAAATCGGGGAGGCCATTTAAAAATTCCTAGAACTAAATGAAAATGAAAGCATAATGCATGATAGTTCTAAAAGGTTTTTGACTAAGACCTTTTGCTTGTGTTCTCTTTTAAGTTAGCAGTCATATCTACCAGTAAACTTTAAAAATATTTATCCTGTGTTTCACGCACTTCAGGAAACTTTTGAAATCTTCTCTGGAATGTAATAGCTGTATTAGAAATCATAGAGATCTCAAATAAATAACCTAATGATGAACTTCAAGGTCTTACAAAAACAAGAACAGTGCAAATACAAAAATCAGCAGACAGCAAGAAATAATACAATCAAAACAGAAATTAATAAAATGAAAGCTAAAAGAACAATATATAGAATCAACCAGAGAGCTGATTTTTGGAAAAATATAAACAAGATCAACAATCAACAAACACCTAGCCAAACTAACTAAAAGTAGAGTGACAAGATTCAAATTTATAAAACTAGAAGTGTAAGAGGGATGTTAGGAATAATTCTAGTGAAATCCAGAGAGTCATTAGTGAATACACTGAAAATTTATATTCCAAAGAATTGTAAATTCTAGAAGAAAAACTAAGTCCAAGATGCAGATGACCCACCAAAACTAAATCAAGAGGATATTAACATACTGTAGGGTGAACATGATCAAAATCCATTATATATAATATGAAATTGTCAAATAATAAAAAATATTTTAAATAATGCAAAAAGAAAATAAATAACTCATTTGAGAAATGGATAAAAATAGATCACAAGAATATCAAAGAAGAGACAAATTTGTAAGGCCAATAATTACATGGAAAACATACAATCTCACTAGTATTCAGAGGCATTCCTACTCAAACACTGTTCCCCCCTTTGGTTCCTTTCAGACACAAACAGAATTTAAGTCTGAAACAATTCTAAAATTCTAACAAAGAATTTTCAGTGAATAAAATGGCAGTAGTTTACATTTCTGTAGATATGTTTAGCTTAAATAGAAGACAGCTGAATTTTGTTTCTGATTTTTTTTTTGTAGTTTATCTTTTTGTTTGTTTATTTGTTTTTTGTTTTTCGAGACAGGGTTTCTCTGTGTAGTCCTGACTGTCCTGGACTCACTCTGTAGACCAGGCTGGCCTTGACCTCACTGAGATCCACCTACCTCCCCAGTGCTGGGATTAAAGGCGTGCACCACCGCCGACTGGCTGCAGTTTATGTTTTTGAGTGAGGTATATGAAGAATAGAGGAGCTCATACAGTTGCTGGATTTGAAAAGATGTAAAAAAGGCTTTTTAGCAAAGTTCAACATATCTTCATGAGAAAAATCCCTGAAAAACCTAGGAATGGAAGGAACGTATCTCAATATAACAAAGTATAAGTATGAAAAACCTATAACTAGTATTATACTAAGTGGGAAAAAATTGAAAGCACTTCCTCTAAAATTGGGAATGGGACAAGGATGTTGACTCTGCTCTTGTTCAATGCAGTGTTTGTCTTAGGGTTTCTGTTGCTGTGAAAACTACCATGACCAAAAGTTCCCCGGGGAAGGAAAGGTTTATTTGATTTACACTTCCAGGTAACAGTCCTTCACTGTCAGGGCAGGAACTCAACCAGGGAAAGAATCTGGAAGCAGGAGCTGAAGCACAAGTCATGGGGAATAGAGTTGCTGACTGGCTTGCTCCTTGTGGCTTGTTCAGTTTTCTTTCTTTTGCCAACCAAGACAACTTGCCCTGAGGTGACACCACCCGCTATGAGCTAGACCCACCCACATCAATCATTAATTAAGAAAATGTCCATACAGACTTGCCCACAGGTCATTCTGATGGGAGCATGTTCTCAGTTGAGGTTCCTCTTCTCAAATAAATCTAGCTTATGCCAAGTTAATGTAAAACAAATAAACAAAAAGCACCTAAACAGGAAATTGTTCAAAGTCTTAGCTAGAAGAATAAGATAAGAGAAAGAAATAAAACTAAATACAAAGAAGTAATGGAAATTCACAATACTTTGGAGGTGGAAGCAAGAGAATCAGGAGATCATGGCCATTCTCAGTTACATGGAGAGCTCTAGGCCAACCTCAGATACCTGACACCCTGTCTCAAAAAATAAGTCAAAGTATTCCTGTTTACAGAAGACATGATACATGATACTATACTCAATATTTAAAAGACCCTAGAGATTTCACCAGAAAACTCTTACACCTGATTAATTAACACTTTTAGCAAAGTAGCAGGACACAAAACCAGTATTCAAAAGTAATTGCTTCTCTGTATGCCGATACTGAAAATTTCAAAAGAGTAATCATGGAAAACATCCCATTCCCAATAGCTTTAAACAAGTATGAATTCCTGTCCCTAGAGACATTGCAGATGTGGCTATGTCACATATGCATCATTAGGTGGCAGAGAGGAGAGAGTCTATGTCTACATTCACTATTCTAATCTATGAATATCTGAATAAATAGCCTAACATTCCCCGGGGGTGGGGGGAAGGGAGAAGCAAGCCAGATGCCAATACCAGTTTGGCACCATGGGGCCTGGAAAGGGAGCTAACCTGTGTCCACCACCAGTCCAGCATCAGGCAAACACTAGATGGGCTAACAGGACAAGAAGCAAGCCAGAGACTAGGGGAGCCCTGCCTGGTCCTGGATGAGGGGGTACTGGGTGAGCTAGCCCTGAGGGTGTGAGTGTGGGAGAGCCAGCCCAGCCTTTTGTTTTCTTTGTGGTGGTGTTTGATACAAGGGAGAGATCCTCTCCCTTTGGCCCTCACCACCAGTAGTGGACAGGAGATCTGGCTCCATGGGGTCACAAGAGCAGGAAAGCTGTCCCTGCCCCTCACATGCTGCAGCACTCAGGAGGGCAGGCCCTGGACCTTGCCTGGTCAGAACACTATAGCTGGTGCTGGATGTGGGGGTTGTGGGTGAGCCATTCCTGAAGGTATGAATGTGGGAGAGCCAGCCCTGCCTTTTGTCTGCTTTGTGGAGATGTTGGTGAGGGAGAGATCCCTTCCCCTCCCTTTTGCCCTCACCACCAGTGGCAGACAGGAGATATGGCCTTGATGGTGTCACAAGAGCAGGAAAACTATCCCTTCCCCTCACATGCTGCAGTACTCTAGAGGACAAGGCCTGCACATTGCCTGTGCAGCACACTACAGCTGGCTGTGGATGTGGGGACTTGTGGGTGAGCCAGCCCTGAGGGAGTGAGTGTGGGATAGCCAGTCCTGCCTTTTGTCTGCTTTGTGGAGGTGTTGGTGAGGGAGAGATCCTCTTTACTCTCTTGCCCTTGACACATGTAGCAGGTGGGAGAATTGGCCCTGATAGGATCATGAAAGCAGGAGAGCTGATCCAACCCCTTACCTGCTACAGCACTCAGGAAAGCAGGCCCTGCAAGTGGGGATAGCAGGCCCAGAACCAAGGCTTTGAGTTGGCCCACTCCAAGGATGAACTGCTGGTGTGCATGAAGAAGCCAGTTCCAGAGACTCAAAACTACAGGGTCTCCATGACACAGGACAATAACAGGATATCTGAGAGGAGTCCCAGTGAGGTTCCAGTATTGACAAAGTAACAGAAGCCAGAGGCCTCGTACCAGACCAAAGAGTCATTATAATGAACATTTGCAAGCAAAAACATGTGGACAAAAGGGAATATTGTGGGACACATTGAGACACATTACTGCTTCCACAATGAAATTTTTATGTGGGGGGGGGAGTTGAAAGGGTGGAGTGTGGGTCTGAGGGGAGGTGGGAGAGGAGAGGGAACAAGGTGAATGATGTGAAATTCATGAAATAAAAAAAAGAAAAAGAAAAAAGTATGAGTTACTCTTCCCAAGGAGGTGAAACACCAGTATAATGAAAACTTTAAGACATTAAAGAAAGAAATTGAAAGATAGAAAGATCTCTCATGCTCACGGTTTGGTAGAAGTAGCATTGTCAAATAGTTAAAAGCAACTCATAGAATGAATGCAATCCCCATTAAAATCCCTGTGACATTCCTCAAAGAACTAGGTAAAACAATCTTAAGGTTATGGTGGAAGTTTCTGCTTTCTTTAAAAGCATGGTTGTATTGAATGAATGTGTTTTTTGTTTTGGCTCAAAACAAATAGATAGGATGTGGGGATGCTTTGTCTACCACTGAAGAACAGACTTGTGAGAGGAGCATGAAAACATCTTGATGTAGGAGCACATGATATTTTGCCAACTGCAAACTGTCACATGTGGAGAACATGCTTTTTTTTTTTTTTTGGTTTTTCGAGACAGGGTTTCTCTGTGTAACAGCTCTGGTTGTCCTGGACTCGCTTTGTAGACCAGGCTGGCCTCGAACTCATGGAGATCCGTCTGCCTGCCTCTGCCTCCCAAGTGCTGGGATTAAAGGCGTGCGCCACCACCGCCCAGCGGGAACATGCTTTTTTGCTCCTTTGATGGATGGACTCCTTGGAGAACTAGTGATCTTGGTCAACAGGAAAGCACCTCATGCAGGGTGCATGACAAAACATTGTTGTGCAGATTTTGAGGGGGTATAAATTGGAACTCCAGAAACACAGAGGGGCTTTTGCTTGGCATCGTTTCTCATTGCTGCTTTGCTTGGAAAAGTCTCCAGACAACACTGTGAGACTTGCTTCTTCAGAGACTTACTGCTGCCTTTGCAGCTGAAGATTGAATCCCAGGTCAGGCTATAGAGATCTTGGCCCCAAGCAGGGGTGCAGCAACTGTTGTCACCGATGCCAATACCAGAGCTGCTGGTACTGCTTCTGTCTCTTTTAGACCTCCCTGGAACTACTGCTGGTTTGCATTGCTGCTGGTACCTGTTCCTGTGTATGCTGTTTGGCTGGACTGCTGGAATGGCCCCAAGGACCTACGTCTAAAGAGGTCTACACTCTCTGTCCCTAGTAACCTTTTATCTCCTGTACCTTGGGTCAATGGGTTGGAAAGGAGGTAGAACTATTAATATAAAATAAATAAGTAGTTTAAAAGTATTCCTTCATAAAGTTTACATGGAAATACAACAGACCCCCAGTAGGCAAAGCAATGATAAAGAAAAAAAGAGCTGGTATCACAATAAGTGATCTCAAATTATATTTCAGAGCTGTCGTTTAAGAGTTCAGCATGGTACTGGCACAGAGGTATATATATGAAAACCAATGAAATAAGAGGCTCAGAGCTACAGACACCTAATTTTTGACAAAGGTGTCATAAAGCTTACATGGAGAGACAACAGGCTCTTTAACAAATGGTACTGGGAAAACTCGATTTCTACAAATAAGAAAATGGGAACTTCACCCATATCTTTCATGGTGCAAAAAAAATCAATTCAAACTGAAATGGATCACAGACCCTAAAATAAAAGCTGAAATCTTGAAACTGCTAGGAGAAAGCATAGGCAAAACACTTTAAGATACAAACACAGACAAAGATTTTCTGGAAAGAAATCTAATCGCATAGGAGACAGTCCAAGAACTGACGAAGAAGATTATGTAATGCCCAGTTCAGGAAACCACCAGAAGACTAGCCAGGAAGACTTCAATTCGATGCAAATGCAAAAGGATCTTTAATTCGTGGTTAGAGCCAAGGCAAGGGCCTTCACACCTTCTCCACGCAGGGAGTCAGTGAATGGCTCCTAAGCTGAAAATTCTGAGGGTTGGTTGGGCAGTTAGGGAGGCGTGGGAAACATACAGAATCACATTTGGTCTTGAAAGATGAGCTCTGAGAGTCCTCTGATAACCTTGTTCTCAGGATTTAAAGGAAACTCCCAGTCAACAGTTTTTTTTTTTTAATAATTTATTTTTTATTTCTTCAAGTTACAACTCAATCACAATCCCCTCCCTACTCCCCCCTCCAGTCCCACCCTTCCACCCTCCTCCCCCTCAGCCCCACCATCCTCTTCCCTTCTTTTTTTTTTTTTTTTAGTTTAAGGTATTTATTTTTCCCCCCAACAGCTCTCCCTTTCAGTCCAAATAATGGTTCTTTTTTTTATAACTATAAATACAATACAAAACAACAGAAATAAATAGGCCACGATTATAAGAGTTACATGGCTTAGCATACATTCCCAATGTCCAGTCCATGTGTATTTGGCACCTGACTTATCATTCTACTATCTAACCATCTCCATGAGTTTAAAGTTCTATATCTAACTCAGCTTTCATACTAACTTGCCTCATAATTTTAAAAATATCTTCTTAGATCCAGAACACCCTCTTGATTCCTAAACAACTCAAAATTTAACTATGAGACTCTAGGTATCTATTCTTCAACCACCTCAGAGACCTGAGAGGGATGAATATATCTGATTATATAGGAAGTGCAGGGCCTGCAGGTAAGTCGACAGCCTAGCTCTGCCAAGACAGGGTAGGTAAGTCCTTCATAATTCCTGCTCTACAACCAATGTCTGTCAGTCAACAGTTTTAAGATTAACAAATCACAAAGCAATCTCAACAGCCCTCCTAGGGCAATCTCAACAGCCCTCCCGGATAAGGTGTTCAAAATAGTCTATGGTCTGGGCTATGGTCAGCTCTCCCTGCTCGTATCAAGGGGGCTTGACACGAACAACCTCTGGGGCTGTTATATGGCCAGGATGTTCGAACATCAAGTTCTTTCTTTTAGTTGAGAGCTCCTTGTTATCTGTGGCTCTGTACAGATGGACTCTCAAGGTCTCTGAGGGGAGAGTGCAGGCTCACTTTGTTGCTTTATGAGCCTATTAAAGCAGAAGGAGGGGGGTAAGAACTTGGATGGGCCAGGATGAGTGACGGGGTTTTTTCTTCTTTCAATTACAAGACGTAAAAAAGCTTCTGCCTGGTAAAGTGAGGGAGAGTTAGCCAAACATAGGGAAAGTGAAAGTGGATTTCCTAAAATGGTGTCTTTTAGTTCCCAGAAGATGTTGTGAGGAGTGTATTGGTACAGGATCTAACCAGAACTAATAGTGGAAGGGGGAAAGGCTTCCAGTTATGGAACTCCACCCATTCCAAAGAAAGCAGTTTTCTTGTTTCAATAAAGCTGTTACTTTCACTTTCTCTGTGTCTCTGTCTTCTGTCTTTCCAAGATATTTGACTTTGTCCATCCTATGGAATAACTTGATGATCCCATACCTCACTACCAACTCCTCCATTACAAAAGGCAACAATCACTGAACAGAATTTTGCCAACTACATATCAAACAAGGCATTAATACCTAAGATATATAAAAAACTGTAAAGCTAAACACTAAAAGAACCTAGCATGGTGGTGCTTGCCTTTAATTCCAGCACTCAGGAGGCAGAGACAGGGGGATATCTGTGACTTCGAGGTCAGCTTGGTCTGCAGAGTGAATTCCAGAACAGCCAGAGCTATATAGTGAGACTCTGTCTCCAAAATACAAAACAAAACAAAGGAAAAAGCCTAAACATCAAGAAACCTAATCCATCCAATCAATAAATGGTTTGATAAACAGTTCCCAAAAGAAGAACTAAAAATGGCCAATAAATAATTTTTTAAAGTATTCTGGGGGCTGGAGAGATGGCTTAGAGGTTAAGAACACTGATTGCTCTTCCAAAGGACCTGGGTTCAAATCCAGTCACCCACATGGCAGTACACAGCTGTCTGTAATTGCTGGGCGTGGCTGTGCACACCTTTAATCCCAGCACTCAGGAGACTGAGGCAGGTGGATCTCTGTGAGTTCAAGGCCAGCCTGGTCTACAAAATGAGTCCAGGACAGCCAGGGATACACAGAGAAACCCTGTCTTGAAAAACACCCCCCTCCAAAAAAAAGTATTCAGCATTCTTAGCCATTTAGGAAACGCAATGTAAAACTACTTGATAATATCTCTCTTTCCAGTCAGGATGATGATCATCAAGAAAACAAATGACAACAAATGCTCACAAAGATGTGCAGAAAGGAAAACCCTTACATTCTGTTGGTGGGGTGTAAACTGATGATGCTTCTATGGAAATCCGTATGGAGATACTTCTAAAAATAGAGTGTGGCTGTTTGAATAGGAATGGCCCCCATAGACTCAAGTGTTTGAATGCTTGGCCTGTGGTGTGGGTAGGTGCACCATAAGGAAGTGTGGCCTTGTTGAAGTAGGTGTGACCTTGTTAGAGGAAGTGAATCCCTGTGGAGGAGGGCTTTGAGGTCTTAATTGTTCAAGCTATGTCCCGCTTGCTACACAGTCTCCTTCTGCTGCCTGTGGATCAAGATGTAGAACCCTCAGCTCCTTCTCCAGCACCATGTCTTCCTGGATGCTGTCATACTTCCCACCACGATAATGGACTACACATACGAAACTGTAAGCCAGCCCCAATTAAATGTTTTTCTTATTAAGAGTTTCTTTCTGTGATCATAGTGTCTTTTCACAGCAATGAAATGCTAAGACATAGAGCTATCACATAGCCCAGGTTTATCGGTTCAGGTATGTATACCCTAAGTCAACATACTACAGAGATACTTGCATATCCAGTTTATTGCTGTACTACTGTCAATACTGAAGATATGGAGCCATTCTAGATTTCCATCAATAAACAGGCAAACAAAGAACATGTGGTATATATACACAATGGAACATTATTGAGGCCTAAAGAAAAATGAAATCACATTTGTGAGGAAATGAATGAAACTGGAAATCATTGTGTCAAACAAAACAAGTCAGACTCCGACAAATACTACATTTCACCTCATATGTGTTTACTCTAGACTTCATGTGTGTGCATGTGTGTGTGAGCATGTATAAATCTGTCTGTGTGTAGCTGATATGAAAGTAGGAAAGAAGAGATCTTAGAGGAGGGAACAAAAATAGATTATTGGAACATGTGTGATGAAAGCAGAAAGGGAGACTATTTGGAAGCAGAAAAGGGACCAGCAGGAAGATGACAAGAGGGAGGAGGGTGTAGTGTAGAGGGATAGGTTGCACCAAAAAAAGCCATCTATCTATGAAAATGCCATAATGAATCTCATTACTTTGTATTACTAATTTTAGTAATTAGTAATTATTTTTATTATTAATTTTAAAGTTAATACTTTAAAAATAAATTTTAATAAGAGTTAAGGGACACCTCAAACATAGACAAAAATAGAACATTACAGAGAATGATAAGTATCCATGGCAGATAATAAACCTACCCTGTGTAGTGGCGCATGCCTTTAATCCCAGCACTAGGGAGGCAGAGGAAGGTGGATCTCTGTGAGTTCAAGGCCAGTCTGGTCTACAAAGTGAGTCCAGGACAGCCAGATATACACAGAGAAACCTTGTCTCAAAAAACCGAAAAAACAAACAAACAGATAATAAACCTGAAGCATTAGAGGTCCAAACATCAAGGTTCATTTGATATTTTCCAGAAATACTTGCTGTCTAATAAGGATGCATCTAGTGTTGGGCTGCTTAAGCAATGCCCTATCCAGAGTAATAGTGTTTATCACATTTTTAGAAAGCACAAGGGTTAATGTAGGCCTCATGGAGAAGTAGTAGGACTTGTGTTAATTGAAGTTCGAAGACCCCATGCACTGTGGGATCCCACCATTCCCTGGTTGGGATCCTGAGCTGTACAAATGGAGAAGCAGAGCTAAGCAGCAGCATGCAGTCATAATGTTCCACTTCCTGATTGTAGATATGATATAACCAGTTGCCTCAGGCTCCTACTGTCTTGACATTTCCACCATGAAGGACCGTATTCTTGAATTGAGCCAGAATAAGATCTTTCTCCTTTAAGTTGCTTTTGTCAAAATATTTTTTTCACAGCAACAGGAGAATAAACTAATATGGAGAGGTAAGGAAGTAAGATGTGTAGATATTCTGGAAAAAGGATTCAAAACAAATGGAACAAGTCAAGCAAAGTTCCTAATCATAGAGAGGGACATGGGTAATTTTAAAACAAGAGAGCTAGTCTACTGGAGTGGAGACAGCAAGAGTGAAAGGAGTAGAAGAGGAGGTTAAGGACCATTTAAGAATGGAAGTAGGAGCCAGGAGATGGTGGAACATGACTTTAATACTAGCAATAGAATAATAGTTTCTATGACATCTACCTTTTACTGTACTTCCAGAATTAACAGAAATGACTTTTTTTTTTTAAATGATAAGTATCAAGCTGGTCAGTAGTGGTAAATGCCTTAATCCCAGCACTCCAGAGGCAGTGGCAGGTGGATCTCTGTGAGTTCAATGTTAGCCTGGTCTACAGAGAGAGAGTTCCAAGGCAGCCAGGGCTGTTACACAGAGAAACTTTGTCTCCAAAATGAAACAAAACAAAACAAAACAAGATTGGACATAGGAAGATCTTGATGCAAATAAACATTAGGCAAGCACACTGAGATAAATTGTGTTCTCCTAAAGCTATGTTCAGATGCTCACCATTGGTGCTTGTAACTATGACTTGATTTAGAGACTGGATCTTTTCAAATTCTAAGACATTGAGATGACATCTTCTTGTATCACCATAGGCCCCCTCATCTACCAACTGGTGTCCTTGTACAAGGAGAGAAATTAGGACACAGATATACTCAGAAAGGAGACAGCCATGTGAAGATAAAACAGATATACAGAGAGAACACAATGTGAAAGCATGCAGAGATTGGAATGGTACATCCAGCAGGCAAGGAAGGCCATGTATTGCTGATAACAGCTAGGATCTAAGAGAAATAGACTCTCCCTCAGAGCCTACAGAAAGAACCAGGCCTGTACGACCTTGGCTTTGTTCTTCTGTGCATTGAGAACAGTGAAAGAATAAGTATCTATTGTTTTAGGCCTCACAGTTCGTGATAGTTTGCTACAGCAACCCTGTGAAATAGATGCAGCGGACAAGCAGAGAAGCAGTTTGGTGACTGCAGTTGTCGAGTTGAGAAGTGACAAAGGCCAGGATCCGGGTGAACACTGATGGAGCCAAAACAGTAAGAAACGGATTATAGATTCATTGTGAAAGTTTAGCCAACATATTATGCTGGTATATGAAGTGTGGGGTATAAATAATGTTATCTATTATTGTCTGTATTAATGTTTAAATATTTATGTATATACAATACAGGTCTATAAGTGTACATAATTTTATTGGACTGGAGTATCAAAAGTTTGGGGCTGCTGAAACTAGAATTGTTTAATAAGGCAATCAAAAATGCCTGGTTTGCTGTGTGATCAGAGAGTAAATCACGTTGTTTCTCTGAGTCTTAGTATCCTACATGGTAAAATGAGAAGGTTGGGCTATTGCATGATTTGTAATTCAATTATTATCAAACAAGTGCCTTACTATATCAGCCCTGGAAACGGTTGCAGAGGATGGTAAACTGGTGTTTGACTTCCACATTCTTCTAAGGCAGTTGCAGTGCTGAAAAATGAAATTTTCTGTCCTCATAATTCTTGACTGTTTGCCATTTGATACTTCTAGAACACGAAGAAGTGCTATGCCTCATCTCAAACAGCATACCTTTGTTGCCCTCCCCCCCCACTCCTCAGGAATATATCAGTACAGTGGAACTGCTTTAAAAGGCCTGGAACACCACCTGAAAAAAAGGTTTGATGTAATTAGTTTCAAGATTCCTAATCCTGTTTCCATCAATGCAACTGTATTTATATTTTAGGATAGTAATGGAATTATGGAGCAAGAGCAAAATAATTAGCTTCGATCTTTTCCATAGGGTTTACTGTGTCATGTACTGTTCTAAGGACTTGAAAACAATTAAACACACTCTTTCACAACATTTCCATTATGCAAATGAGGAAGTTAATCAAGAAAGACTCCTCTCTAATGGATGTTAGAGCAAGCAAAAGTAAATGGAGTCCTTTTGACACAATGAAAACCAATGACTAAAACAGGGCAATTTTGAAAATTTAGTATCAAGACGCTCGTGAAATTCCACAGGACAATTCTGTCAGGGTCTTTAATAAAACACAGATTGACATGAGACATGTACCTCTCTCTTACCCTTGTTGACTTTTGTTCTCTAAGGAGGAAAAGACAGCTTGAGAACTGGGCCTCAGGGCATCAAATGCGGCCTGGCCAGCTCACAAACACCTGTTAGATCTGGTTCCCAAGGTTTGATTTTTAAAAATGTATCTCCAGTATTGTTCCCAAGTCATTCACTTGTTGGGTCCTGTTAAAATAGGTTGTCACCTTTAAAATATACTTAAAACACCTTCTACTTGAGATCCCAGAGCCACCATTTCCTTTTCTTTCTCTTCGGTCCAAGAAAAGAGCAATTTTCTAAAGAATTACTCATTACTATATCTGGTACCCCCAAAGCCCTGTGTTTCAAAACCTACAGTCATGGCTAGGTACATTTTGATGACTGAAGAATTTACACTGTGCAACAGACTAGTCAAACTGACAAGATCATTGATTTATTCCACAAAATAGCATGATTGGAATAAACAATATAATGAAAGATGTGGGATTTTTGTCACCCAACCAAACCTTTGGAAGTTGTGAGGAAGCTTTATGGCCTAAAGAGAGAATTTGGGTGACTGGGAAAAGCGAATGATTTTAGCCTGAGAATAGTGTAAACTAGTTATTCCCGAGATTTTTAAAATTCAAAAGGGATCAAGGACAGCTTAGGCAAATTCTTGAGTGACAGATGGAGACAACATGGATGGAGAGACAGATCTAATCTCCTCCACAGGAACAGCCAGGTCCTGACTCAAGGTCCTTGTACTTGGCCCAACTTCTGCATTGTGCTGACCTTCAAGGTCATGGGGTAGGGATGGGGATATGATGCAACTCCCACATCATTAGCAACTCTGACTCCAACCCAGGAGATCTTCCAAAGCAAAGCCTCCATAACATCATGATGCTAAATACCAAATCTAGGGATTAACCCTATGCAACTGTCTCTCCATCCCTCCAGACTAGTAGTCCCATTGGTGGATCGATTTGTCTACCACTTTCTTGACCCTTCCTATTGTGACTCAGCGTTTTCTCACCACCTTCCTATTTCTTGCCTTGGCAGAAGCCACCACAGTGGCCTCCCTACCTAGCATGCTCAGTGCTCCCGGTCTGGCCTTGACTCCCTAACTAGCAGTATTCAGCCTGCAGCGCCCGGTCCCTTCAGTGCCCAGGTCCCTTTAAATCCATCCGCCTGGTTGCTAGGCAACAGTGCGGCCCGCGCTGGAGCTGCACTGCAGAGGCTCTGCCCAGGGGCAGCCTGGCCAGGTCTCAGGCTAGCACTAGCCGCCTGCCGGTGGTGGCCGGCTTCAGGGAAGAGTGGACAGGGCTCTCCAGACCGCACCCGTGCTTCCAGGTAGGTCTGTGGAAGGGACATCCGGGCTTCCTTGGGGAGCCCCTCTACCCGCTGACTCGCCTAGCAAAAGGGCAGAAAACCAAGGAAGTCCCAGCAGCAGGGTTGTTTTTTTTTTTCTCTTGAGAGCCCCAGGCTAGAACAAGCGAGTGTTTAGAAAGAAAAGAAACAGGGTGTGGGAAAGGGGTTGTGGACTGAGAAGTGGGGTCAAGCTTGTCCATTCACCCACTAGCTACAGGATTGGGACTGGGGAGGTGAAAAGTGTCACCTGCAATGGGGGCTCCCACCACATCTCATTCCCAGCCACGTTCTTTTCCATAGAACCAGGGATGGCAAGAGTTTCAGTTAACCATTCACAGAGAAAAATCCCCAATCTATGCATACAAAGATAACAGCTTTATAGCAAGAATGTGACTTCCATAGCAATAAAGTCTAAGCCATGGGAACTCAGGTGACTCGGTATATTTTCTTCAAGAAGGAATAATTTCACATTAATAAAAATTGGGAGTGGTAACCATGCACAGTGCCCAGTTTTCAATGGTAATTTGTTGCTCTCTCCACATTGGCCAAACAATACAAAAGACACTCTGTCCAGAGAAGTGGACACTTGACCCATATGTTAGGACTCTGAAAGATGAAAGCAAAAAGCAAGATCACTTCTCTTTGTCATGCTTTTACAAGTTAACTGTACTCTTAGAAGGGAAGCCAGGTCTGGGCTCCAGCCCTTTGCTAATGTGACTTTTGGTATGTTCATTATGACTAGCAAGCTTCGGTGTCCACCATCACATGCCTTTTGTGTTTAATGCATGCTAAGGGTAAAGAGACACTGTGTTGAATAAAGTATCACCATGATTCTTGTCCCACTTGACATTTGTATTGCCTGAGGAAGGAAGACAGTAGCAGTTGGGAATATGGGCTGAAAACTTAAGATAAATTATTTCTGTCTGGTGCCACATTGCAGATAGACTCATGAGCATTCTAGATGTAGCATGTGTGACTTTGATGCACACTTCAGAGATGAACGTGGATTCAGAGAGTCTTTAAATTATATTTCCTGATTACCCTGCAGGGAGGTGGGGGGTGGACTATTTTTTTTCCAGCTCAAGCTGGAGGAGACCAGTGACATCCGGTCTAAGACCTTGGACCTCAGGAAGGGTAAGTACAGTTGCTCTGGGTGTTATCTCATCCTGGGAGTTTAGAGGCTCAGTCTTGCCCAACATAAACCTTCAACTTTGTAACTGAATCATCAGTCTTTACTGTCAGTCCGCTTTCAAGGCCTCATAAACATTCAAAAGAAAAGGGCCCTGAAGACTTTAGCTAAACCAAATAAACTTCAAGGGAAAAATTAAAGCCTTTGCCCTAAAATGTCATCCAGAGAACTTTGTATACTAGAGAGGAGATTGTGGATTTTCTCTTCTTCTTCTTCTTCTTCTTCTTCTTCTTCTTCTTCTTCTTCTTCTTCTTCTTCTTCCCAAAACAAAAAACAAAACAAAAACCACTCAACTAAAATCAGTGTGACCGTTATACTTGTCCCTGTGTCTGAATGATCATCTATGCTAACAGAAAAAGGAATATGACAGATAGGTATGAAGTGGAAAAGTGAATTTACTTATAGTTTTGGAGAGAAAATTCTCAGCCTTTCCCATAGCCAGTGTTTGCAGCTTCTAGAAACACCAGGGAATATACTTATGTAAATTTAGCTGTGAACCCGGGTTACTGGAATTGGGACATAGTCCTGGTGTCAGAGATCAGCGTCCTTGAGGTGGGCCCCTTGCTATTAACCACCTGTGAAGTCGGCTCACTCACTACCACTGTTTTACACCTTAAGAATCCGTGACTCCCAGAAAGCAAGTGAGCACCAGCTTAGCTAGGCCACAACCTGCACTTAATCCTTTCTCAAGATTCCGCCTTTCCGTCTTACCCTCAGTTTTGTCTAGTAAAACAGAACAATCCACTTGCATTGCACACAGCTCACTTGGGCCTTCATTTTGATATTGAGTGGTTTTCTACAACTTAGTGAAAATGAATGAAAAAGGTACCCTAGAGGCCTGAGAGGATCAGGTTAGAGTCTTCTGCATTATGCCTGAAAGCAATGGGAGTAGGGAAAAAAGTTGCAACTCTTACTTTTTCTTTCTTTCTTTCTCTTTCTCTCTCTCTCTCTCTTTCTTTTTCTTTTTTTTTTTTTAGACAGAGTCTCACACTGTATCTCTGGCTGGCCTTAACTCACTATGTAGACCAGGCTGGCCTCAAACTTACAGAGATCTGCCTCTGCCTCTTGAGTGCTGGGATTAAAGGCATGCATTGCTTTGCCAGGGCTGAGTAACATATTGTCTTTTCCTATATTTGACTGAGCAATTTTTCTGAGGGTCAAAATAGTGGAAACCATCCAAGGATAAAGAGAGGGTGTTCTTTGGCTAAGAGGGGGCCTTTGGTTCTCATCTAATGGTCCCTAGTCGATTATTAAAAGCCAGGTCATTTTTTAAAAAAGATTTATTTTATTTTATGTATATGGGTATTTTGCCTGCATGCACAGGTATGAACACCACATGCATGCCTGGTGCCAGGGATCCCCTGGAACTGGAGTTACAGATAGTTGTGAGTTGCCATGTGGGTGCTGGGAGCTGAACCTAGGTCCTCTGCAAAAGCAGCCAATGCTTTTAACCCCTGAGCCATTTCCCCCACCCTGAAAGGCAGCTTTTTAGTTGAGGGAAGTTGAGTGGCTGAGTAGTTACAGAACGTTCTCAACATGGGTTGGGGATGACCATTACCAAGCATTACCGCCAGTTTACATAGTCTGAGAAGGACTTTTGGGAGGTGGAAAAAAGCCTCTGACATCCTCCCAGAGCTGCTTCCCAGTAAATATCTACCTATGTTGGGAAAAACAATTGCTTTTACAGACAGAGATAAACAAAGATAGTTCTGAAAATTCTAATGTGAGTGGCATAACACAAAATAGGGGAGGAGGATCTATATTGGAGTTGTGTCAAGAAATTTCCTAAACCATATGATTTCAAATACAGATATGTTAGAAAAGAAATTAAGTTTCCTTATGAGGCTTCTTTCCCAGGGCCTGACCTTGAACATGAAAGAGAGGAGGTTTTATTGATTTCTCCTTTCCCAATAAATAGTAGCATATCATTTTTCTGAAGCTGTGTAAGGACAGATACACTTTCACCTAGTATTTTCAGTATAGCAATATATCCAGAGAGTCTTAATGATCACTCTTGGCTTAGTCCTAGTCCTTTGTCTTAATAATAACATTAATATTGTTACATTATTAATTCGTTTCACTTGTCTCATGATTGATTCCGAAATTCTTTTGTAGAATTCTTGAGCTCAAGTGATAATCCTGTTTTGACCTCTCAAGTTGCCACCTTCTGCTATTCCTCCTCCTCCTCTTAATTCATTGAAGGCATCTTTAACACAGATCTTAAGTACAGACGTGAACAGAAAGAGATGCTCGGGGAACAAATAAGACAGATCCCACACACGCTTCTCCATTAAGTACCCAACTCAACTGTTAAAAAAAAAAAAAAGCATGAGGCAAAGATATTCCTTACTGTAATAAAACTGCTACCATGCACTAGTCTCCAGGGCATAAATGGTAATATTCTCAGGTAGGATACTAACTGGAATTATCAGAAGCCCATTATGAATTCATGCCAGACATAAATGTAGATACGGGTATATAATGTAGCAGTATCGTTCTCAAGGCCAAGGCCTTCCAGGGAAATTTTTTTTTTTTTGTAGAAGACCTCTACTGTTATTTTTGTCATGACTTTGTGTCGAGAGCGCAGTTTAAGTATCCAGATCTCGACACCTCCTTCTCATGGAAGGGAGTCGTGTGACCAGGTTGCGGCACTCGCGACCCTACTCGGTCAAATGGTAAATAATTGGCATGAGACAAGCAGAGTATAATTTAATTTATATTTATTACCTAAATGCTATTATTACTTATTATTAACAATCCTAACTATACATTAAGTGTTTTTATGAATTCAATCCCAGTCTCTGGATCTATCTCCTTAATATATTGCACTGCACAAACACACTTTAAACAGAAGAGAGCTAGAATAACTATAGCTATCATATATATCCACCACATCACAATGTCATACCCACAGCACACGGTTATACGACCTGACAGGCAATCCTCCAATGTCGCGAGGATGTAGGGCAGAGGAACGGGCTAACAGAACTAATTAAGGAACTGCGCCTTCGTCTGCTTTCAGGTCTTAACTTATATACTATTTTTACTGCACTCATTAACATATCTTATTGCCTACATCTGCACAGCACTCCAAGTAACACTTCACACATTTTCAGGGGGCTGGCCCCGTTCTTATCTATGCTCCTGCAGGTTTCTGCTCTTCAGCAGTCTGCCTGCTTACAGACTCATTACACTTGGTTTTGTTTTGAGTCTGTGTTCTGACTGGCTTCTTTAAACTGTTCGTGTCTCTTGGGTCTCCTTCAGTCCTTCAACATTCCATGTAGAGTTTAGAAGGCACAAGAACAAATGTGCACAAGGCTGAAAGGGCATGTCTTTCACATTCAGTAATGGTTTCCCTTCTCCTGAGTTAAATGACCTAGTGAAGTTGATTTAGAAAAAATGGCTGCCAGGCCCGGGTTGGGGGGGTGTCATTATTTTTAAAGCATATTTCTTGTCCTTGCTCAAGTCCTCATGCCACACTTGTTCTTCAGTAAAAGCAAACAGTGCAAAAGCTACTAACAGCTTTCAGTCCTAGTTGCAGTTTTACCATGCTCTAATTAAATGTGGGAACAAGTCCTTAAAGGCTGTTTTACCAATGAAAGAGCAAAGGGAACATCTCAGAGACCCCCTGACCCTGCCTGTGGAAGCGTGGAGAGAGGAATGCCAGGAAGCATTTCAGACCTTTCTTTCTCTCTTCCCCTCCCCCATTCAGCTTTTCTCTCTCCTCTTGTGGCTCCTCAAAGGATAACTTAAGCTCTGCAGACAATGGAATCCTTTCTTTCTGTCTGTGGAATGACACCTAGTAGACGCAAAAAGGGAGTCAGTTTTATCCCTGCAGGCTACGTGGCCTTGCTCAAGTCACCCAGTTTCTGAGTCCAGTTATTTAGTCAATGGACTCCTCCAGTTCTCCATAAAGTACTGGATTTACAGGGTTCCTTGAAAGGCAAATCCTTTCAAACACCCAAGAAATTCTACAGAGGCAGAGGGAAGAAAGACAGAGTAAAAATGAAAAAGTATGTGTGCATATGCTTCTAAGGAGCAACGTAAAAATTATAAATGAGGAGTTTTCTACATTAACTAATCTCTGTATCCAGACGTCTGTCTTAGATGTTTTGATATCAGTATGACCAGGTATAAAGTGAGTGGCCTCCCTTTAACCGTGCACTGGTCACCTCTTTCCTGATCAATCCCACCAATGTTTTTCATCTGGAATTAGGTAAAAGCAATCTGAGAAGCCAGGATTATGGTCATCGTTCTCTCCCAAGACACCATGTCATAGACGGTTCTGGATTGTGACTAAAAGAAAAGCCAGAAAAGACTATTTTTAGAGGAAAAAAAGGTCATTCTGGCAAATGTACAGCATGAATTTCTTGTCTGACTTTGTCTCTATGGTCTGGGAATGAAAACCAGGATTTGTTATATACTAAATACTTAGTCATTAAGCTACCCTCCAGCCCTGATTAACTAAACTTTTTTTTTCTTTTTTGGCTTGTTTGTTTGTTTGTTGTGTTTCTTTTCTTTTCTTTTCTTTTGTTGAGATGGAGGTCTCTTGAAGGCCAGGCTGATCTCAAGCTCTGTAAGTAGCCAAGACTGGCCTTGAACTCCTCATCTTCCTGCCTCCACCTCCCCAGAGTACTGGAATTATAAAGTGCGTGCTACCACACCAGCAGGAATTGCCCTTTAAATTTTGCAAACTTGATACTGTTTGTGATTTTGTAGGCTACATTTTGAACTAAAAACTGTACTCAGAGTCTACATTAGAAAAACACTTTAAAAATATTTATTTATTATGTATACAGTGTTCTGTCTGCAGGTATGCTTCCAGGCCAGAGGAGGGCACCAGATTTCACTACGGAAGGTTGGGAGCCACCATGTGGTTGCTGGGAATTGAACTCAGGACCTCTGGAAGAGCAGTCAGTGCTCTTAACCGTTGAGCCATCTCTCCAGCCCCCTAGAAAAACACTTTAAATAGCATTATTATTTTCAACTGTTGATATGACATCTCATTATAAAATTGCTGTCAAAATAGAGAGAATTCTGTACACTTGGCAATCTTTCCTAAAGGCACAGCCTAAGACTGGAAGAGCAGGAATTCATAGGTCAAGGAAGAAGGGCGTTTGGTAGAGAGTCATGAGGAAGTCTCCCCAGTACACTTTACCAGAAGTACCTCATGTTGCATCAAGCCTTGAACTTTCGATCACTTTAAAGAATGAATAAGCCAGGCAGTGGTGGCGCACACCTTTAATCCCAGCACTTGGGAGGCAGAGGCAGGCGGATCTTTGCGAGTTTGAGGCCAGCCTGGTCTACAAAGTGAGTCCAGGACAGCCAGGGCTACACAGAGAAACCCTGTCTCGAAAAACCAAAAAAAAAAAGAATGAATAAAAAGCAAGTTCTATGTGGGAAAACTAGAAACAAACCCAGATACATTGAAGGAAAAGATATTAACAATATTTGCCTAGGAATTCCAAAATAATCTTTTTATTGTTTTAAACTGTGTTTTCTGTGCATGCAGTTGCCTTCTCATAGAACTGTCTACAAAGAATACTAAAATGTGTTCATTTTCTGATTCTATTTCATGGGATGGAAGGTGAAGGTGTTTGTAGAACTTAGCTTCATTAGCCCTTTTTAGTTAGAAACAAGGAAAAGTAGGTCCAAGTTAATGTGATGAGAGCTGACCCTCAAATGTTTAGGCAGTTTCAGGGGCAAGCCAGCATTCATAGTTCTTTCTACTATGGGGGCTACCCAGGAAGATAACTTGGCTTGGTTTTAAATTTTGTTTTTCAGCAAGTCAAAGAGGTGCCTAGGGAAATGGATCCTAGAAGAAAGCCCTGGAAGGACAACAGGTTGACTTCTTTTTCAAATGAGCAGGATTTTCTAGAAGAGGCTGCTTCGCTTCCGTGCTTCCCTAAACAAGCACCTGCAGACAAACCCAAAAAGGTGGGGAGAATTTCTAACTTTTCCAGTCCAATCGTTCAAGAAGAATATCAACTTAGGAGGAAACAACATCCTTCCCAGATATCGGAAAGAGAACAAGACCCAAATTTAAGAGAGAGAAGGATGACCAAGCCGAAGAATGTAGCGAACACAAATTCTGCCAAGTGGGGCTTGCTTGATTTGGATGGTGCAACCAAGGAAAGTTCTCACAGAAGGGAGTGCTCCTCCACATGGAGCAAGAGAGAATATCCAGCTGCCACACCAGACACCAGGAAGAAATTGACGGAAGTAATGCCTGCAAAACTCCGCCTGCACCTTCTGAATGAAGAGCTGGGAGAACTTAACCTGAAACGCTGGGAGTTAGAACAGGACTTTGAAAACTCCGAAAAAGAACTTTTGAACTCCAGAAAGGAAGCCTGGGCGAAATCTGTCAGTTCCCGAGAACCAGGGACAGCTGCTTCAAAGAACGACCTGGAACTACAAGCTTTAAAGAATGACCTGTCTGAAAGAGCGACAAATGTCAAAAACTTAACCGAAGAGCTCCAGCAAGCCATGGAGGTCATGCACAGGCTGAATCTGGAGAACAGACACTTGAAAGACGCCGTGAGGAAATTGAAGCGCCAAACTGAAATCAGCGCCAAGCTCCTCAGAGAAGAAATGAAAATGTTTTACGAGCTGGAAATGGAAAAGATCCGCTTTGAGCTGGGTACCCTCAGGAGTGAGCTGAAGGTGGAGAAGACCATGAGGGTGAAGAACAGCCGAGCCCTGGCGTTGCTCGAAAAAGACATTGCTTCCGTGCTAAGGTCATCCAATACCACTGGACACTTCATTGGGAATCTTTTTTAAACTTAAAAAAAAAGCCTTTTACTGGGCAAGCTATTGAGCCAAATTGATGTTTACTGTACTATATATTTGGCAGCTTGTAACCTTTACTTCTGGTGAATCAGAACACCTCCAAATTTATGCAGATGTTGACTTTAAAGGGTGTGGGTTTTTTTTTTCTTTTTCATGAACTCATTGTTAGACTCCAAATGGAAACTCTCTTTTATATGTTTTGTTTTATATTCACTAAAACAAAACAACAACAACAACAACAACAAAAGCCCCAAACTGATTCACTAGATCATATATGAATCAGAATCAGCAGCATTGTGTGACCTTGTTAGCCATGTCCTTGGCACATTAATGTTCTCCCATCTGTGGTATTCAATGTGAACAATAAAAATCTTTTTTACATGTATAAGCATAAAATATGCCTGTAATTCTTGAAAAAAAAACACAAATATATGCCTGTGAATCTTTTAGTTGCTGGGTCAAACTCAGCAGGACAAAAATGTATCTGCTTTCTTTGGGGTCTAACCTTAATTAGGCACATGTAAACATCTCAGGAACACAATCTCCCTTGTGCTTTCTCCCTGGACTTGGACACAGTTCCCATCAACTCCAAGATGATTTAGAGTCACTGTTCTGACCTTTGCTGGAAGCCGGGCCTAGGTCATCCATGGCTCTTGCATTTTCTTATGTTGGGAGCAAGGGGTGTTTTGTTTACACAATTCTTTCAAAGTTGGGGGGATCGTGGGAGGAGCTACTCTAAACTCCCTGCCTGGCTTTTATGTATGAGCTTAGGACTGTTGTGAAAGGTATTACATGTCATCTAGACAAATTTTAGTGTGCTGACTTAATTTAGGTCATCACCTACCCCTCTGTAAAGGGCCCAGAAAATGATAATTTGTTTGTATTTACAAAGAGTGAAAATGTGTTGCCCCTGTCCTTTGGTGGAAGTGATGGCCCAGTTGATTCTTTGCATTTGTGGATGTTAACCGTCAAGATTTCTGGTAATCAGACACTTATTTGCGTGGGATTTTTTTTTGAGATTATAATATATTTACATCATTTCTTCCTATTCTTTCTTCCCTCTAAACCCATTCATATGCCTTCCTTGCTTTCTCTCAAATTCATGGTCTCTTTTTTTTCATTGTTGTTACATACACATATGGATACATGTATATACATGTATATTCCTAAATATAACCTGCTCAGTCTGTATAATGCTACTTGTATGCAAGTCTTCAAGGCTGAGCATTTGGTATTGGATAACCAATTTGTGCACTCTTC
The DNA here is from genome assembly GCA_907164525.1 of Lophiomys imhausi. NCBI lineage: Eukaryota > Metazoa > Chordata > Mammalia > Rodentia > Muridae > Lophiomys > Lophiomys imhausi. The sequence continues at coordinate 756,675 of CAJQZJ010037460.1, forward strand.
CCAGGGAAAGAGTATTTCTCCCATTTTGGCATTCCTTAGTTACCTATAGGTAAATCCCACGAGGTCTCAGCTGTCCCTTTTGGCATATTTATTCCCATTGTCCTTGTTCAGCTCATGCTTAGGCACTCTTGTTGGTGAGACTTTATGGTGTAGATGTTAACATCACTAGGAGAAAACTGCTCACAGCAAATTCCCTAATCCTCTGGCTCTTACAATCTTTCTGTGGCCTCTTCCAAAATGTTCCCTGAGCTTTAGATGCCAGAATTGTTTTATAGATGTATCCATTGGGACCAGACTCCATAACTCTGCATTTTGTTTGTGAGGGCTACACTTATCTGAGGGTATAAGAACAAACATTTAGAGTATAGTTAGGGTTTATGGTGGTATAGTAAAGGAATAGTTGTAGGTTCTTCTCCCAAGATCTGTGACTTCACTAGCCCTGGCTTTTTTTATGTGGTGTATACAAATGAGGGAATGTTTAATAATTTTAATAACTATTTGTATGAGTGTTTTGCACGCCACACAAATATCTGTATGCCACATATATACCTGACGACTGAGGAGGCCAGAAGAAGGCATCAAATCCTCTCGAATAGGATTATAGACAGTTTGAGCCACCATGTGAATGCTGGAAATCAAACCCAGGTCCTCTGGAAGAGCATCCAGTGCTTCTAACCTCAGCGTCATCTCTCTAGCCCCTTATTGTGATAATTTTAAGCCCAAAGAATCAAATGTAATCACAGACAATGGAGGGTGGAAAACAGTCGTAAGGGTGGAAGAATCCCCGAATTGGGAGTGAGGTTACTCTGAATTCTGGCACTTGTTTCCTGTTGACTGTTTCATTTCCTCTACATCTAACAGCCCTCCTGTATAAAATGAGAGAGCAGATCTATCATAAAGATGTCAGAGCCAAGCATGGTGGCATGGGCCTGTAGTTCCATCACTCCACAGGCAAGAGATGAAGGACCACTGGAGCCTAGAGGTCCAAGGCTAGCCTGAGCAACATAGTAAGAGTCCCATCATTAAAAACGAAAAAATATTCTACTGAGTTTTTAGGTAGTGACTTAAATTAATGATTTTTGTTTGAAATATAATTAACTGTACCTGTGGTAAGGTAAAATTGCTGTGGTATCAGGTCCATCCAACTCTAATATTTTGGGGTACCTGTACCGCACACCTGCCTTTCCAAAGAAAAGATGTTTGGGATTTTATTAGTTACAATAGCTTTCCACTGAGCATCTACCAACTGTGCCCTATTTGAATCTATTCTTCAACATAGCCTTCAAAATTGTTCATTTGTCTTTGCCTCATTCCTTAATAATAGCACGCTGAGCAGGACAAACACACTGCCATTAAGTTATGCTCCCACCCTTAATTCTTTTCAAGACAGGGTCACAGTGTGTAGTCCATGTTGACCTCAAACTCCAAATCTTCATACCTTCCAGTTGCTAGGACTACAAATGTGTGCCACCACACCTGGACCTAATTCAAATTTGTTTTGTTTTGAGACAAGATCTCTTGTATTCTTGGGCTGGCCTTGATCTCAATATATAGCCAAAGATGACCTTGAACTTGTGATTCTCCCATCTTCATCGCTCCTGGGCTGGGATTATAGGAGTGTGCCACCACAACATGCTTTGTAGTGCTGATGAAGGAGTCCAGGGCGTCCTGCATTCTAGATAATCATTTTACCAAAGGAGCCACCACGTATTAAAAGCTGCTAATTAAAGCTTTTTTTTAATTTCAGAAAATGGAGCCACATCCTCAGTCATCTAATTTCTGTTTTTTAAAGATTTGTTTTATTGCATATATATTCACATATATAATATATATGAATGTTTTGCCTGCCTGTATGTCTGTGCACCACCTGTGCCCGATGACATAAGAATAGGGTACTGGATCCCCAGGGACTGGAGTTACAGATGGTTGTGAGCTACCAAGTGGGAGCTTGGAGTTGAACTTGGGTTCTCTGCAAAAACAACTTAACTCTCCAGTCCCCACTTCTATTTTTGATAAAGAACTTTTACTCCAGGAGGATCTCTGTCTGTCAGTCATACATACAATATTTGTAGCAGCAGTTTATTTTATTTTCCATGAGGATGTCTATGCATTTGAGGGAGTAGGAAAGAATGTGGTGAACAGATGTCCAGAGAAGATAGATATGTGGCTTAGTACAGCTTTTGGGTCAGGAAACTGTATTTCCAAGATGATCTTGGAAGATAAATTCCTGATGAGACCACCTCAGATACTGAGCTTCAGAAAAGCCTGCCATATGTAAAGGCTCTATGGAAAACCTAGGTAGAAGATGCACAATTATCATCACCTATTCCATAGAGCAAAGGAGACGAAAAAAAAAAAAAAAGCTAAGATCATGGAGCTGATAGTTTGAAGTTGAAATGGAACCAACATCAAAATAAAATGGAAAAATCTCAGAGAAAGCTAAGAAATTAAATGTCCCTCCTCATGTGCAGGCAGAATTGAGTTGTCATAAAAATCGAGGCATGGTGGTGCATGCCTTTAATCCCAGCACTCAGTAGGGCAGAGGCAGGTGGATCTCTGTGAATTTATGTTTTGAGACAGTATCTCCCTCTTAACCTGGAGCTCACCAGTTGACTAGAACTTGACTGGCCACTTGTCAATATTTTTTCTAAATAATTTTTGAAATAATGTTATATCTCCCAATTAGGTAGTTTCAGATATAGTGAAATATGAAATGCACTAGGCTGCAGGTATGGGAATCAAAGGATTTATGAATCAAATGGGTCTCTCTGACTTCAGGAACCTTGTTTGTGCAATAACCAAAGCCAAGTGCTAAGAACTGTAGTAGCAGTGCCAGTGTGGGGTCACCTGGAGCATAGAGGATGATAGAAGAAAAGGAGGTGGCAGTAAGGATTTACCCATGAGGCAGGAGGCAGGACCACTTCTGAAATGTGAATGTGGGAGGTTTATTTTGCCTCAAAGAGTACTCTTACCAGCAGTGAATTAAAAGGTACTGTATGTTGTGCCCTGCTGAGTTTTTAAGTTCCACTTAAGCTCCTACTCTGGAAACCTACTGTGACTTCCAACTCCTACTCCTTTTTGGCAAGATCAAAGTATGATGTTCTCAGGATGTAAACCTTGGTCGGGCTCCAGGTGACAAAGGTAGAAAAATAACTCTGCCAGTGCCATTGGACCTTTGGTAACCATTCATTTTATTTTGGAAACAATATGCCTAAGAAGTCTCAGTCATAACATAGGACAAACTCCATTGTGAGCAGTCTGGCTTCAAAGACAGGCATAAAAGAGAAACACCACAATTGTCCGGCTCTCCAAAGAAGCACCAGACACTGAGGCGTACATTACTCACTTACTACCTGTGTGAACTTGGCAACTCAGGCTTCCCCATCCTATAGGACAGGATGGGGAGTCTTGTTGGGAGGATAAGCAAAGATTAAAAAGAATCAGGACAAGTCCCCTTTGTTATCAGCACTGTGATCGTAACTGACAGTGAAAAGTTGGCCAAGCATATCTGTCTCCTCCTTGATATACTTATGTTTCTTCGAATTTTGTTCTCTGAAGAGCACACCATGCATCATATGGGTGATCAGTGGTAGATATGCATGTTTGGGAAGGTGGATCGAGTGATAGAGTGTGTATATTGAGTTTATCACTACATGAAGCCTTAACCCAAAGTAATGGCTCTGCTGAATGTCCTCTCTGAAAGTTTCTAGAGCCAGAACCTACCCATCCCTTAGGGAAGTCTGTGTAAGGTTGGCTCTGGGCCTAGTAGGCAGAGTACCAGAAAAGGAAAGAAAGCCCTGCTTTGGGTCTCCAGTGTGAAAAACCCATCTGCAAAGATGGAATAGAGGCAAGACAGGTTATAATAGTATTTTCTGTTTCCCCTTGGCATAAAGAACTTTGCATCTGGACCCACTCCTAAGATGCATTCAGACCAGAATAAACCATTGTCCTCTTATTTTTACTCAAAAGATACCAACACTATAATTATACATGTACTGTGTACATGTACCCTCATTCCCATACTGAGTATCAATGGGGTGTCTACCTGCTTCAGAGGTCAAAACTACTGTTGTAGTGTTCTGAGTCTCTCTCTTCACATACACACACCGAGGTGTACACACACACACACACACACACACACACACACACACACACACACCCTTTGAATCCTATTCAGTCTTTTGATGATTACTATATTTCACTGGGCTCCCAGGTTGTCACTTCCTGGATGACTGGATGTAATAGTTCATATTGATTATTAACCTGACAAGATCTGGAATCACCTGGCAGATAAATCTCTCTGCATATCTCTATGGGCCGTTTTCGATTACATTAATTGAGGTGGGAAATCTACTATAAATTCAGGTGGCATCATTCCATGGGCTGAAGTCCTAGACTGAAGAAAACTGGGGAAAGCTAGATGGTCACCAGCATTCATTTCTCTCTGCTTCCTGAGTGTGATTGTAATGTGACCAGCTACCTGACACCAGAATTTCTCTGCCATGATAGTAGACTATACCTACCCCTGAATGGTAAGCCAAAATAAATCCTTCCTTCCTCAAATTGTTTTTGTTGGCGAACTAGTACATTGGGTTTAAACCCATTTTGTTCAGAATATATTGAGTTATCTCTGAAGCATTTCTTTTGCCTTTCAGACAGTGCCTATTCACATCGTACAAAACAGTGAAAAAAATGAGAAATTCTCTTTATAACATTGGGTCCTTTGGGTACATTTGAACAACTAGGTAGAGCCTAGTTACAAAATTTTATTATGTGTGTTATGGAAGAGTGTCCCTAACTTGAAATTGCTGTTGTCCTTTAGAACTCTGAGCAGTTGCGATTACCTGCAAAAAAGCTGTACAGGATTGGATCCCTTAACTTTCTGTCATGGAACAGGGGAGGAGTTCATGAGGCTCTGATTTTCTCCAAGGATTTAAAGACAGTTAACACTTCCTGGGAGACAGAGACATTTTCTTTAGTGCTGCAGCCACCCATAATTTACCCCTGTTCTGTAAGTAACCAATCCCTCCTCTATGCTACTACTATAAGCGACCTCAGTAGTAATCATTGTTTCACCAAGCTACACATGTGTAGAATAATTTATTTGTTTCTGTTTTTGGTTTCCTACCTGGGGTAAGCAGTCATTTCTTCATGTTGACTCAGAAAAATATTCACACATGACAACGTGTCACACATTTCCATATAGACAGATGTGTGTGGAAAGAACTGGGGCTCAGAGATGATGAATGGCTTAGTCAGTATCAGATCTAGGATTCACATTCCATTACATATGCATATAATTCCATTATATTAGATCATCTTGTATGTGCAAATGAGACAAGTTCAGTCATCCTAAAAGGCGTTTAACTTTCTCAAAGAGAAACTGGCTTCATACTGTAACCTGAGTTCAACTTGAGTTAGTCATCTCATAAATTTTCTGAGATGAGCAGTGTATGGTGTGTGTGTGTGTGTGTGTGTGTGTGTGTGTGTGTGTGTGTGTGTGTGTGTGTGTG
>CAJQZJ010037461.1:0-47206 GCA_907164525.1 Lophiomys imhausi
TTGGGTATTCCCACTCAATAACGTACTTATTGTGGAATTGCTGGGTTAAAGCATGTGACTTTGAAAGATATTACAGCCAGGGCTGGACATTGTGATGCATACATGAAATCTCTGCACTTGGGAGGTGCAGGCAGGAGGATTAGAATTCCAAGGTCACCCCCAACTATAGGAGAACCTGTTTCTAAACAGCCAAATTAAACAAAACAGAACAAATCCCCCAGATAAAAGTATACTACCAAATAGGTTGTTGTGGGACATACCTTTCATTGATCCTTTTAGATATAGTTTGAACTTTCTTTCCTTCCACTACCTGTACTCCTAGTGTCGCTGATTACTCCATTATTTGTGGAAGATCTCTACCTTGTTTACACTTCATTTATGGGATGCACAGCACAACATTAGTCCATGTGGTTGGCTCATTTAAGCCAGAACTTTCTTGTTTGTAAAAGGGATGTAGGATAATTGTATCTAACTTTTAAGGATGTTGCAAGGATGAAACAAAATAATGCATGTCAGTCCTTAGTCTGGTGTCTGGCATGTGGCCAGGGCTTAAGAAATACAAGATATTATTATTATCATACTGTAGTGCAACCCTGTGTTTATCTGGCCACTTGACTGTGAACTTTGGTGGGAACAGGTCATGTTTTAGTCATTTTGTATCCCCAACACACAGCACAATACCTGTGAACATTAAGCATTCCATTAAACACATTTTAAAGAATTTCTTCTCTCTCTCTCTCTCTCTCTCTCTCTCTCTCTCTCTCTCTGTCTGTGTGTGTGTGTGTGTTCACACATGCACACAGGAGCATGCTAGAGAACAACTTGGTGTGAGTTCTTGCCTTCTAACAAGTGAACTAGGGCTGGAGAGGTGGCTCAGAGGTTAAGAGCACTGGCTGTTCTTCCCAAGGTCCTGAGTTCAATTCCCAGCAACCACATGGTGGCTCACAGCCATCTGCATTGAGATCTGCCCGGGCATATATGTAGAGCAAATACTGTATACATAATAAATAAATAAATGTTAAAAAAAAAAAAAGAAGTGAACTCAGGCCATGAAGTTGGTGGGGGGGGGGGGTATTCTGAGGGTTTATAACCTTGCCCCACTTCCCGTGCGTGGGTGAAATGTGTGATCAGTCAGCTTCCTGTTCCTGTTGCCAAGCCTAACTTTCTCCATCATGAAAGACTCTATCCCTCTGGAACCATAAGCTGAAACAAACCCTTTCTTCCTTAAGTTTCTTTTGGCATAGTATTTTATCACTGCAACAGGAAAGCAACTAACACAATGCTTTTACTTTACAGTGGTCTATTATATGACACAGTATTTAACCTCAACAAATGCAAATCAGTCTGAAGTTTTCAAAAAATGAATACCTTGTCCATGGTAAATGGTGCTATTCAAACTACAAAATGAGCGGTGATTGTTCAGGTGCCTTTATATAGAGCAAGAAAGTTACAGGCTGGGGAGGTGTGCCTGTACAGGGTATCTGCTGAACGGCATGTCAATCTGGATAGTGTCCTCAGGATGAGACTGTGCCAGGAGGCACAGCCTCAGGTACTTCATATGGTTAGGTCTAGCCTTAGTCATGGAGTTAAGGAAGCCTATCTCTTTCCTTTCCCTCTCTCCTTTTACTCCCCTACCCAATTCACTCCAGGCACACCTTTTGTGGGCTTGCTCTGATATCCGATATAAGTTCAGTACAGTAGAAGCAATAATTGGGAGAGAAAAGGTTAACGCCCCACCCCCGCCCCTGTCCAAGAACCAGCTTTTAGCTATAACCAAGGAGACCAGATGATTAATGTGACTCCCATGGGCATAGAGAGGTGTCTTCTTGTTTATAGCGTTTGTTCTTGGGAATCTGCAGAATGGGATGTCATTGGTTCTGCCTCTGTTCACTGCGTGAGGCAGATAAATTAATTTTATTGATTTAAAATTCTTTCCCTGGCAGTAAGGCACTTTGGAGGCTACTTCCTGACTCTATTGGTGACCTTAGTGACTTGGACAAGTTGTTTCCCCAGTATTAGCCTCCATTTCCTCATCTGCAGAAGTGCTGGTCTGAAAGACCTGGTTTTCAGGTAAGATACTTTTCAAGTTAAGTGCAGCCTATGTTTATGGATTTTCCCCTAGCTAACCTACTTCATTTTGTTCCTCCAAGGAATCACTTAAAGATCGTAGACTGTCTACAAAAAATCTTATGCATATAGATGACAGGAGAGTAGAAGTGAAACTGTCTAGGGAAACAAATGGGATTAATGAGGGGGGGAGGAGACAGAAAAGGAAGAGGAGAATGGAGGGAAGGGAACATGTTTAACCTGCAATTTATATCCACATAAAGATATCTTTATGCAATACAATACCATGTACGATGAATATATGCTAATACAAAAGAAAAAATTGCAAAGGCTGAATGACACCTCTGAAGGAAGCATTTTCTATTATTGAGTTATTCCCTTAATAGTGCTGCTGTTTCTTCCCTAAAGGGGAAATGTAGGCTATGTGTAATGTCCTACAAATTAATTCTGTCTGGCCATTTACATTTACTTGTACCGCTTTCATCAGTAGCTGAAAGCCTCACTTGCTGACCCAGCGGTGGTCCAGTTTGCCCTGAACAGTCCACACCTGTCTGCCCAGCCTTACGTGCGACCAAAGTGACAGGACATAGCCAACTTGCCATCTAGTGTGGTTCTCAGGAGCATCCTTCATGTAAAACTAGAAGCACTGGGAGAAGAAGAAAGTATTTGACTGCAAGGCTGAATTTTCCTACCCTTTGGCTAGAAATGAAAAGATGACAAAGTGTTCACACTCAGCTGGTGGCAAACCAGATGGTGGGTGCCTTGTGAAGACAGCAACTAAGATGCCTGAAAAGCTAGATAATTTCTCTGGGACTATAGTATGATACCAGGTTAAAATTTCTACTTTGAAAGGCTGTTTTAAGTGTTGCTTGTATTTCTCCATTTATGCTCTCATTTTAATGTAAAGAAAAAAATACTCAGTCTGCATCAGTGATATTGAGAGTAATCTTCAGAAAATTGTTCTGCCCACCCTAGGACCAGACTTTTAAGGAGGAACCTGTGGGATTCTGATGATCACAATTGAAGTGGAAAGCTCTCAAAGGAAGGCCACCCAAGGAGCCTGAGTAAACCCAATGAAACAGCACTGCTTTGCTTCCTAGTGGACCATCTTGTAGCCTACTATGCTTGCTCTTAATGCTGGAGAACTCTGTGTAGTGTTTTCAAGAAGTCTCCCCGTCTTCTTGCCTTCTCTAACTACAAAGTCCTTTGGGAAGCCAAGGGCACTATTAGTTTCCTGTGTGGAGTATGACTTCCATAGCTAACCCCCCTCCCATTTATGAGCATGGCTATATTTCTTTCAGCAAATATTCCTCACCTTTAAATAATTTTGCTCTACTAATTCAAGCATTTCAGGCATGTTTCCCATTGAAGTTCTCTCTTCCTGTCTACCATGCCCCCAACATATTCCCAGGCTTTGCCACCATGTAAACCTGTAATTTTTTTATGCCACGATCCGTATTGGTTTATAAAACAGAGGTATGCAACAGGCTGGAAAGAAAAATGGCACCTGTCAAATACCAAACCCTATGAAATGCCTGCGGAATTTCACTTTTCACCTAGTAAATATCCAATTATTTTCCAGAATAGCTCTTTCCAGAATTCAAATCTGTTTCCATTAATATTAAAAGTTTAGAGGTCTGGGAGAACAGGAAGGGGCTGATTTAAAGCAGCCGGTGCTCATTATCTGGTTAATGACAATGCAGTATTTCCCACCCTCTAGTTTACTGTTCCCTCCTCCAACAGGACACTTCTGCCTGAAAACAGGCTACCTCCACATTTCTGCAAAGGGAGACTTATCCTATAACACCTCAAGGGCGCAGCTCTGCTTTAGAGGGTTTGGAATGGGTATCATTGTACAAGAAATTTATTCCATACCATTTCAGCTGAGAATGAAAATATCTTTCAAACTACTTCCACTCATTGTGTTGCCAAAAAAAAAAAAGACACCCAGTGTGCTTGTTAAGTGCCCAGCTCAGCTTCAATATTGATCATAGGATGTTAAGGTTTAGAAGTGCTTGGCCTGGAGATGTGGCCCGGTTGGGCGTGCTTGAAGCCCTAGGTTTGATCCCCCTCCCCCCCGCCCCCACACAGAACTTGGGAGATAGAGGCAGGAGGATCAGAAGGTCAAGGTCCTCCTCTGCTATATAGTGGATTCTAGTCCCACCTGGGATACACAAGACTCGGTCTCACAAAATAAACCATTGCAACTGTTCCTTCGAGATTTTCTGTTTGTTTAGTAGGTGGAGAAACTGAGACCTAGAAAAGAGAAGCAATTTGCTACAACTGCACTGCTGCGTAGTGGTGGAGCTGGGACTGAGACACTTATTTTCCTGGGCATTGCTGGGAAGTCGAGAAAGTGCCGAAAGCACATTAAGTGAATGAGTTGTAGTCGTCTCTTCATACACTGCCTCTCCATGGGCCACATGCTAATGGCTCATCTTTCATTGTTCCCCTGAGACTTGACTCAAAGTCAAAGCCCAAATGGGCATTTTAATACAAAGCACATTAGGAAGGCAAAGGCTGATTGAGGTGTTGTCTCAGGCTGCTGGCTGCTTGGCTTGCAAGCTTTGCTTCAGGACTCTGGAGGCTGCTCATCCATTTGCTAAGGGAGAAAGTTGACCTCTGGCCATGGCAGTGGTGCCTCCTTTTGGACTCTAACTCTGGCAAACCGGGTCAAGGATGACAAGTAGAGTCATGTGATATGTTCCCAGGAATTGAGGGGGTTGAAAGTCCTTCAAAGTGAGGTGACCATGGGAAGACTTGTATGGGGGAAAGACATGTGTTTTCAACATGATTTTAAAGTGTATTTAGGCCTGGCAAGAAAGTTCAGTAGGTAAAAGAGCTTGCCACTAAGCCTGACTTCTGTCCCTGGGATCCGCACAATGGAATAAGAGAACAGATTTCTGCAAGTTGTCCTATGACCTCCACATGTGTTCAGGGTTTAAGGGCAGCTTGAGGTTCATAGTGAGTACCAGGCCAGCCAAACTACCTAAGACTTTGTATGAGAAAAAAAAAAACATAAAGAGAAAGAAATGAAGCAGGGTGTAGGTATATAACGGCATGCTTCTTTTCTCTTCTCTCTCTACAACTCTCTCTGATTAAGGTTTTTCTCCTCTTTGTGTGTATGTATCTGATGTATGAGTATTTGTTCACGTGATCTATAAACAGAATCTTTATACCTATTCAACCATAATTTTCCATTTCTCCTACCCTTAGCCCCTTGAAACCCCCATTCTCCTTTCTGTCTCTGTAATTTTGTATATCAGTGAACTGAATCATACATTATCTGCCCTTCTGAATCTGGCTTGTTTTATTTATTATGTCTTTGAGGTTCATCCACAATGTGGCATATGTCAGAAGTTTATTCCTTTTCAAAGCTAAATAATATTGTATTATATTAGATACCATGCATTGTTTATCCTTTAAGTATCAAAGGATTCCTCCTACCTCTGGATTATTGTGAATAATATGAATAAGCTATCCCATTTTCTCATCTAAACTCTTTTCAATAAACATCTAGAAATGGAGTTTGCTGCATCAAATAGCAATTCTATTTAAAATAACCACAAACTGTATTTCAGAATGGCTACACTAATTTACATTCCAACCACCAATGAACAAGGTTTACATGGATTCCACACCCTTGCCAACATTTGCTGCTTTCTGCTCGCTCATTTGTAGCCATCTTCACGGGTGTGAAGTGGTGTTTCATTGTGACTTGGGTAGTTGGATCTCATAGTTTTAATTTCACAGCATGTCTTTGGGTGCTGAGCAACATTCTGCCATTGTGACAAACACTTCAACAAGGATTTATTTTGGCTCACTGTTTTAGTTCATGTTTACTTCATGACTATCTCCATAACATTGGCCCTGGGTGAGGCAGAGTACCATGGTGGATGGGAGTATGTCAGACAGAGAGTTTGGGCAGCAGCGTATAGTCCTCACACAGCTGTGTCCCCCAAAACTACTCCTTGAACTTATGAGATCCTATCTCCTAAGCTTCTATAACTTCTCAAGAGCTCATCAAATTAGGAACTAAGCAATGAATTATTCTACTGAGGGAGTTGGAGCCAGCAAAATGCAATAAATTCCCTGGAGCCAGCCAAAAGTTAGTAACCAAGCCTTTAACTCATGCCTTGTGGGGAGGATTTTAGATCCAAATCAGAACACTTTGATCCCAATCAGAACACTTTCCTCTTCCTCTTACCTGCTGACACATTATTGTGCATAGTTGGAAGGACACCGCTAGTGAGGCTGTGCTTGAGGAATGCGACAGCGCCCCCTACTGTGCTCTAGCTCACTCTGTGGAGAACGAACTAACATCTTTTTAATCTAACCCATTTTGTTTGACTACACCAGGACAATCCTATAGGCTGCACTGTTACTCCCCCACCTCTCTGACAAAAGGCAGCACTGGGCATTCTGATTCCAGCCGCCAAATGGTTACTAGAAAGACGTGTCTGGATTGTGATTTTGGGAACTAGCAGCATCCTAAGGAGACTGACCAAGAGTGAGTAGGGAGGCCTCTACAGAAACGTCTGGCACCTCTTCCTAACCATTGCTCCAAAAGAAGTTACATCTTGGGTCCTAAAGGATTCTGCTTCTTCATTTATTGCTCAAGATAATTCCCCTAATAGAGATACCTGGGGATGTGGCTCAGTTTGCAGATTACTTACCTGGTATGCAAAGGCCCCAGGGTTGCTTCCCTAGAACCAGATAGAGTGTGGTGGTGTGCACCTACACTTGGGGAGGCAAGGAGACATAAGTATCAGGGTTTCCAGGTCATCCTCAACTACTTAGCTAGTTCAAAGACAGCCTGGGATACATGAGACATTTTTCATGTATCCATTTAGTAGTACTCATTTCTGGAGCTGAGAAGTCCAATGTCAAGTTTCCAGTGGGGTTGATGGCTGCTAAGGGCCTATTTTCTGCCATGCAGATAACCTTTTGGCATCCTGTGGGTGGGTCCAGGCAGTTTTCCCTTTGTCTTTTGTAAAGGTAAATAGTACCATATCTGAGAGCTACACCACAGTCAACCAGTGCACTCATATTGGGAACTAAGACTTCAACACAGAAATTTTGCAATGGGAATAGAATATAATTCGGTCCAAAGCATTTGTTAAGGAGAAGCACAGCCATGGGGCTGGACAGATGTCTCAAACCTTCAAGAACATTGGCTGCTCTTCTAGAGGACCTAGGATTGATTTCCAGCAGCCACACGGGGGGTGGGGGGGTCACAACCATCCATAACTCAGGTTCCAGGAAATCTGATACCCTCTTCTAGTCTCCACAGGCACCATGTATGCAAGCGGTTCCTAGACATACATGCAGGCCAAACACTCATAAACATAAACTAAAATGATAATAAAATAATTGGGAGAGGCACAATCAAAGCTGGAATTGCAGTACATGCCAGCATTTGAAAAGTGAAAGTCAGCAGACCAAGAGTGCAAGCCATCTTCATGGCCTGGGCTACAAGAAACTTTGTCTCATAAGACAACCCACCACCCCTGCCAAAATCAAATTTTTAAAAGGGAGAGGGAGAAGTACATCCAGATAGGAGTCTTAAAAAGTTAAAGATTTTATTTAGAAAGTACTGCAATAGGAGAAGGACTTTCAGTGTGAAACTGGGCTCACTTATGTTTTGTTTTGTTTTGTTTGAGACAGGATCTGTTGTATCCTAGCCTAGTCTCAAACTCAATATGTAGCCAAAGATGACCTTGAACTCCTGATCCAAGAACAATGCACTCCAAAGCCTTTCTTCATTCCATATAGCTTCCTCTGTCCCTTTTAATCCAAACTGGCAATGTGTTCTTTGAGGGTATCGCCCACTATTATTCCTGACCTTTGATGAAATGACAGATTAAATCTGTGAATACCATCCATAATCATTTGAGCAAATAGTTGTTCACTAAACCCTTAGCATCTGTTCCATAGTAAGCATTCAGCACCCCTCCCTCCCTTCTTTTAGAAGTATGGATAAACTATGAATTTTCCCAAACTCTCCTCTATTTCCCTTGCCTTTTGCCTTTACCCTTTTTTCTTTCCCTCCCTCTTTGATCTTCCCTCCCTTCCTGCCTCCCTGCCTTCCAGCATTCCTTCTATTCTTCTTCCCTTTACAATTTTTGAGAAAGTGTCTCACTGTATAGCCCTACCTGTCCTGGAACTCACTGTAAACAAGGCTGGCCTTGAACTTGTAGTGATAGGTGATTCTCCTACCCCTGCCTCCCAAGTGCTGAGATTATAGACATGTGCCACTCTACCTGGGTACCAGACTGTAATCCACTCATTTCTTCTGGCATTTTCTCTACATAGAAAGGAAAAAGCAAGCTAGTTCCTCAATCCCTTGCTTAGAAATCTCAACAATAACTGAGTGTGGTGGCACACACATTTAGGAGGCAGAGGCAGGTGGATCTCTGTGAGTTCAAGGCCAGACTAGTCTACAGAGAGAGTTCCAGGACAGCCAGGTCTGTTATAAGGAGAAATCTTATCTCAAAAAAAAAAAACCTGCCCCTTAGAGTCACTACAGATGTGACTGCTGTGTCACACATGTGCATCAGTAGGTAGCAGAGAGGAGAGAGGCTATATCTACATTCAGTGTTCTGAACTATGAACATCTGAATGAACAGTAGCCTAACATTCCTGGGAGGAAAAGCAAGTTGGATAACAACACCACTTTGGCGCCATGGGGTAGCATGAGATGACTACCAGACCAGTACCAGTCAAGCACCAGATGGGCTCCCAAGACAGGAAACAAACCAGAAACTAGAAGAACTCTGCCTAGCCCTGAATGTGGGGGTTGTGGGTGAGCCAGCCCTGAGGGAGTGAGTGTGGGAGAGCCAGCCCTGTCTTCAGTGTGCTATTTGGTGGTGTTGGCTAGGGAGAGATGCCCTCCCCTCCCTTTTGCCCTCACCACCATTGACTGACAGGAGATCTGGCCCAGATGGGGTCACAAGAGCAGGAGAGCTGTTCCTGCCCCTCACATGCTGCAGCACTCAGGAGAGCAGGCCCTGCAACTTGCCAGGGTAGCACACTACAGCTGGTCCTGGATATGGAGGTTGTGGGTGAGCCAGCCCTGGGGGAGTGAGTGTGAGAGAGCCATCCCTGCCTTCGGTCTGCTGTGTGGTGGTGTTGACTAGGGAGAGATACCCTTCCCTCCCTTTGTCCTCACTGCCACTGGCCGACAGGAGATCTGGTCCAGATGGGATCACAAGAGTAGGAAAGCTGCCCCTGTCCCTCATATGCTGCAGCACTCAGGAGAGCAGGCCCTGCACCTTTCCATAGTAGAACTGGCCATGCAAGTGGGGGTTGCAGATTCAGAACCAGGGCTTTGAGTTGGCTCATCCCAATATCTACCCCATGGATGAACTGCTGGAGTGCAAGAAGAGGTCAGTTCCACAACCCAGGATTGCAGGATCTTCATGACACAGGACAGTTACAGCATATCTGAGAGGAGTTCCAGTGAGATTCTAGTACTGACAGAGTAGCGGAAACCAGGGGCCTGGTACCAGACCAAGGAGTCATTATAATGAACATTTGCAAGCAGAATGTGTGGACAAAGGGGAATATTGTGGGACATACTCAGATGCACTGCAGCTTCCAAAATAAGCTGTTATTTTTTATGCTGTGACAGATTGCAAGGGTGGGTCTGGGGGGAGGTGGGAGATGGAAGGGAACAAGGTGCATGATGTGAAATTCACAAAATAAATTTTTTTTCAATAAAAAATAAAAGAATATAAAATAAAAAAGAAGAAAGAAAGGAAGGGAAAGAAAGAAAGAAATTTCCTCAACTAAATACCTGATTTCATCACTTGCAAGTTTTACCTTCCACAAAACATGAGGATATAGATCACCCAACTTCTTTACAATCTTCTAAGATGATCTTTCCTCCAACTTCCAATAAAATGTTTTTTGTTTCTTTTCAATTTTGCCTCAATTTGCTAGTATATACTTCAAAAGTTCTGACTGTCTCCATTACCCAGTTACAAAGCCATTTCTTCATTTTTAGCTATCTTTTCTTTAAGTAATCCACTTCTTAGGACACAAATCTGTCTCAGCCTTCTTGATCTGCCACATCAACATACCATAGGTCAGTGTCTCAAACAGGAGACCTGTATTTTCTCACAGGTCTGAAGTCTTAAAAGGTCAAGGCCAAGGTTCTAGCAAGATTGAGACTCTGATGAGGGATCTTTTCCTGCTTTACATGGGGCTGCCTTCTCACTATACTCCCATCACATATGTACATACATAAACCATATATACATATCACATATACTCATACACACACACAATACACCACACACACCATATACCACACACAGTATATATCACACACACCACATACATACACATACACCCATATAGCACACACCAAAAACACCCATAAGCACACAACACATACACACACAATACACCAATACACACATAGGACACACATCGATACACACAAAAAAAACACATAATGCACACACCACACATACACACACAATCATATGCACATATCATATGCTACATACCCATGCACTACTCTCCCGTACATAGCATGCCACAAACCCATATGTGTGTGGCTTTTCAAGGTACATTTATGTACTTGCATGAAAACAGACTTAAGTATAGTATATTATATTTTTTTCAAAAAATGTCTAATTGGCCTATCTCAGGCATCAAGAATGGTATACAAGACATTAGTTTCAGTATAAAATATAAATACAAATGGCAATAGCCTTGTAACTACTCCTCAGGCAAAGAAATACTGCACTTCAAGCACGAGACAGCTCCCATGCCTCTCTCTTGCAGTGGTAACAACTGTCTGGACTTCTGTGACCATGATTTCCCTTTATGCTTCTGTCATCATGTGTAGTCTCCAAGGACATAGTTTAATATTGTCTGTGTTTGGCTTTTAGAGAACTGAACGTGTACTGTGTATATTTTTAGTAAAGAAGCATCCACTTTCTTCAGTATTTGTGATGTTTCATCTATGTGATTGACAACACCTAGCTATAGGCTTCTTTGTTCTATAAAACCACTATACAAACAAACTATGGTTCTGAAATAGACAAGCACAGGAGAGAATTTAGTCTGGGACTCTCTTTGGTTTTGGTTATGCACAAAATCCTTTTCATAATGATGCACTTGGCAGCTTAGCGCCTTCACTTACATATGTTATGCACACACCCTCCACTTCAAATAATATGCCTAGCCACCTCAGAACCCCCAGACTTCTCACTTGCAAAGGGCTACACACAGCCCTATTTCTGAAAAATAATATGAGTTTCTCTGCCCCTAGTAATAAGATGTAGACAGTTTCTATTCAAGTGTATTCCCAATGTATCCAAGTATGAACTGAACACCAAACTGGCCTGACGTGGTGTCCTCTAGTAAACTTTTAGGGAGAATCCCTTGCTTACTTAGAAATCTTAACTTTGAAACATCTGCCCCAGACCTTGAGTACCTCTACAAATTCTGTTTGTTCATCAGACTGTTGATGGACATGTGTGATGATTTGGCTTTTTGGTAGGCATAGCTTCAACTTCCATACACCCTTATGGATTTATCTCTTAGGATACCTGCGCCTAAGTTTTCCAGAAATGTCTCTGGAAGAATAGTTGTTGAGTTATAGGAGATGTAGTTCTCCCATTGGACATATTGACTCCAAGCACACTCCAGAGAGGTGGTGTTAGTTCATACTCTCACCTGTGCCTTCCTGGTTCCTGTCATTTATGTTGTATCTGTGACCTTCTGGAAGTCCAACAACTGCTGGAATGTTTTAATTTCTACTGTCCCAGTTGTTTATAAGAGTGGGCCCCCTTTGGTGTGTCTGGTTTTTAACATAACATTTTATTAATTCTTCGAGAATTTCATACAATGTGTTTTGACCATATTTACCCTTCAGTTCTCTCCTAACTTTTCCCAGATCCATTCCCACATTCCTACATCCACAGCCAATCCCTCCCAACTTGCTGTCTTCCTTTCATTTTTTAATAACCCATCAAGTCCAGTTTGCGATGTTCATATACTCCTTGGTTGGAGACATTCACTGTAGTATGGTTGACTTACCAGAGGCTGTATCCTTGAAACTCCCCCACCTCTCTCTCCCAGCAACCATCAACTGTGAACAGTTCCTCAGTCAGGAGTGGGAACTTGTGAGTTCCACTCCTCTTCATGATAGAATGAAGATCAAGCCAGTGTTCTCTATTTAAAAAAAATCATTTTTTCCTATATATAACAGGGCAACAATGCCCCATCAGACACCAGAGACTAAGAAAAGACCCAGTGTCTGGAATGGGTCATTTCTTTTGGAAGTGTTGGGCAGTGACATCCCATATATCCCCAATCATTACAGGGTATCGCTATTGTTCTTGATTGCCTTCCATAAATTTATACTAAGAGCTTATTGCTGAAGATACCACATACTTGAATCATAAAACATGATGAAATCAAACTGATATGTACAAACCTGGAAGCGTCTTCCCTACTGGCTAGCTTCTATAATGTTGGAAGATGCTATGTACTATTGGATAAAAATAGTTATCAATCTGACCCAGCTGTTAACTCTATGAGCTACAACAATCACTAGTCTGGCAAGACATGTTCACTGGTGCAATCACAGCATGAATGTAATAGGAGTAACCAACACTTTCTGCTTGGATTTAAATCTCACTCCACAAGTTGGAAACCATGCCTAACACCATTATTGGGCCAATAAACTATGACTAGACAGGTCATAGGTCCTAAAGAAGAATTTACTACTATTATGCTGCTAAATGGACATTCCTAAGGAGTTATCACTATGTCTGGAGATCAGTGCATCTCTCCACCCTCATCTGAGAAGCTCCTTTATGCATTAGATGTTGAGTTACACAGAGACCCACAACTGGTCAACATACAGAAAAAAAGAGAGTGTAGAGTGCTTAGCCCCTCAGAGATTATCATGGAAGAGGCAGAGAAGAGAGTAAGAGTCAGAGGCAGTGGATGAGTAGAAGGAAGTGGCTTCTGAATGTATCTGGGCAGCTATACATATAAATTCAGAGAGGTTGTGTCAACATCCATGGAACCTGAGCAAGCTCAAATCCTAGTATGGAAAGGGTAATTAAGCACACAAACCATAGAGTGATTGCCAATGGTTAATTGCTGGGAATGTGGCATTCTGTGGCTTCCAGGGAGCTTGGGCCTTGTGCACACTTCTCCCCAGGAAGTTCCAAGTTCAGTTGGTTTCCTGGCAGAAAAGGTGAAACACGGGCTGAGATACATGTCACAGGATATCACAGAGAGGCAGGAGAAAGAATTTTCTTTAATACCCAAGTGTTACAACTCTTTTAATAAGCAAGCAGGTTACCCTAACTCTCTCATGCATGCAGCAAAAGGTTACCAGCTCTCTTAGCTGAACTGCCAGTACTGGGCCAGGCAACTTGAAGGAACTCAGAGCTCCTGGATGAAGTCAAATGGCTTCAGGAATCCAGCTTGGTTTGGGCAGGGTTGGAGGCTGCTTTGGGAACAACCACAGCCAACAATGGGAAGCCACTGCAGGTGAATAATGCAGCTACTGGCATGTATGCAGGAGAAATGGCAGAGTCTCGATGGAGGCCACTGGGGTGACCAGTTGTTGTGATCGAAACTTGAGCCTAGCTGAGTGGCTGTGGTGGCAGCGAGACAGGAGCTGGTACTCCATGCAAGGCCTGGCCAACCAGGCAGCATTGGCAGTGAATTCTTCATGGAAGGAAGAATGCTTCCTTCCCAAACCCAAAATAAACACTGGAGCCTCAGATGGTCATCATGAAAAAAATGGAGGAGAAAAAGAGTTTGTTTCATGAATCAGGGACATTATATACCTTTGGGCAGTGAGGAGGGGTTTTAGAGGTGAATGTGTTTGACTCATTGGGTATGGTCCTATCGTAAGAAAGGAAGTGTAACACCTAATTATCCCATGGGCAGTGAACTCTGTGTTCACTGGGCAGGTTTCTTATCAGGGAAAGGGTTAGGCTATGTGACACTCCTTTAGAGGATCTGAAGTTTCCTTAGATCTGGCAGATGGAGGGCTTCCTATGTAAAAATGGAGTCTGTCATTTTAGCACCGAGCTCAGTGGCTTTTAGGTAATGCCAGACTTCAACCTTACCAGTAAAAATTCCCCACAGGAATGGAGGAGTCATTTTTCTCTAAGAGTGTGTAGCCCCTTGTAAGTTCACCAAACTCCTGTGGACTACACATCCAACAATAGTTCGTGTGGCACAAATTGAACTTGAAGGGTTATTTAGGTAGATAAAGGGGGTGTATCTGGGAAGTGTTGGGGTAGATATTATCAAAACACATTGTATGAATGTCTCAATGAATGAATAAAAAGATTTTATTATATTACTTATTTGTGTGGATGTACAAATGTGTGGGGAAATGCCTGTGGAGATGAGAAAAGTTCATCAGCTCCTTTGGAGCTGCAGTTATAGGCAGTTTTGAGTCATCTAACATGGTTACTGGGAATCAAACTGCAGTCCTCTGAAAAAGCAGCAAGTACCTTTTAACTGCTGAGCCCTCTCTCCAGCTTGTGTGTATCTTTCTTTAGTTTTTTTCTTTAGCAATTATATACAGGTATACATTGTATTATGATTGTACCCTTATTATGCCTTCTTATGTACTCCTACTGGCCCCATTCTTCTTCCCAAGTAGTCTCTCTTCTACTTCCATCTCTCTTCTTTTGACCTAGTGAGTTTAATTGGGGTTGTTTGCATGAGCATTGGTGGGGAGTTATTTACTGCAGGACAAATACCATAAAGAAAATGATTCCCTCCTCCCCAAAAGTTATTAACTGCCTGGTCCTCAGGGAAGGACTGGGTTTTATGAGGCCCTCCCAATTCATAACAGACGGTCGATGGCTCCAGTCTTTCACAAGTGTTATGCAGGTAACCACAACCACTATAAGTTCCTGAGTACAACAGCTATTTCATGTCTAGAAGACAGCATTTCAAAGCACTCATACATAGCCTTCAGTTCTTCTATTCTTTCTGCCCCCTCTTCTGAAATATTCCCTTGGTCATGGAGGTAATGATCTAGATGCCCCATTTAGGACTGACCCCTAAACATTCTCACATTCTCAGCACTTTCACTAGTTAGGATTCTCTGAATTAAACACAACTCACTGCAAGTAGAAGTTTCAAAAGATTATTTGAAGTGATTTCTGGTATCAAGTCATTGTTGTGATTATGGGTAATCGTTTCATCCAGCTTCCTATAAGAAGTGAGGAGCCCTGTGCAGAATACAGGCAGAGGATTGTAACCCATAGGCCGAAGAAATAAAAATTATAAGTGAAGGCAATAAGCTGCTGTATAAAACATTCTATCTCCTATTTTGGGAAGTAAATTTCCACAAAATAATAATCATTAAATATGTGTAAAGTCATGGTTACTAATACTTAAAGTCAGCACAGTACAAAAGATGACTTACTTTAATTATGACTGTGGGTGTCTGTGTGTTCTTTTGATAGGATAAAATGTATGATGAATAACAGAAAGACATGCATAATTCAGGAATTATTTTGCACACATTCTGTAAAAGTTGTCTTAATTGCCTAAAATCTCTTTGTGTTCTAAAATTCATATTTTTCAGATGACTTATAGACATCTCAATTATGATCTAAAGCAGAGATCAGCAAACTTTGCCTGTTAAGGGTCAGACAGAAAGAAATTGAAAGATTTGCAGCTCATACAATCAGTTTCTACTACTCAGTTCTGCCATAGAACACAAAAACCATGGCACACAATAATGTGAAAACACGGGTAAAGTTAGTTTTTAATAAAATTATATTTAGAAAAATAGTCCAACTGTAGACCATAATTTGCCAATCCTTGACTCATATGCACTGTATCTAGACCCACAAATTCACAAATTTTAAGGTGATATGAATCATTTCACAACGCAAAATGTTCTTTAGCCATTACTGGGAAATGAAATTGATACTTGACACTGCTCAGAAACCATTTTTATCCAAAATGTATTACCTTTCTGTTCTCAAAAATGATCGATAAATTAATTTGGTTTTTGTAGTTGTTATCGTTGTTGTGGAGACCAATATCACTGTGTAGGCCAGACTAGCTTCAGGCTTGTGCTCCTCTTTCCTTAACTTCCTGTGGGCTAGAATAACAGATATGGGCAATCAATCCTGGCTTTGAAAATGTCTTTTAAAAAATCCCAGCACTCAGATTGGTTTTGGTTGATAAACAAATTCTGACCATTAAAAAAAAAAAGCATCAGCAATCACAAAACTCTGACACCCCCCTCAATATTTTGACCTTTTGTCACTGTTGTTGTAGGAGCAAAATACATACTGCAAGATACGAAAAAGAATTTCCCAGGTTGGAGAGATGGCTCAGAGGTCAAGAGCAATTCTGCTGGCTGCTCTTCCAGAGGTCCTGAGTTCAATTCCCAGCAACCACATGATGGCTCACAACCATCCTACAATGAGATCTGATGCCCTCTTCTGGCCTGTATGCATACATACAGGCAGAACTCTGTACACATAATAAACAAATCTTTTTAAAAAGAAAGAAAGAAAAGAAAAAACCTTTATTAAAAAAATAATTTCCCTTAAATATGACATGTTATTCATAAGACTAGGCATGGTGATATGTACTTTTTATAATTTATTTTTTATTTCTTCAAGTTACATCTCAATCACAATCCCCTCCCTATTCCCACCTCCAGTCCAGCCTTCCCACCCTCTTCCTTCTCAACCCCCCCCATCCTCTTCCCTTTTTTTAAGTTTATATGTACTTTTAATCCCCATACTTCAGAGGCAGAGGAAGGAAGATCTCTGTGAGTTTGAGGTCAGCCTGGTCTACATAGTGAGTTCAGGGATACATGATGAGACCTAGCCTCAAAAACAAAAAGGAAAAATGTTTAAAAGATGGAAATAACCATGTTTTCATTCGTTAATTTATTTGGTGTTTGAGTTATAACACAGTGGCTATATGAAAGTAGTTTATACAAGTTTGTGACAAGACATTAGGATATATCCTCCCCATGTGGTTTTGGTGATATCACATTGGTTATGTGAAACTGGTTGTGGTGGGATGCTTCCCATGAGGGAATTCAGCAAATACTATAAATCTAGGCATCATCGTCATCATCATCATCATTATTATTCCTCAGACAGCCTTATGTTAAATTTTACTACCATAGCTGTGGACGGGGGGTCTTCTCAAAGGGTAAGTTCCAGAGTAGAGGTTTCCTTATCCAGGCATTAAAATGAATCCTGGACTTATCAGATACAAAGGCACTCTATTCCTTGAAAATGAGAGAAGATAAGCCAAAGGGCTACTTTCCCATAGAGTACAGGAGAGATGAAAAAAAAAAAAAAAACCAAGCCAGGCACGGTGGTACATGCCTTTAATCCCAGCACTTGGGAGGCAGAGTCAGGCGGATCTCTGTGAGTTCAAGGCCAGCCTGGTCTACAAAGGGAGTTCAGGACATACACGTAGAGAGACCCTGTCTTGAAAAACCAAAAAAAAAAAAAAAAAAAAAGAAAGGAAAAGTAATCCTACCATCCCCAGCCCTGCAAACCCTCTTCCTCAAAGTCAGGAGATCACTGGAAGGCAATAGTCATCAGATGTAACTTTTCACTTTAGAGAGCTTCAGTTAGAGGAATAATCCCCAGAAAAGCCAGTGGGAGACAAGCATCCCATTGTTCGGCCTGTGCAACTTCCCCCAAATCAATCAACTAAAGATAAGAGGAGCTGGATGGTTTACTAGGTCTTCTTCCCTCAGTACCATCCCTGCAGAGGAGTCATAGACAGTATCAGCCACATCATTCACATAGTAGAAGGCGGCCTGATAGTCAGAGGCCTTCTGCATCCTCACTGTTTGACTCAGAGAAAGCTGCTACATTTATCTGAACTTCTTTAACTTCACCTAGAAAATAAATGCTTTGAGCCTTGAGAACTCTTAAGGATATATCTTCCCTTTCACTTGCACAAAATAATTTGGGCATTAATTAGTTTTCAATTTGACTTTTTGTTTAATGCTTGCTATGATCAGTCTTTCTTCAGGGACTTTCCAAGGCCTTCCAAGAATCTATAAGTTTCAAAAAGAATGCAAGTTATGAAAATAAAGCCTTCCAGTCCCTCTGGGACAGTTGAAAGCAGTTGAAAGAGTGCTGAAGGACAGCCAGCTGGGTGTCTCACCTCCTGAGCTTCTCTGGACAAAACATTCTGTGTGGTATGGTTGAGGGGAGATTCCTGAGCTCCTCCTGGGGATAGCAGGGCACATGCTCAGGGCATCGGGGACTTCTAGCATTGGCAGTCGGGGATGGATGTGGAATTTGATGCTAAAGAAAATAACTCCTCTGGGGAAGGAGAGACATGATGAGAGCTGTCTTCAAGTCTCTGGAGAGTCCTTCTGTGGAAGAATGCAAACCCCTGAACCCTGAGACTCCAGAGGATAGAATGGGGACCAGCAGGCAGAAGTTGCACAGATGCTGGTTCTGACACCACCTCAGAAAGATGCTGCTAATGACAAATACGATTCAATAAAGAAAGGGACTGTTCACTTCATAGTAAACTCCCTGTACATGTAATAGTCAAGTACAGGCCATGTGTCTGCTAAGATGCTACCAGAGATCATACTGGTCAGACAGACTGCTCTTTCTAGACATCCTTCACATGTTATAGTAATCTCTAGGAACACGTGGGACATCACTGAATTTAAGGATCAACTTCATTAGGCTTCAAAATGAAAAAAGTCTGATTATGCAGTGAAAACCACTTCAGAATTCTGATTGTCTTTCATTCTTCAAGCTTGAAGCCTTGTGTACATGTCTTTTCTATCAGGCAACATGGCAGGCAAGGCATGATTCTCTTCTACTGATTGGGAAACAAAGCCTCCTAAAAATGTGGGAATTCTTGGAGGTCTTACTGAATTTGTATGGCACATTTGAAGCAAAACACAGGTTTCCAAAGTCACAGCCCAACTCCAGTGACAGCCTATCCAATACAAAGCATGCTGTCTGTTGCTTTGGGATAGAAGAGACTCACATGACCAATTTGGAAATCTTCTCACTGTGTTTAGATGAGCAGGAAATGGAGTGTGAACTTTCCAAGTTCAGAGTCTATTTCCTACTGGGAAAATAGATATCTGGTTCATCGTTAAATAAGATGGATCCTGAGGGATCTTTGACAATGAATTGCTTTTCTAAATCTACCTTTTAGTAATTTATACATGTATGTTTCAGAAACATGGATTGAATGGACAAAAACTTGAGGATGCTGTTGGATTGGTGAACAATGAGGAAGTCTTAGGATAATGGGAACAAGGGCTTTTGAAAAGGCTGACAGTCTATTCTGTCTTACCCTTTGTCTGTGTCGTTTGCATCCATCCAACAAGAAATATGTGGTTCTCAACATTTGTGTTGATTGACAATTAACAACAAGAAGGTCAAGAATAAGTAGGACGTTGGTAAGATGGGTACATTATTTTGAAGAAGAAAGGATCTAATGGTATAAATCTGGTCTAGTAATCCAAAACTATAAGGGATGTTCATGGACCATAGTATTAGCAGTGGATCACCTTCTGAAAAATGGATTAGATTTCCACTGTGCACAATGATTATTACAATACAGAGTTGAAGTGGGAGAGATGGATACTTAACTTAGACAGCCCAGTTAAATTACTTGCTATTAGCTGGTTTTTATGATTGGTCTTCTAAGAGTAATCCATTTTGCATTAAAGCTATCTGAAACAAAAATGTGTGCACATTAAAACCTTAGAATTATTGATCCAGTCTCTCTGAGCATGCATCAGTGTGGTGCATGTGTGCTTGTGTTTATGTAAGTGTTTGTTGAGTGCTCATCAATGGAAACTTATAAACACAGCCTTTTACTGTCCATAAGTTGTCATCTTTGTAACCAAACTGTCAGTCTTGGTGTCTACCTACATGAAAAAAAGGGCATGAAGATCCAAAACCAGGCTGTACCTAGTGGCCCTGAGAAATGAAATCTTTCTACAATTCTAAAGGGGGTAGAAATCATAATGGTTGCAAAAATATATTCAAGAACATAAACATTGAATGGTATTTCAATACAAAAGTTGTACTAGTGGGTGGGGTCTGGTGGCACACACCTTTAATCCTAGCACTGGGGACACAGATAGGTCTCTATGATTTCTTGACTACCCTGGTCTACACAGTGAGATCCAGGTCAGCCACAGCTACATAGTGAGACCCTGATTCAAAAGAAAATACAGTTACCAAATATGGTGGCTCACAACTATA
Organism: Lophiomys imhausi; assembly: GCA_907164525.1. Lineage (NCBI taxonomy): Eukaryota > Metazoa > Chordata > Mammalia > Rodentia > Muridae > Lophiomys > Lophiomys imhausi. Next base: position 20,319 of record CAJQZJ010037461.1, read on the forward strand.
ATCTTGGCATTCATGAGAGTGAAGCAAGAGGATCACTGTAAGCTCAAAGCCAGCCTGGGCTACATGATGAATTTGAGGTCAGTCTGTGAAAGTGCTTCAAAGGAAAAAAAGAAAAGAAAACTGTCCTAGAACATATGTAAGAACCTATAGATGTTTCTGAAAAGCAATCAAGCAATTAAGATGTATGATCACAGGTTTTGCTGCTAAAATGTAAATTTGAACTCTCTAAATATAAAATATTGTCATCGTCTCCTCAGTGCCTGGTAGACTCACGTAAAAGACCTCACTCTGAGTCTACCCCTTCCAGAAGCAGGAAGCCACTAGACCAAAGGAATCAAAGGACCTAACCACAGGCCACCCTCTTTAATTAGGTCACACCTGGCCTACATAGAGTGAACAGATTCCTGCCTATAGAGCTTGATGCCTTTGTCTTCAGCTGTGCAAAGCCATTGCCCACTCCCTCTTCCTCCTAAGGGAGACATACCACTAGTTAGAAAACTCTTTTGGCAGGGGATCAGAATACTGCCTGTGTGTGAGGTCCCCAGTAGGACGGCACAGAGCTGGGTGGAAAGGGGTCAGGAATGGGGCCATGAGGCCTATGGTGATTCTATCTGTGCTTTCTAATTTTTAATCAAATTTGATCGAGAATTTTGCATTTAGTGGGCCCATAGTGATGTATGCATTTAACCCCACCCACTACTAGACAGTTCAGGGGCAGCAGCTTCAACCACATAGTGATTTCCTGGACAGCCATGGCTACACAGAGAGACCCTGTCTTAAGAGAATGTTTTGAATGTGACACTGGGCTTCCAAAGCATTCAAAGATATGTTTCACTGGTCAAGGTGGGAATGAACAACATATTTTCCCTTTTTGTTTGTTTGTTTTTAAGATAAGATCTTACTCTATAACCCGGGCTAGTCTGGAACTCTCAGCAATCGTGCCTCCAACTTCATCAGGGATAGGACTGTATGTGTAGACTACCAGGTCCAGCTCAAGAGCACAGTATTAAAGTGTTGGCTTAATTTCTTGTACGTCTTTAAGCATATGGTTGTTTGAACTTCCTCCATTTACCCTGGGCCCCACATATGTTGGGGGCAGGTTTCTGTACCATAGTAGCTGCTTAGTGTGGAATCTGTTGAATGAAGGTGGTGAGCTGCTGCTCTCATTCAGGTCTGCACTTCTATTTGAGTCTAAATGTGATTGGAGTAAGTCCTACCCATGTCCTTGATATGGAATAGTGAAGATAGCTGCAATTTGAGTCAATCATTCTATGGCACTTGAGCTTCCTTCCACCTTCCTGAGGGGGGACAGGATGGAACATTTGGATTTCTTGCTCACACTTTCTTTTGCTTTCGTCACTGCTGAACATCAAACCCAAGGTTTCACGTGCTCCACCACTGAGGTATACCTCTAGCCCTTCCATCCCCACATTTTAATTATTAAAATCAACCCTTTCCTGTAAGGCCATTTGTTGCTTCCCTGGCTCCTCCCCTTCTCATCTATGGGCTTCAAACAGATGACTCTCACTACAACTCATCTTGCTTCTGAGCTAGCTAGGCTTTCCTGAGCTCCCCATGACTACTGAAGGTTGGGCACACACAGAAAGTTCATATTTTCATTTTATCTTATCTTTATATTTAATCTTTATTTCTCAAACTAACCCAAATTATGCTATCCAGTTCCCCACATTTGGAGAAATCCCAGGGGTCAGCACATATGTGTGCAATGGATAAGTCTCACCCTGAGAAAAACACCTTCCCTGATCACAGTAACTCCCTTGTCAGGTGGTTATTAAGGGAGGTTTTAGAGATGAAAGGAGGCTGACATTGACAGACAGGAGAAGGGAAGACATTTGCAATAGAGTACCTGGAATGTGAACAGACTTACTGGAAAAATGAGCAGGTACTAGGCATACCTTGGTCACAGCACATATTTAGAACAAAACAAATATGAGTTGAATGAAAAATACTAACAAAATAATCTGAAAAAAAACAGTAACAAAGTAATCAGTAAAGTAGCAAGTACAACTATGAAAAAGAGGGTGAAGTATTTGGACTGTGTGCTTGAGGTAACTGGGAGCTATTGAAAGTTCTTTTAAGCAGAAGAGTGATTTGGTAAATGAAGTGCTTCAGGGATATATGGCACATATAAAAGACAAAGAAGGCCTTACTGTTCCCTTCTGTTTTCCCTAATTTTCTGTAATAGAAGCCTGGCTGTTCCTATGTTTTTCAACAAGGAAGATGGCAAAACTAGAGGGAAATTTTTATTGTGACTTATCATTCAGTTTCTCCTGTATTAGATTTTGTATTTGCTCCACATTGCAGTGCCTGGACCTGGAAACAAGTGCCACATGCCACATGCCATATTTTACAGGGTAGAGTGAGCCATAGGCCTTAATATTGTGGGGGCCAGGAACTGCTCATCGAAGTAATGGAAGTTGTTATATGCAGAGGCGTTTATTGCTCACCACAAGACATGTTTCTCTCCCTTGCGATCTGAATCATTGAAAGCACTTCCATATCAACTGCTGGATTTCTACAGCTATAAGAGTCCCATGGGCCCAATTTGTAAACACATGACTAATTCCAATAGGAATCTTCCACCAATGCCTTAAATTGTCAAGAGCTCCCTGCTCAATTGCCCCAAGCTAATAGAATTGGCATACGTTCCAGTAGTCACACTGGGGCATTCTCACTGCTCCAGCAGAAGGTGGAGATACAAACAGATGTGCATGCTGGCAGCGAAGTGAAACCTGCAGGTGGTTCTGAACACACACAACATGGTTTCAGGTCTCCTAACCCCTGGTGAACTATTGGCAATGCTACTGAAGGGGTCTGGAAAAAGGACAGTCATTTTCTTTAGTTGTGTACCTACTGCTGAACCCACTAGGCTGCAGTGGATAGCTCCAAATTCATGGTCACAAAGATGGTCCTGGTGAAATTCAGTGTGTCACAGAACAAAACACAGACATCCGTGTGGGAAAGATATTTGCAAGGAAGAATGGGTGCTGACAGGGGCGGAAGGAGATAAGAGAAGGTGGTGGGAGAGTAATCAGAATGAATTACATGTATGTAAGACAAAGAACAAATTTAGTTAATGTCACAAAAAATGGTTCTCCATTAATTGAGCCTTGTCTGTGTCCCAGATGTAGATGCCAATGGCTTTTCTATTCACAGCCTCCCTGGGAGGTAGGGATTTTTATCATGCCACTCTTCTTTTCAGAAAAAGGAATTTGAAGCTGTTCAAATCAGAAAGATTAGGACGAGGACCCAGGTCCAAAATCAGAACAACCGCAGTTAGGACTGGTGTTTCCTAATAACAGGGACTTAGCCTCAGTGTCCCCACGCACAAACTATCCAACCCTACTGTATTCTACATATGAACTTTTGAAATGAACAAGTTAATTTAAAAAATACTCAATGTCAGACTGGAGAGACGGCTCAGAGGTTAAGAGCACTGACTGCTCTTCCAGAGGTCCTTAGTTCAAGTCCCAGCAACCTGTAATGAAATTTGGTGCCCTCTTCTGGCCAACAGGAATACCTGCAGACAGAATACTGTATACATAAATAAATGAATATTTAAAAAATACTCATTGTCATTAAAGTGTTTAATAAATACTAGGTATTTTTTGTTCATCTTTACTGAGTGCATTTGTGACTACATTAGACAAGAGCTAAACTTGTATGAATTTAAAGTACATGGCTAGATGTTTTGATAGAAACATTCATAATGAAATGATATCTACAATTTAATAAAAATATCTATCACTTCCCAATTTTGGTTTTTGTTTGTTTGGTTTTTTTTTTTGCTCTTTTTTTATTCTATTTTGCTTTTTCAGGTGATGGCACTTAAAATGCTATTTCCTAGTAAGATCCCGCCACCCCTGGGGGCCCATGGCCCACAGAGCTGGTAGTAAACGAGGACTTGCTTCGGCAGGCTGACACTGTTCCTTTCGTTATTCACATGTTGTTGCACAGTGCAGAGAGCTGGGAATGGAGGTTTCACCAGCTCCTCCTGGATCTCCCATTTCATGATGAATGCTCGGTAGATCCATGTTGTTTACCATTTAGACGGTGGAGTTGACTGTGGTTAAGGCTGGCTTCAAGGTCTCACTGTCCCCTCCCGACTTTCATCTTATCTGGCCTCCTGGATCAGCTCGTCCTAATTTTCAACCTGTTCTGACCACCTCCTGCTTGACCTCATAGAGTTCTGACGGCCAAACACAGAAAGACGGCGCCACAGCACAGTGATTATAAGGCTTTCGTTGAACGAGCGACCTCTGTAGTCTATGGAAGTCCAATTTGATTTTATTTGGGATGCACGAGGACTGCGAAACTACTGAGCTCCACTCTGCCCTCCCTACTCCCTAGTCCAACCATCCCGAGCAAGCCACCCCTTTCTCCGATTCCCTGGGTCTGGTTTGTCACTCTGAACCTTACCTTTAGGATCTATATCAGACTCCGTTACTTCTTCCAGGGACTCAGGGTTTTTGCTTTGGCTGCAGCCCACAGCCCCACCAACCTGCACTGTGTTAGTTGTCCATGTTACCTGACCAAGCACTAGGGTTGGCTTTTGTGACATCGGATATCCCACAATCCCCAGCTCAGAAAAAGTTCCTCCCCTTTCTCCCATCATAGAAGGTTAAAGGTCATGGTGGACGTTGAGTTTATTTACAAAATGAGAAAAGCTCTATCTTCAAGGTGTGGTGGATCTGGATTGTTTCTTTATTTTCCTTCTGGTTTATAGAGCCCTTCAGGCCTGGTCCAGATCAAGCAACTTCTGTTTATCAGCTACTTTTTCAAAAGTGCCCAAAGTGCTTTAGTCTCATTGACTCCTGGGCTCTCGGAGGAACCTTGGAGCTCTTCTGTGGTGTGTGACAAGGGAACTTAGTAGTCCAGAACAAGGAAGGAGACACTAGTTGGAAAAGAATTCTTTTTTTTTTTAATTTATTTATTATGTATACAGTATTTGCTCTACATATATGCCCGGGCAGATCTCAATGTAGATGGCTGTGAGCCACCATGTGGTTGCTGGGAATTGAACTCAGGACCTTGGGAAGAACAGCCAGTGCTCTTAACCTCTGAGCCACCTCTCCAGCACGGAAAAGAATTCTTATCTTTGAGAAATTATTGTCACCATACTCCGGAGCACATAGCCCTTGGCAAGAAGCCTGGTATGACTTTGTTAGCACTCCTTAGGGAAAACATCTAACACTCCAGTGAATGGAAGGCCCCAAGGTTTAAAATACAATAGACTTTCTTGGGGTTAGAGAGATGGTTCAGTGGTTAAGAGCGCTTGTTGCCCTTGCAGAAGTTCTCTACAACTGTGGATGGATAGAGACCTATCTGCATCCCAGCCACCAAGACAGAGCTTTAGTCTTTCCTTGTTACCTCATTTTCACCTGCTTGTCTAGGGGGTGGACTGAAGTGGTCTACTAAGTAGAAGCTTCTTGTTAGAACCCATTCTTACTTTCAGGGACAGCAGGATTTGTCTCTCTTCCCCCTCCAACCTGGCACCACAAAGTTGGCTCCCCCACCATCAACCCTAGTAAGAATTTATTACCCTGACAGTGCTTGTTTGACATTATAAGCCATTAGCCCCCAGCCTCTGAGTATGCAGATGAAACGTCTCCCAACACCCCTGTCCTGGCCAATTGTACACGACCCCACAAAACTTACCCCAGAGACCCTGGCCACCTCCCCAGGAGCATGAATAGCCCTTTTCCCTGACCCAATAAACTGAACCAGTTCTCTAAAGCTGTTCCCCGGTGTGCTCATCACTGACTGAGACCCTGTACTGCATTCACCTATGCCCAGCTTAGCTTCTTTCCCTTCAGCCCAGTTAGGTGCACAACTGATCAGGCTACCTTGAGGGGGAAACAGACACATGGTGGCATACTCTCACTGACCCAGAGCTCTATCCTGCTTCCTACCTGTCTAGCTTGGCTATAACATAGGAAACTACTGGTGTCTTTGTCTCTCATCCTAATTACTTCTGGTTTCACTTTTTTTTTAACCCCACCACTGTCTTTTTACTCTAGCATTTGCTCCTACTGTAACATGTTAAACAACTTTGGTTTTCACTCTGACCCTTTTTCCTTACTGCCTACCATGAGCTAGCTCCTGCTTCAAGATCACGCAACATTTGTGTTTATGCCTCTGGCTTATTTTTACTTTCATGGTGTCTTCCAAATTCATCTATGTTGTCAAAAATGGTAAGAGCGGTAAGCTTTCCTTCCTTTTAAGGCTGAGTAATATTCCATTGTGCACACATCCTCAGATTGACTCTGTCTGTTCATCCATCATTTGACTGAACTTTCCCCTACTAGGCCTTTATACATTTTACAGTCACTAGACCTGGTTTCCTCCCTCAGATTGGAGTGCTACAAAGAAATGAGTGTAAATATTCTCACTGACAACACAGATGTGCTTCCTCTCATTTTCTGCACTTTCTTTTTCTTTTTACTTTTTATTGGTTCTTTGTGAACTGTACATCATGTACTCTAATCCCATTCATCTCCCCTTCCCCTCGTACCCACCCTCCACTCTTGCAACCTCCCCCTCAACAGAGAAAAATATATCTCGTTGTGGAAGCTATAGTGTGCCATAGTGTGTCCCACAGTATAACTTTTTGTCCACACTTCTTTTCTTGTAAATACTCATTGCAAGGAATCATTGGTCTGGTACAAGGCCTCTGGCTTCTGCTATACCATCAATACTGGAAATTCACTGGGACCCCTCTCAGGTATCCTGTTGTTGCCCTGTATCATGGAGATCCTGTAGTTTTGGATCTGTAGGACCAGCCCCTTCATATACTCCAGCCGTTCATCGATGGGGTAGATGTTGAAGTAAGCCAATTCAAATGCCTGGATCTGGGCCTGGGAGGTATCTGAGGTAGTCAGCATTCAGGCTCTCCCACTCTCACTCTTGGGGCCAGCTCACCTGCAACCTCCACATGCAGGGCCAGCTCTACTGTGCTGCCAAGGTGAGATCTGTTCTACTGGATGCTGCATTGGGTGAGGGGCACGGACAGCTCTCCTGCTCTCATGACCCCATAGCAAGGTCTCCCATCTGCCACAGGTGTTGAGGAGTGAGCAAGAAGGAAGGTAACTATCCCTAGTCCATGCCACCATATGGGAGATGACTAGAAGGGTCAGCTCTTCCCCTAACTCACAAAATGTGCTGTCTGCTCTCCTGAGTACTCCAGCTAGCTATGGGTAGGGTCAGCTCTCCTGCTTTTAAACCCCAAGGCCAGCCCTCCTACAATGCCCAAGCAAGGGGTAGAGCCAGTTCTGCACAGCCCTCAGACATCAACATGTCTCCAGGTGGCAGCCCAGACCAGGGATATCTGCCTGGCCTTCAATGATAACAGACTCCTTCTGCTGCAGGGTCAGGGTCCCAGACATAGCCACTAGTGACAGTACAGACCAGGAAGATCACAGATGGCATCACCAGCCACTCACATCAGGCTGTTTGTCACTACCCTCAAGTCTCCAGTTCTGCCTTTCTTCATTGTGACCCCCTCCTTCTGTTTCTCTTTGTCTTCCATTTCTCCACCACTTACTTGCTCCTTTTAGTGGCACCTGGGGTCTCTGAGTGTCTGGGGTCGTCTCAGGAGTAGTCTCACAAGTGGTATGCCCTACTCCTGCATATGGTTCCAGGCAGGGATCATCTCAGGTATGGTCTGCCCCCTCTAGACTTGCATGGTGCCAGACTGGTGGTCATCTCAGGCCAGCTACTTGTCTGGGCCCCATGGCACTGGTCTCGTAGTTGTCTTAGGCTCATTCCTTGACAGACCCACCCAAGTGACCCCATGCAAAGGTTGTCTATCTCAGACTCATTGCCATCTAGGGCCCACAGTCCCAGGTGGGGTTCTTTTACTCTCCAGCTTGCTTCCCATACTACACTGGACTGGTGATCATGGTTAGGGTTAGGGTTAGGGTTAGGGTTAGGGTTAGGGTTAGGGTTAGGGGTTAGGGTCCAGGCCTGGCTGGTGGTCATCTCAGGCTTGCTTTTTTCATCATTCAGATATGCATAGGTCAGAATACTGACCATAGACTCAGCCTCTCTTCTATCTGCCACCTACTGACACACATGTGACACAACAGTCACACCTGTAATGCTTCTAGGGGCAGGGTTTTTTGCACTTTTTAGTGCTGGGAATTGTCCTTAGAGTTTAGGTTTCCAGAAGAACCACACACAGATGAGGGAGAGAGAAAGAACAAGGAAGGAAATGAAAGGAATGGCTTGAGTTAACATAAGTAAAAGACAAAAGTCAGAATCCTACTCTGTGTGCCATTGTAATTCAAAGCAAAGATCTGGCCCAGTCCAAAAGAGGAGATTGGAGTATTCTGAGTGGGCATATAGCCAGAGTTGAGCTCACCAGACACAGCCACCACACCCACAGAACTTGGAACTCATAAGGAAAGCAACTGCATTGAGCCAGCTACAGCCATTTGGGCTAGGTGCGTGTTCATGCTTTTACAGGTATTTCTCAGCCTGAACTTGAAACTGATGTCCAAGTCACCTCTGCCTCCAGGGTGAGAAAAGCTCTCACTTTCCCATGGAAACCTGGAATCATTTGCATAAATTATTAATCCTATTCAGACTGTATCCAATTGGTGTCTTTGGCCCAGGGCCTTGGGAAATCTGGGAGACTGGTATTTTGCAAACTAGAGTTCACTTAGAACATGAAACACATAAACAGTCCATGCTGGATCATTTTTGTGTCAACTTGACCCAAGCTAGAGTCATCTGAGAGGAGAGAACAACAACTCAGAAAAGGCCTCCATAATATCAGGCCTGAAACAAGCCTAGAAGACAGTTTCTTAATTTGTGATTGATGTGGGAATGCTCAACTCATTGTGTTGGTATCACCCCTGGACTGGTGGTTCTAGATTCGGTAAGAAAGCAGGCTAGGCAAGCCAGTAAAGAATACTGGTCCATGGCCTCTGCATCAGCTCCTGCCTCCAGGTTCCTGTCCTGCTTGACTTCCTGCCCTGGCTTCCTTCAGTGATGTGGTGTGACCTGAGAGTTGTAAGATGAAATAAACCCCTTCCTCCCCCAGTTGTTTTTTATTATGGTGTTTTATCACAGCAATAAAAACCTTAAGACACATTCAAAGTATAGAGGAAGATGTTAAGAGAACTCCAGACCATGGATGACGGATCACAAAGAGGTGGAGCTGGGCACAGCACTGGCTGAGCAGCCATTTTTCTCAGACATGATCATCTGGAAGAAGCTGACATTGGCTAACTTGTTCCCTCTTCCACAATCCACTTGTGAATTTCAAGATCCAGCTGACTCTCTCCACTTCCCGTCTTGCTTCTGCCCAAGTCTTCCATGTTTCAGCAACTCATCTACGATATCACCATTCACTACATTGTTTCTGCTTCTGCTGAAGTTGTCTATAACTGATATTAACGCTAATAACAGGATGGGGCTGCAACTCAGGGTGTAAAGTGCATACTTAGAGTACATTTAGATGAAGCCCTGACTTTCAGCTCCAGCAGAGCTCATAGTGGGTATGGTAGTGCCTGACTTTAATTGACTCAAGAGGTGGAGACAGAAGAATCAAAAGTTCAATATCAGCCTTGATAAGTTTGAAGACAGCCTAGGCTACATGAGACTATATGTATACACACACACACACACACACACACACACACACACACACACATACACACACACACACACACACACACACACACACACACACACAAATTTATTAGATTTATTATAATGGCTTACAAGCTGTGGTCCAGCTGATCTAATAATGACTGTCTACCAACAGAAAGTCAAAGAATCCAGTAGTTGTTCAATCCCAAGGCTAGATGTCTCAGCTGGTCTTCAGTATATGATGGAATCCCCAAAAAGTAGGCTGTAACATCTCACCTCAAAAATAAAGTAATAAAGTACTATTAACTCTTTTCTTGGCTGTGAATAAATATGTCTTCTCACCTCATTCATTCATTAGTCTGCTAAAAAAGTTATGATCCATCCAAAGCAGTTTACAACAGTCTTCAAGATACCCATTGTCTCAGAATGATTTTTATTGTTCACAGAATATCACACAGTTCTACATAATGTCATTAATGGTTGTTAAATGAAGAAAGAAATAAAGGACTAATTCATTGACTAAATTTGGCATATTAGACCAAAAGAATACATTAAATCGGCAAATGGGAACCAAAGTCCATTGTGCAGGAGCAGCATGCAAGGAACTCAAGAGGAATTATGTCTCTTCCCCGTTATCTCCTCTGTGACACACCCTGTAAAACTTTCAAATAGCCATACAGATTCTGATGTCCATACATCTTTCTTATTTTTTGAGATTATAGTATAATGACATCATTTTCCCATTCCCCTCCTCCATTTAAATCCTCCCATGTACCCCCTCTCTTACTCTCCTTCAAATTTCTGGCCCCTTTGTCTTTAATTGTACACACACACATACATACATACACACACATTAATCTATATAATGTTACTTGAATGTATGTGTTCAGGGATGACCATTTGGTGTTGGATAATCATTTTGGTGTACTCTTCCCTGGGGAAGACTATTTCTCCTGCTCTAGGCATTCCTCAGTTGTAGTTCTTTTTGTAGGGTTGAGTCCTAATGAGCTTTCCCCTCCCACATTACATGTCTATTGGCATCCTCCTTGTTCAGCTTAGGTTTAGGCAGCCATGTTAGTGAGATTTTATAGATGTAAGCTCTGAAATTTCAAGGAGACACAATTCACAGACAACTCCCTATTCCTCTGTCTCATGCAATCTTTCTGACCTCTCTTCTACAATGATCCCTGAGCCTTGGGTGCAGGAATTGTGTTGTAGATGTATCAGTAAGGACTGGGCTCCACAACTCTGCATTTTGATTGGTTATGGCTTTCCATAATTGTCTCCATCTTCTGCAAATATAAGTTTCCTCGATGAAGGATGAGCCCATTGATTCATAGCTTTAGCTGTATAGAAAGGTTCAGAGCTTTCTATGTATTTCAGCTGAGGTTCATGAATCACTATCCATCCTCCTGTGACTGGAGTTGCTGCTTGTTGTTGTAGTAGGTAAGCAATTGTATAAATTACCTCTCATCCAAGTCACAAGATATGTTTGCCAAAATGATTTCTTCTGAAATGGCAAAAGTGGAAATAGAGTGCACAGAGAGAAATTGAGTTTGCTCCAAGGGGCTGTGAATGCACCATTAAGAAGCCATAGAAAGAGATTAGCAATCCATCTGGTGTGTTTGCACATCATTTAGTGCCATTTTGGGGGCATTTCTGAAGCAGTGACAGTCACGGTGGGGAGGAAGAGGAGGTGGTTCCACTAGCCATTAAGACGATATACCAAGAGGCTGTGCTTATCGGGGCATGCAGCTGTGGGATACTCCACCAGCACTGACCTCAGTTCAATGAAAAATACAAAGCTTAATAAAAATCAGCTCTTGGATTTCAATGTCAGGAGACCGTTAAAGCATCATGAGCTGCATGCAGGTCAGCTTTCCTCAGATAAAAACGTCTCTCAGGCTAGAGAGTTTGCTCAGTGGTTAAGAGCACATGCTGCTGTTACAGAATACCCAAGTTCAGTTCCCACCACCCATGTCACGCAGCTTATAGCTGCTTATTGACTACAATTCCAGGGGATCCAATGCCCTCGTCTGGCCTTACACATACACGCATAATTGAAAATAAAATATTTTACACACACACAACAAGGAAAACTGACAAATGGTTAAATTTTACCTCTGGCATTCTTCATTTTAAAGCCAATATTGGGGAAATCTTCGCTAAATATGGAGCACACCTTAGTTAAGTTTTTGTTAGAAACTCATTTGTTACATGTAAATATGGTCAGAACAGAGTTAAGCAAAACAAATTACATTTTATATAAAAGAATTCTTTAGTAAAGAGTACCTCTCTTTCTCTCTTTTTATTTATTAAGCTATTTAATTTATATCCTAATTGTAGCTTCCCTTCTCTCCCCTCCTCCCAGTCCCTCATTTTGACTCCCTTCTCCCCACATCCAACCCTGCTCCCCTTCTCCTCAGAAAATGGGAGGCTTCACATGGATATCAACTCACCTTGGCCTATCAAGTTGCAGTAAGATTAGGTACATCTTCTTCTGTTGACAGCCCAGTTAGGGCACAGGGATCCAAAGGCAGAGTGCCTCATTTTCAATGACATTCAGTTTTTAGTATTACTAGAAACTTCTACTCCCAATGTGTGGTTAACAAACACACTTTCATTTGTCTTACCATGAAAGTTAGGGAGCATGTTCCTCCTCTCTCAGAAAGCTAAAAGCTTGGACACTGGGAAGATTTCATAAAATGGCAGGATGGAGATAAATGGTGCAAAGCAAAGTGTTTATGATGAAAATGCTTACTTCCTAAAAGCAGAGATACTCTCGACAAAACCAGGAGCCAAGATTAAAGAGAAGGGCCACACCGTTGAGAAGGGGAGAACATGACCAGCCAGTCATTACTCCAGAGTTCATGTGCATAGTCTTGTTTTGTTTGCTCAGAATTGGAAAGTTTACCAGGAAGTTTCAGAAAGACCTCACAGCAGAATATGATGTCTATGAACATAGTATCCACATTGTTCACTACTATACTTCCATCACATAGGTGTCTGATCTATAAGCACTCACAAATTCTGTTCTTCATAACTGGAAGTCATTCTAAATTTAAAATGCAGGTCATTTGTTAGCATGTGTTCAGCTATCCCTAAGGACAACAGAGAAACTTAAAAGGTAGTTTCAAACTTACTCTGTTCTTTGGCCTTGGTCCCACTTTCTTCTCGTCTGAGTAGTCACATGGATTGTGAGCCACAGTTCCATATTCCAGTCCTGAGCTTGTCACCAAAACAATGTACCATGGAGGAAGAGGTATACTCTAGGATAGGGTAATGACTCAGAGAACAAATGGGAAGAAAGGGTCTGCCTGCTGAGGTGGTCACAACCCTGAAGACTCTGTGCTTCCAGCCTTATATAGTGACAACCCAAATGGAGTCATGCCAAAGAGCAGAGACTTTGATTCTTCTTGACTACCACGGCAAAAGCTTCTCAGTCTCCAAACTGGTACAATGATCCAGAAACTCTGAACAATCTGCATGGTACTGAGGGCCAGAATCAAAAGAACTAGTAACTGCTGAAATGAAGCCAATCAGCAGGGTGGTCAATGTATGGTATATTTTGTTTATCCAGACAATTCTAGATGCTAACAAATATTTCCTTCTCAGAATATTGTCTCTCAACAACATACTACTTAATTATTGACCACAAATGAACTTGACCTGCTAAAAAAGCATAAAATTGACTTAAAATATAATTTCTATAAGCTTAAAAACTTTCATTTTTTAAAGACAGTAAAACAACAGCCACACAACAAATTCAAGGACTAAGAAAGCTCTCATAAGTCCATGGCCCAAAAATAATTTTTTCCTTGACCTCCTATTATATGTATACCCATATATCCTAGTTGGGTTTTCTATTGCTCTGATAAAAGACTATGACCAAAAGCAACTTGGGGAAGGAAGGGTTTATTTCATTTTACAACTCTGTTTTGGAGGAAGCAGCTGATCATGAAAGGGTGCTGCTTACTGGTTTGCTCCTCATGGCTTACTCAGCCTGCTTTCTTATATTCTTCAGGACCACCTGCCCAGAGATGATATGACCCACAGTGGCTTGCTCCTCCCACAATACTCAAAAGAGTATCCCATAGATTTGTCTACAAGCTAATCTTATGGAGACATTTTCTAAAGATGCCCTCTTCCCAAATATATTTAGGTTTTTGTCATGTTCATAGAAACCAACCATCATACCATAATTTCACTGTATATTTCATCTTATTTTTATAAATAGTACATGTTCATACTGGAAAAGTTAATACATCTAAGAAGAAAATTGAGATAGCCTGCAATCCAGACTGAGGAGATGACTTGGAGGGCAGCATCATTTGGTATGCAAGCATAAGAACTTGAGTTCAGGTAGCAGGAACACACATTGAAAGATGCCAGACTTGACTGTTGGGGAAGGTCTAATAACATTGCCTCTGATAGGCTGATTTCAAGGCTCAGATCTGGTTACCGCTCCTTCTGAGGCATTCTCTTGATTGCTTAATAAAAGTCTCTGATGGCCAATTAGCTGGGCAGAAAAAAATATAGGAAGGTGGAACTTCCTGAGACAGAAACAAGAACCCTGCGTTTTACACAGAGGAATCTCTCTTTCCACCAGGAGACATGGAAGCAGATAGACGTGTTTGAGAGCTCTGGAAGGTAATCACAGGCATATTGTTGTTTGGGGATTAGGTGATGCAGGTTAACTTAGAGTAGCTAATTGAGAGTCTGCCCAGCTAAGGGTTAAGCGTTAAAACATTAAAAGGTCTTGGTGTATTTAATTATTGGGGAAAGGATGGTGGCGGCTTATAGGCCCCCAATCCACGCAATCCAGGGCCATTGGCCTCCCACCAAACCCCAGCGAAACTACTGCCAAGCCACCAGCAATTTTATTGGCCTAATATAACAACTTATCATTATTAATGAGGATATTAGTTAGCAGAGTTTAGGTTGCAGGTGGTGAAGGCCACCCTTGGTCTAGGACTTTTTCCCCAGGACAAGTCAGGCCTCCAGTTAAGGCAGGCCAGGCCACTGGCCGATATCCCACCAGGCCGCTGGCTACTCTGCCAGCCTAATCTTACTGTTTATACTTATTAAAAATACAAGTGATAATTAAATTGCAGTTTCACTTGACCATGTGCAGTAGTAACCCCACCACTGGAGAAGGATCAAGAGGAGGCAGAATGAAGATGATGATTGGGGCTTGGCTGCCAGCCTAGCCAAAAAACATTGATCTGGGTTCAGTAGGAGAATTTGTCTCAAGGGGATAAAGCAGAGTGGTAGTGGGGGATACCCAATGTCTTTTGGTTTCTATACATGTGCACGGGCACACATACACCTGCACACGCACATACACACATACAAAGTATGCAGACCTTTAATCAGAGATAATCACTGTTATGTTTTGGTGCATACTTCTCAATTAAACAATGGGTATATAGAAAAAGATGATAGGGCTTCCCACACTTGCTGGAGAGCTCTGAGAAGTCTCAGAGACCAATGGAGGCTCTGAAGGGTGATGTGGTGGTCGAAAATGAGTCTGCAGAGGTCACAATAGCTCCATAACAGCTAAGAAAAAAAAGGACAAGTCTTATGGGAGATGGTTTTAAAAAGTGGACTCACAAAATTAGAAAGATGGCAGAACAGAGCTGCATGCATGTGCAGCACAGAATGACGAATCTATACCCGTTGCCTGCTGCATCTCAGCCTGCAGGCTACAACCTCAAAGGTAGTGCCCAGTGAGCAATTGTGCTGCTGGCACCAATAACATGGAGATGTTCCATGGCCTGGAGGTCCTACAGAAGCAAGTCATTGCTGAATAGAGCTGGACCTAGCCCCGCCAGCCAACCTAGCCTCTAAGCCACCCTTGCTGCTTGCCCTGCTGGGAGATGGAGAGCTAGGGATAGTGGCACTGCCTGCAGCCTACAAGCACAAAGCCTGGAAAGCCTCTGGGTGAGGAGGCATGGGGCAGCCAGGAGCTCACACAGAACCTGCCCCTGGACATTTCTGGGAAAGTCTCAAGACAAGTGCTTCAGAGACTATAAACCTTGAACCAGACCAACGACTCATTGCAGTAAGTATTTGCACATAAAGTGGTTTGGGGGAAAAGAAAAACAACTATGTGACACACTGCAGTTTCCAGCGCTGCTAGGATATGTGAATATTCGATGGGGAGGTGGGAAAGATACAGGAACTGAAAGGTGATTGCTCAGTGGAGAGAGGCGAAGCTAGAGAGGCGTGAGAGAGAAGGCTGTGGTGAACAGAGGAACAAGTCACTTGCTGAGCAGGGCCAACTTTGTGCAGACTCAGCCCCAAAAAACACTGTCCAGCTGCTGAATCACCCTGGTTCTGAGCAACAACAGGATGTCCAAGATGAAGAGTGGTTCATTTTCAGGACAGGACTTCCTCGAAAGACCTCCATAGTCCATGCTGCTCCTGGAAGCCACTTTGGTGTCCATGGTCTGCTGCCCAGGGCTGTGTTGAAGTCTGAGGTTCATATGGGTGTCTGGACTCCTACAGGGGCTGTGTTGAGGTCCACGGCCCAAGTTACCACTGAAGGTCATGCGGATGTCTGTGGTCTATGCTGCTGCCTGAACCCATGTTGATGTCCATGGGCTGTGCTGTCACTGGAGGCCAGGTTAATGTGAGTGGTCTGTGCTGCTCCTTAACGCTATATTCATGATGTCCTTGGCCTGTGCTGCCACCGAGGGCTATGGTGATGTTTGTGGCCTGTGCTGAAGCAGGGGGCCTTGTTGATATTTGTGGTCTGTACTACCACTGGAGACCATGTTGAGGTCCGTGACACATGCTGATGCCAGAGACCATTCAGAAGTTCATGATCCATGCTCCTGCTGACTGTAAGGGGCAGGGAAGCCATTTTGCCATGGTGTTGATGACTGCAGACTCACAGTTGAGAAAGAGGGACATAAAAGGTTTCTGTGACAACCCCTATCTCCACCCCACCCCTTCCAAAAAAAGTAACCGCCTACACAGGAAGCCATTAAAGAGAACTCTTTTAAAAATTGTGATAGGGTTGCTGAAGTGTAGCTCTCCACAATTGATGGCTTCTGGCGAGGGTGCAGGTGGGGAAGGAATCAGTTTTCTTCAAGAGACTGGCCACTGGGAGTTTGACCATGCTCCAGTGAGTATATTGGCAACACAAATTGGACTTGTTCATTTTCTTCTTTTTGAGTTGGGGAGGTCACAAGTGTTGGGGGGAAGACCTAGGAGTACTGGAAAGTGAGTGTGATCAAGATTCATGATGTGAAATTTCCAAATAATCAACTATGAAAAGAAAAGAATATATATGTGTGTGTGCATATATGTACATATATGTGAGTACATGTGTAACATATGCAATGCATTCAGACCTTAACATTGTATTTTATAAACAGCTTTTTGGTGTATAGTTCTTAAATATGATTGGGGACATATTCCCACACCAATAAATAGTCCATAATAACATGAGTTCTTAAGTCCTCATTCAACTTTCTAATTCCAGAATTATTATTTTATATCATGATACTCAGGTATTTGCACTGAAAATATATCCATTAGGGGCTAGGGAGATAGTTCAAGTTAGTAAAGTACTTGCTAGATAAATACAAGAACTTTAAGTTCAACCCCTCAGAACCCACTTTAAAAAAACAAAAACAAAGAAAACCAAGCACAGTGGAATGCACTGTTAATCCTACCACTGGTCTCATTGGTCACTTGGCTAGCTTACTTCAAAAGTTACAAGTCAAATGAGAAATCCTTTCTGAAAATACAAAACTGGCAACACTGAAGGTGGATCTACACACATACGCACGCGCACACACACACCCAGAGAGAGAGAGAGAGAGAGAGAGAGAGAGAGAGAGAGAGAGAGAGGAGGGGGAGGGGAAATATATCCATCAATCCATCCATGAATTTTTTTCCCACTATGTACCCTGAACATTTTATAGAGAAGTATATCACCATTCACTACACCTGCCTAGGAACTGAACCACTGGCACGTTGAGGATGTTCTCTTGTGACAATCCCGTGAAACAGGCTAGATGAAGGCACTGAGAGAGACTCCAAAGGGATTTAAGCCATCCCCACAAGTAGAAAATGAAGGGCTCCAAGTTGCAGCTACAGCTACCTTTCCAACCCACTCTTGTCCCGGAGGGATTCACGAAGTTGAGGTGTTGCGGTTCTGATTTTATGATCAGAGAATTGGAGCGTAGTGTGTGGGGACTGTGACACCAGCAGGCTTTCAACTTGTGTGATGTAACTGAGTCCCATAAGTTATGAGAAACTGGAGGTATTCCTACTTCCTGGAGTAATCACAGAAAACTTCATGAGATGGTAGAATCAGAGATAAGTCTTGAAAGAAAATCAAGGAGAAGACTTTGTATGGGGAGAGGAGGTAGCAAGGCCAAAGGCTTGGAGGGAAAAACCTTAATATTGAATAGGTTGGGGCTAGTATAGAGATGCATTTTAAGAGAGGAAAGGGTTTGTCTTGGCCAAGAATGTGGCACATGCGGATGATTGCCTGCTTGTATGCTCCTGCACAGCATCAGTGAGAGACAGTCTACTCTGACAATACGGAGAACATTGTGTTTCCATATGCTTAGTTATGAGCTCCAGAACTTGGAAACTTTGCAACCTTTGGAAAGAACCAGACTACATATTAAAGGATTAAAGTTTCAAATGTCATTTTCCATTTCTGTCCAAAAGAGATTGAGACATTTTTCAAGAGAAAAATAAGTTAAGCTTCCCATGAGTACTCATTTGCAAGGTATCTGAATGATTTGGGTCACCAATGTAACTTCAGCACTACCACTGAAATTGGTATCTTCAATTGAATGCATTTTTGGCACCAAAAACAAAAATTGTGTTTCAAGGTTAAACATTATATTTTAGTGAAACTTGCTAACTCCATCCTCTTAAAAAGCAGTCTTTTACCAGACGTGGGGGCGCGTGCCTTTAATCCCAGCTCTAGGGAGGCAGAGGCAAGCGAATCTCTGTGAGTTTGAGGCTAGCCTGGTCTACAGCCAGGTTAAACAGAGAAACCTGTGATGAAAAAAAAAATCAGTCTTTCTCTCTAGTTCTATCTATCATTTGTGTCTGACCTACTACCCCCAATGGACACTCCACATTCTAAAGTGAGGTTGCATCTTTACATACAACTTGGCTTCCTGAATTCTGTGTATATGCTCAGACTCTTTCAGTGAGTTTTTGTCTACATAACACCACATGCATAATTTGGCTACATGCATGCATGTGCATATACAGACAATATACATACAGATATAAATATAAAATGTAGCTATAGGTGAAATAGAAATATAGAGATATAGGAAATTTTCCAACCAATTAACTTGATGACAAGTCATCCAAGCACGATGAGACATAATCTCTGATGGGACTTAAAGCCTGGTAATTGTTTAGACAGTTTGGCCACCAAAACCTAGGGATATTCTTGCCTTCCTCCTCAATCTGGGATTGCAGGTGAAAGCCTATCTATATGTGGGTGCTGGGGATCTGAACTTAAATTCTCATACTTCCACAGCAAGCACTTTACTGACTCAGTCAGCTCTCCAGTGCCCAAAGTTCACATTTGAAATGGCAGCAAACACTAGGCACTGTCTACATTGCATGGCTTGGATGTAGGTGGATGGTGGATGGGTCTTGAGAAAGCATTGTGCACTAACCTCTTAAAAAGAAACCAAAGTAAGAAGAAGAAGAAGAAATCTTGGTTTTGGCATTTCCCCAGTTGGCTTTTAGCATTCAAATTCTGTTACTGATCAGAGCTGGTGCTCAGTAAAAAGGGAAAAGATAGAAAGAATTTGAGCCTTTTGGATTAGTAAGAAGGTACTGGTCTGAGATTTACAAGGTGACCCACATTGAGTGTTACTTTGGCCAAATGGCTTGGGCTGCCATTAATCCTTGCTGTCTTCAGATGTTCAGTAGTGAGTCATCTGCTGGAATAGGATTAATCCTATTTTGCAGGAATGGACAGCCTTAAGGCTCCACCCAGATCTCATATAACCCTGTCCTTAGAGCTTAGCATGCTCTCATTTCCTGTAATAATCCTGAGCTACAGAACATTCTGCCAAGTTGCAGTAATTATTAAACATCATTCTGGAAGGAGAATGAAAGTGTCACCATGGAAAACTCAGTCTTGGGGACTGTTTGCTAACTGATAACCCAAATTTGCCACTTCTTCATATGGGCAGTACTCTCAGAAGCTAGCTCCTTTAACCAGCTCAGTTAATGCGGTTCTGTAACATAGAGATAGAAGATCTGAAATGAACTTTTGATCTTCATTGGCTATTTGGAACTAGAACAAGCCATTCCAATTCTCTAGATGTCCATTTCTTAATTTGCAGAGTGGGGACTTACATATATACCCCACTTATCTGCCTTCACTAATGTGAGATCAAACAAAACAATATGCACGTGTACTGTGGGAAGTATATTTTATAACAAGCACAAGAGATTATCAGGATGATTTTGGCCTTTTATAACTTTTTTAATTTTTATTTTATATACATGGGTGTTTTGTCTGTGTGTATGTCTGTGTGAGGGTGTAGGATCCCCTGGAACTGAAGTTATAGACAGTTGTGAGCTGCCATGTGGGTTCTGGGAATTGAACTCTGGTCCTCTGGAAGAGCAGCTAGTGCTCTCTAACTGCTAAGCCATCTCTCCAGTCCCTGATTTTGGCTTTGAAAGGCTATGTTATGGATTTGTCAATGAATCCTAGGTCAAAATGTCTAATACAAACACTACGTTTCTTGAAAACCCAAACACCTGATTTCCAGTGGAAATTCAGTGATTAGTGAATCACCTTTGGATATAAGGTTCTTTGTGCTCCCAATAGCTCATTTGAGGCAAATCATTTCAAAAGAAGCTTTTGTTTTGGGAGTGGTTTGTTGTTGGTTTTGTTTGTTTGTTTTTGTTTATTTTTTACTTTAGAAGATTCTAAATGTCCATCCCAACCGATGGGTCCCAGGTGTGAGTGACAATGGGACCCTTGAAGCATTGGCAAAAGCTTACCACCCAGATGTTCTATACATCTGTTCCATGTTTAGGAAACCTTTAAGCTTTCAGAAACTACCTAAGACATTCAAAGAAGGCATTTAGTGCTGATATTGTCACAGAAGACAATCTCAGTCAAAGAGGAGATTGTGACTTCTGTGCTGTCTAAAGGAGGGGTTGACAACTTCTGTGAAGAAAGACAAGTAGTTCCTGTTATGCATACAGTGAATGGACTAGGGAGAGCTCAGGTCTGGAAGTATCCAAAGGATACTGGAGTAATATCTCACATCTACTACCATCTCATTATTCATAAACTAATAAGTATACCTTTTAGAATATATTCAGTCTTTGTAAGTATAATGGTCATCAGCTACTCATATCCCACTATACATTTCTTTAGTTAATCTTCACCAAAATTCTATTTGAGATCTATTACACTAGGAGATTATTTTTTGAGACAGGGTCTCATGTATTCCACACTGGCCTCAAACTCACTATGTAGCGAAAATGGGCTTAAATTGCTGATCTTTCTGCCTCTATACTTTCCAAGTACTGGGATTACAGGTGTACACTACCACACCTGGCTTATGTGATAATCAAGATCAAGACCTAGGCCTTATGCATGCCAGACAAGCAAAATACTTCATCCTTCCATAGACAGCACAAATTTACCAAGAAAAATGAAGTCTTAATCAATGCACACAATTTTTACTTTAAGCAAATAGCCAAAAAAAGGGGGGGAAACTCTTGCTGGAGTTTCTTTTTATTTGTTTTTTTAATTATTTATTTTTATTTTTTGAGACAAGGTTTCTTTGTGTAGCCCTGGCTGTCTTAGAACTCAGTCTGCGGATCAAACTGGCCTCGAACTCAGAGATCTACCTGCCTCTGCCTCCCAAGTGCTAAGATTAAAGGCATGCACCACCACACCTGGTATTTTTGCAGGAGTTTCAGTGGATAGATATTACTGGGAACTAATTCCATAGGTAAAATCTGCATCTGTGCATCAAGGAACACGATATAGTAGTGGATAGAAGAAAGTAGATGGCCCTATAAGTACATAATAAAACAAGGATAATCAAATGTTTGTGGTAAATGTAGATGATAATTAAAAGATAGTAATAGCAAGATATTTCCAGGTTGTTGTTTGTAGATTTTAATCATAGAATATTGGGCAGATGGAAATTCTGCTTCAGAAAAAAATTCTTCATATTTTCACAATTGATCATTTAGGTTGTGGCCATGATTTTGTTGATTGATTTTTAAACAAGTCCATTGATTTTTGAGGAACACAATACACTAATTAAGTGAATCATTATGACATTGTATTAGCAAGCTTTTCGTTTCCAGGGACAGAAGGAGCACGAAAACGGAGAGATGTCCAAAACTTCCATAACAATGCAACCAGGTTATCATTGGTTTTAATACATTGTCCCCAAAAGACTCAAGAAAGAAAATAGTCTCTCAGCTTACAATGCCATTAAATCCTGCTTCTATGTATGTGCATGTTTTAAACTTTGTACTAGTAGCATGAGATCTTTACCAAATGTATGTAGTTTCAAATTGTTGTGAAAATGGATGAAATCATGTGTGCAGAAATTCCTGGAGGAGTGAAACATGAGCAAGTGATCAAAACTCATGCACAAGTGGATAGAAAAGTGGCTTAATTAGTGTTTACCTTGCATGCACGAGAACCCCATGTTAGATCTCCAAACCCCATGTTAAAATAAAAATAAGAAATCTATCATTGTGGCACATACTTACAATTCCAGAGCTGGGGAGGCAGATACAGGAGGATCCTTGAAACTAGACAGCCACCCAACCTGGCCTATTTGGAGAGCTCTGGACTATCAAGAAACCCTGTCTCAAAAAAACAAGGTAGAGGATGCATTAGGAATATACCCAAAGTTGACCTCTGGCCTCCACAGAAACACATGTACTCACATGCGCATGAATATGGACAGCTCCCTTCAAATACCCAAATGTACAAAATATTAGATGGGAGACATTTTCCTCCATATTGTGTGAGTGGGGTGAGTGGGGGTTCATTTAGGTTCACAACTCTGAGGGCTTGGATAGTTTTCATTCCCACTTCACAGATGCAGACATATAGACATGGGGAAGCACGGAGTAGAGCTAGAGCTGAGCAACAATTCCACAGTGTCTACCAACCTGACCACTGTCAATATGGAGACTGGACCTGAGTGTGTGACGTCATTTTGGTCATCTGACTAGACAGGAGATAGAGAACTATTCCAGCATCAATTTCAGCTGTGTGAAGGCAGTCTTCCTTAATGCAAATGAAAATTTCCAGGGTAGATTTCCTGTCTTACCTCTTTTCGTTATATTTAGGTTTTCATATATTGTATGTTGAGCATATTTCCCATCATGTCCCTCTCCCTTCTTCTTTTGTTATTTGCTTGTTTGTTTTTCAAGACAAGATTTCACTGTGTAATCTGGACCTTGTCCTGTAGAGCAGGCTGGCCTCAAACTCACAGAGATCCACCTGCCTCTGCTTCTTCCCCGAGTGCTGGGATTAAAGGTGTGTGCACCACCACCGCCTGACCCTCTCCCTTCTTCTTTCTTGCCCCTCTCCCCTCTCTTTCCTCACTCCTCCCCCTTATCATATTCCCTTCATTTCACCCCCCCAAACAATTTTACTTCTGTCATAGGTGCATACATAATTTTATGCATCTCCATAAAATCTAGGACCCCCAAATGAGAGAAAATATGACCTTTGTCTTTCTGACTATTATTTGAACTTCCATTTGGGCCATGGTTGGTAGCTTATATTATTAATCCCAGCACTTGCAAGGCTGTAAAAAGAAGATTGCCTTGGGTTGGAGGAGACTAGCCTGGGCTACAGACTCAATGTCAAGCTATAGATTGGGACCTTGTCCTCCCCACGCACTCAAAGACAAGTCCAGTAGAGGCAGAGCCATGGCATCTGCTCTAGGGCTAGAGACTTTATATGTACCAGGACTCTCGTCTTGGAGAAGGCATGAAGGTCCTTACACAAGTCTGGCTCTAATTATTAGCAAAGTTGGAAGTGTCTTAACTGGATGTCTTTGCTTGTCCTTCCAGGCTTGCTAAGAAAAGGAGAGGCTATGGTATTGTCAAAAGGGATCTAATCATTCAGCTGGAGCTAAGACACCTGCTCTCTCTCAGTGCATACTCCTCTCCTGAGCCCTAAACATCGGGAAGTGAACATGTTGGGAATGTCAAAATGGCAGAGGAAAGCCTGTTATCTAGTCCAAAGGGATGTTTCCAAAGGAGTGGTCAGAGTGTGTTGTGCCTTCCCATACACCCACCCTGTTGTCTGATTTCGTAGAGGAAAAGAGGGAGGAGAAAAAGTCTGTCAGGACTGCTCAAATGAACATCAAGTCCACACTGACAGGAATAGACTGTTTCCTATTAAAGAATCCAGTCATGGTAACAATTATATTTTGAGTTTATCATCATGTTTATAAAATGATTCTTCAGAAACCATTGTAAGGAGAGATGGTGTGGGTGGGGGTGAGTACGCTAGAGAGCCGAGTTTTCTTTGTAATGCTTCAGTGACTAACGTTAGTTATGTTGTTGAAGGTTTCCATCGAACTTCGACAGAAAGGTCTTATACAATAACTTCGACAGAGGGGTCTTACACAATTGCTACAAATAGGACTGGAGGGTCACTCTCTATTTTTCAATTCATGATAGTTAGCATTTTCTGTTTGTTAAGTTTTCCATGCCACCTAGTGTTTATCTGAAGAAATGCCAGATTCCAAGGCAGTCCCCCCAATCCTGTGGTAACTTCATGTGGTAACATAGACATGCTTTTTCTGACATCCCAGTTAAATGAGAACTTTGCAATAATCTTCACAATTTCACACATGAACACTAACATTTATGACAAATTTCCTCTCCTTAAAGAAATCCGTGGCTTTTCTCTTCCCTGGGATGATACACTGCAATCAAAGGATTCGAGACTGGTTATGGTAGAAAGGACTTTCCAGGTCGTTAGTATACACCCTAGCCCACCGCTGGTGAAGAAATGTTCCTAAGAGCCTCCCTGGAACTCTGACTTCGATTTGTTTTCATTTTTAGTTTTTCTTTTGAAGTGTCCAAGTGCACGACAAGGAAGCCAAAGAGATGCCGGCACGTAGTTCAGAACCTGTTTTGCTCTGTGTGGCTCTAGTGTATACCAGGAAGCAGTAGGCAGAGAAAACACAAGACAAGACGGTTCTCTTTGGCTTGGGTGGGTGTTGGCCCAGGACCAGAATCTAGGTCTTACAGCTCCCAGAGCTCTAGCTGGAAGAATTTCATTGCATTCCTCCTCCTTCCTATCCGCCTCCAAAACCAACAAATCCTAAGAAACAATGCCCACCATGTTAGCAACAACAAAGCCTTCCATTGCAAAATCTGGCTTCTATCATTTGCCTGCAGTAATTAGCAAGGTCTTCTCGCTGCTACCAAAAAAAGAAAAAGAAAGAAAGAAAGAAAGAAAAACCAGGGAGGACTGGGAAGAGCATGGGGGCAGGGAATGGAGCTGGAGGAACTATACGCAGGTTGCCAAAAGGATGCTGGCAACCTCACAGTGGCCCTTTCACTGGCTTTACAGAAAGTAATGGTTGTCATAATCCTAGCAAACACATACCTTGTATTTTCTACAATAGCCCCATTTCAAATAGTTTCCTTTGTTGTTCCTGTAAGTACACACGGCCTGGTCACGTCTTGAGTCCTGATTGTTTGTTTGTGTTCTTGTTCTGTTTTCCCTTCACCCTTGGAAAATGTGCTCACCTGATTAGAGCCAAAGTCTCAGAGAGTATACTACTGTTTCTGCCATCCTTTGGCAAATATAGCCACTTACTATTATAACTTGTCGTGGGGCCTGAGGGTCACATGTTGCTGAAAAAAAAAAAGCAGGGTTTGGGAAGTTAGCTGGAGCCCTGAAGAGCTGGCAAATCAGATATATGCATTTGGGGTCTATAAAGCACATTCTCTTTGGGTTAGTAAACAGAAAGCAGATCTTTCCCACTCCCACCCCTCCTTGTGTATGCCGATCTGGGCAATCCACAAATCTTACTCAACAGACAAAATGCCATTAGCATGACCTTATTGAAACCCATGTGTGAAACAAGGAGCCAACCATCAAAAGTGTCTCCATGCAAGGCCCAAGAGGCTTACATTTGAAAAACTGCAAAAGCTCTGGATCCCTTGTCCATTTTGCAAAGAAAGGCTGCTATACCTGACCTGTCCTTAACTGGAACTCTATTACTGTAACACAGAGTCCTGAGTCTTACTCACCCCTGCTTTGTTAAAGACACCAAAAATGAAGTACTGCAGGATGTTTAAAGGGGAGAAACCACTGGAATAATGGGAAGGGATGCAAAAGGAAAAGGAGAACAGATGGGCTAAAATGTAAGAGTTAGAAATGAAAGGAGGCAAAGGGATACCTGGGTAGAGCATGAGGACAGAGTAGAGATGAACTTCCAATGGAAACCTCAGGGGCAGAGCTCACTAAAGCAAGGCAGGGTAAGATGCGGGTATGTGTCAGGCCTCCTGGACTTCAAAGTCTTTCTATCAAGTACCTCTAGCACAATCTGAGAGGGAAATATAAGCAAATGTGTTCGTATGGGAACACTCTAATGTGTCTAAGCTATGTTGCTACCATCTTCTATAGCTCTCTCTTCCTTTCTTTCTGTCTGTGTGCATGCAAGCTTCGCCCTCATGTATCTTATACACACCAGTCCATCTCCCTTTCTGGCTAGCAGCTCCATAGCACTTTCTTATTATGAAGTTCTGAGAAGTCACTCCATGATACTCGGGGATTCATTTCTCCGCTGCCTCCCCTAGGGTTACCTTGCCTGTGACAACTGGGTGCCTGTGGCCTAGTTGCTTGCAAAAGTACAGGTGGCTTCATCAGGGCCTAATCTTTTGAGTAGTGGTGGTAGCTGGAGGGGTAGGAGGAAAGGTCCAGGCCTTCCACTTTGGCAGGGGCAAGTCATGCAGTTCTACAGCCCAGGATTTTTGACACCCATGTTTCAATTTGATGGCGTAAGTTCCATGGTCTATGGGGAATGTGGAGTCTGCATAGGGCACCTGCCATTAGCTCTGGACTGAGTGCTATCAAAATTAAAAGCAGAACATTCTAAACTGCCATTCCTTTTTCTTTTCAATAGACTGTAATTTAAAACAAAAAACAAAACCTCAGAATCCCCTCAACACACACACCTGCTCCTATTGTCAATGACCAGGTGGGTTATAGATACCTTCAGTTTCTCTGATTCATGATA
>CAJQZJ010037461.1:47216-60291 GCA_907164525.1 Lophiomys imhausi
AGAAGAAGAAGAAGAAGAAGAAGAAGAAGGCCTATAATCATTGACTCAAAGTGAAGCAAGCCATTGAGATAACTTAATTTAGAGTTATCATTTTGCACACGAAAAAAACTACTCAGAGAAGTAGGGAGGCGCGTGAAATGTCACAGTCTAAGGCCCAAGACTCGGAAATTCTACTCCTGGTCACTTAATGACACTATACTTCAGACTTAAAGGGTTTAAATCCATGTCTTACTATAAGCAAGTATGTTTAAGGGGCTACCATTGTGAAATATGTTTGGGGGTATACACCTACACACACAGATCTATACATATGTAGCCTTGACTTAAGATCCAGAGAGAGAGAACCCCTGTGAGTTAGTGACTCTTTAAAGGACAGCCAGCTCTCCATGGGCACTGAGAATTGCTCACAAAAGGCCTGGGCAAGAGAGAAGACTTGCCTCTGCCTCAAGCTGCTGTCAAACTTTGGGTGTCAAAGTCACAGTATATTCTGACCACCTGGTAGCTATAGTGTCCTACGCTGCTTACCAAAAAAAAAAAAAAAAGCCCACAGAAGAAAAGAACAGAAGCTTAGTAGGGGCAAGCCCATCCTTTGTCAGCCAGAGACATGCAGAGGGAGCTCATAGACTCCAGGCTCAGTCTGCTCTGAACAAGTCTGAGGCCCTTCCTGCTGTCCTTACTTTCCCTTGTGCCCATCATCCTATCCCATCCTTCTCAATTCAGTCTTCCATACAGGGACACATTCTGTAACTCCCTATGCCAGGCAGCACAGGGAGTGAACTTAGGTTTAGTCACAGTAAGCTCATCACCCCTCATTTCTCAAATTCTCACCCTTAGCACATGCATAGTCAAGCCCTTATGTCATCAATTACTAAAACTCCTGCTCATCAAAGTTGACTCACATAAGGCCCATCTTCTATTGTAGCACCATCTTATTTTGAGACATCAGAGCTTATCCATCCAGTGACCTATCCTTTGTGGGCAGCTATTCTTCCAAAGACAACTTTGATCATGTAAAGCTATCTGTACACAACATAGTACCATAAACATGTGCTTAGCTGGATACCGTGGCTTATGCCTGTACTCCCAGCACTTGGAAGATAAGAGATTAAGAGAATAAGGAGCTCAAGATCCTCAGCTCCATAGGGAGTTTGAGTTCACCCTGAGATATATGAGACCCTGACTCAAGAAAAGAGGAAGGAGAAGTATTGGAGGGATGGCTCAGGGTTAAGAGCACATACTGCTCTTTCAGTGGACCCTGGTTCAATTCATGGCACTCATATGATGGCTCACAGACATCTATATCTGCAACTCCCATTCCAAGGGCTCCAGTGCAGTTTTCTGGCCTTCACAGGTAACCAGCCACCCATATGGTACACATACATACTTACAGACAAAACACTAATACAATTAACATTAAAATTAGTAGGCCTTTTAAAATAAATAAAATTTTAAAAAGGAAGGGGATGATTATGCCTAAAATCAATCTATTTTTGCATATTCATTCTGATAATATTTATTATTACATACATTCAGTCACTGCACATTTTCATGTCCTCTGCAGATCTCCTTGAATATTCAACTCAAACCTATCACTTTAGCAGAGCATTCTGTTGCATGCTTGTAGTCACAACACTTGAAAAGTAGAGGCAGGAGGATTAGTAATTCAAGGCCACAGTTAGTTTGAGGACTCTGGACTACATTATGCCATGACTCTGAAAAAGAAAATCAAAACTCAGAAAACTATCATTTCAGAAGAACCTTCTCAGAATCCCCTAAATAACTCATCTGTCATCAAAGTTTATTATCACAAAACCCTTTAATATTCTTTAGAGCATTTATTGAAATCAAAAATTGTTGTGGGAACCAAATTACTCTCTCTCATCTACAGCTAGCATTTAAACTCCCTGAGGGCAGAAGCCTTGCCAGATTTATAACATCTGTGACCTAGGGCCTATGTTTTCCCTTCTGACACCTAGAGGCTAGCACAGTGCCCGGGAGAGATAGGACAAATAAAACTGAAGACTTTGTAGCAGTTTAAAGCCTGAGGAAGGCTCGATATGTATGATTCTGCAAACTATACTGTCACATGACCAAAAAAACCTCCAGAAAAATATTGCATAATCTGTTATCACTTAGGCTTTGAGAAAACACTAAAATCAGAACTATATATTTCTGTAGCTATCTGAGCCAATATAACTGCATCAAAAACCTGTGTGTAAAAGGAAAGAACACTTCCAAACTCATGCTATAAATCCAGAAATTCAGTAACTACTTATTCTGCTATCAAAGCCAGGCAGGAGACAACAAGAAAAGAAACCAATCTATGAATAAAGCAGAACATCATTGGGTATCATTTCAATACTTTTTTTTTTTTTTTGCCAGTTGTGTTTGGTTCTATCCTAGGCCTCTGTGCCATCTGACCTCTGGTTTCTGATTCTCTAGGCAGTGTAAGGGGTGGGTTTCCTCTCATGACAAGCTAGCACCCACAGCGACCTCTCAAGCTAGACCTGTCATTGTTTAACTACTCCCACAATTTCTGTGCCACCTTTACCCCAGCACATCATGCTGGTGGGACAAATTGTAGGTTGAAGGTTTTGTGGCTGGGTTGGTGTTCCAAACCTTTCACTGGAAGTCTTGCCTGGCTATAGGAGATTGCTGGTTCAGGCTCTGTATCCTCCATTATTAGGAGTCTTACTAGGCTCTATACTCTGCTATACTCATAGACTGGTGCCTAACCCAATTGTGATCAGAGAGGCTTCATCAGCAACTGATGGAAACGGACACAGAGATCCATGGACAAACATTAGGCAGAGTTTGGGGAAGCCTTCTGAAGGGGGGTCAAAGGATTGTAGGAGCCAGGAGAGTCAAGGACACCACAAGAAGACCCACAGAATCAACTAACCTGGGCTCATAGGGGCTCACAGAAACTGATAATCAGGGAGCCTTGTATAGGTCTGACCTGGGTCCTTATCTTATACATTATACTTGTGTAGCTTGGTGTTTTTGTGGGACTCCTAACAGAGGGAATTGGAACTGTTTCTGATGCTTTTCCCTGCTTTTAGAACCCTTGTCCTCCTACAGGGTTGCCTCATCCAGGCTTAATATGAAAGGAGGTGCCTAATCTTATTACAACTTGATATGCCAGGTTAGGTTGATACCCCTGGGAGAATTACACCCTTTTCTTAAGGGAAACAGGAGGAGTGGATGGGGAGGAAGGAGGTTAAGGCAGAGGGAGGGAGGGGAAACTGTGGTTGGGATGTAATAATGAGAGAATAAATTAATTTTTAAAAAATAAAAAAGAAACAACAAATCAATATTTTTATAAAAAATGATGAAAATCTTAATAAAACACTAGAAAATGGAATTCACCAGCACATTAAAAGCACATCTGTAGTTTTGCTTTCCACAGTTTTGTTGCCTATGGTAAAATAGGGCCTGATAATATCAAACAGAAAAAAGCAGCTCATAAATTTTAAGTTGTGTGTTGTTCTGAGTAATATGAGAAAGTTTTGTACCATTCTGCTCTGTCTCACCCATGGCATAAATCCTCCCTTGGTCCAATGCATCCACCCTGTACAAACTGCTAGCCTATTAGTTACTTAACAGACATCTCAATTATGAGGTCCACTGTTTTGCTTCTGCATAAGTAATTCTTTTTTTTTCTTGAAATGATGCCTTAGTTTGGGTTTTATTTGTATGAAGAGACACCATGACTAAGGCAACTCTTATACAAGAAACCATTTAATTGGGTCTGGCCTACAGTTTCAGAGGTTTAGTCCATTGTCATCACGGTGGAAAGCATGGCAGAATCCAGGCAGATGTGGTGCTGGAGAAGGAGGTGAGAGTTCTACATCTTGATCTGCAGACAGCAGAAGGGGACTGTTTCCCATACTGGCATACCTTGAGCATAGGAAACCTCAAAGCTGACCCCCACAGTGACACTTCCTCCAACAAGGCCACACCTCCTAACAGTGGCACTCCCTATAGGCTATGCATTCAAGCACATGAGACTATGGGGGAGCCATACCTATTCAAACCACCACAAAGAGAATTGCTCTGTAAATTCTTGGTTGGCCTCAAACTTGCTATGGAGAGCTTAAACTTAGGACAGTTATCCCCTCTCTCTCTCCCTCCCAAGTGCTGGGTTTACAGGTGTGCACCACCACATCAAGACTGTATACAAGTGATTCTTATTTTAATTGATAATAGCCATCAAACAAAAAGTACTGATCCTAGCAATTCTATGCCCAAGAGAAACTAGAAAAGCATTCCCTTGAGTGGGAAGGTAAAAATGCTAGCTTAACACAAGTGAAGAAAATCATCTGAGGTTGTTAGGAACTACAAGTAGAATGAATTTTATAACTATGTAATTATGAGGAAGGAAAAAGAAGTTTGTGGTAATTTTCATGTTATAGTTCCATGTATTCTCTGTGGATAAGGAGAGATTACTGAGTATGCTATATTCAAGTTGGAATTATAACTAGTGTGAAAAAGTCACTCAATAGGTGCAAGTTAATATAATGCATCATATTAATATAGCAAAGAAAAATAAGATGATCATGAAGAAATATTTAGTGAAACTCAACTCTTTCATACTAAGAACAACCAACTAGGAATAGAATTAAGCTACCTCAAAAGAGTAAAGGCCACAAAGAATAGGCTTGCAACTAACATTATACTCAATAGTGAAAGGTTTGGGGTATTTTTCCCCTAAGATCCAATGTAGAACAAAGACGATTATTGTTTTCTACACTGTTTAGAATACTACTGGAACTGCTAGCCAGAGTAACTAGGCAGAGGAAAAAAGGAGTAAAATTTATCTTTATTTGTGGATGTCATATAAAAAAAACCTTAAACATTCACATAAAAATTTGTTAAACTACTTCAGCAATTTCTATCTTAAAAAGTTAACATTATAAAATTAGTTGTGTTTATTTTGTTAGCACCAACCACAAAAGGAATAATAGACAAGTGAGGCTGTTTCCAACTAAAGAGCTTTACACAGCAAAGAAAACCACAGAATAAAAAGACAGTGTACAGAATGGGAGAAAGTATATTTAAACTATATATCTGACAAGGTGTTAAGCTATAAAAAATATATAAGGAATTCCTACAACTCCATAGGGGAGAAAACAATATTAAAATGCACAAAGAACGTAGACATTCTACCTACAAATTGAGAACAGAGATATGAAAAGGTGTTCATGATCACTAATTACCAGGGTAATGCAAAATACTACTATAGTAGGCTATTTGTTTCACATCCATTATAACTTACACTATTTAAAAAAATAAAGAAACAAATGGTAACGTGTGTTGACAAGGATATGGAGAAAATGGTAGCTTTGTGAATTATTAGTAGGAATACAAAACTGTGCAGTTACTATGGTGAACAGTATAAAAGTTGCTAAGAAAATTCAAAGTGGTACTAATACATGAACTAATAATCTTTCTAATAGGTTTTTAAATGAAAGGTAGACGTAGATATAGGAAATATATATAATATATAATATTATGTATATAATCAAATTTAAAGAGAAGTTTTTAAAGAGAAGTCCTGATGTATCTAGGACCATGATTGAACCTGGAGGACATTACACTAAGAAAAATAAGCTAGTCACAAAGACAAACAATATTTGGTGCCAATTAAATGAAACATCCAAAATAGTCATCCACAGAAATAGGAGTTACTGTTCCCAAGGGCTGGGAAGACAGATAGAGAGAATTGGCATTTAGTGGACATAAAGTTCCTGTTTTATAAGATGAAAAAAAATCCTAGATATTATAGGCACAACACTGTAACGTCTGCAACACTGCTGATCCAAACACTTAAAGATGTTTAAGATGGAAGATTCAATGCCATGTGCTTGGAGTTACAACTAAAAATATATTTTTAAAAAATGATAAGGGTAGATGTGCAGGGAATTAGACTAGAAAAGTCATAGAACTGTGCTTCAGTTGATAGAGTGCCTGCCTAGAATGAGCAAGGCTCAGGATTCTATCCTCAGCACTGCATGAGCCAGGCATAGAGGTGCATGCCTATAATCCCAGCCCTCTGGATGTGAAGGCGGGAAGATCAACAGTTCAAGGTCATCATTTGGTACATAATGGGATCAAGGCCACCCTGGGCTAATGAAACTTTGTAGAGAGAGAGAGAGAGAGACAGACACAGACACAGAGAGAGGAAGGAGGAGGAGGATAAAGAGAGAAAGAAAGAAAGAAGGAAGGAAGGAAGGATGGATGGAGGGAGGGAGGGAAGGAAGGAAGGAAGAAATTTCTTCTGTTTTTTAAACAGTAAAACTATTCTCAGGTAGTACTTCATAAATTAAATTATTATTAAAATATTTATTAAAATTCATTAGTACTCTTCCTGAGGATCTGAGTTCATTTCTCAGCATCCGCCTATAACTCCTATAACACCTATAACTCCAGTTCAAGGGGGGATCCAGTGCCTCTGCTGGCTTCCATGACCATCTGCACTCACATGCATATACTCACAAGCAGACACATCACACACATAATTAAAAAGAACACAAGCATTTTTCTTAAAAGTCAATATTGATTAAGAGCACTGGAAACTTTTGAAGACGATGTGAATTTAGTTCCCAGTATCCACATGGTGACTCACAACCATCTGGACCTCTAGTTCCAGGGACTCTGACACCTTCTTCTAGCCTCTGTGGGTACTAAGCATACATAGCATACACATACATACATATAGGCAACACATACACATAAAAATAAACCAAATATGGTGGTGCACACCTTTAATCCCAGCACTTCAAAGACAGACACCAGCAGATCTCTGTGGATTTGAAGCCAGCCCAGTCTACATTGTGAGTTCAAGGGCTGCTGCGTAGTAACACCTTGCTTCAAAAATAAAATAAAATAAAGGGAAAAATCAACTTCTTTAAGCTACAAAATAAAAATAAATAGATCATTTAAAAGAAGAATATGTATACGACGCAGTAGGGTAGATGTTAGGAGAGATGTTTGCACCAGGTTCAGTAGGCTTACCAAAAGAGGCACCCTGTTTGTTCTGGACCATCAGAAAAGGATTCATGGAAGAAGAGATACCTGAGTAGCAGACTTGGAAATCAGGTAGGGGGCTGGAGAGATGGCTCAGCAGTTAAGAGCACTTGTTGCTCTTGCAGAAGACCCAGGTTTGGTTCTCAGAGCCCAGAGAGTGGTTCACATCCATCTGTGACTCCAGTTTCAGGGGTATCCAATGTCCTCATCCACTCTCCATGGGCACCAGGCACACACACAGAGTACAGACAAACATGCATGCAAAACACTCATACACATAAAATAAAATAAATCTAAGAAAAAAATTAAAGATATTCATCAGAAGGAAGGCTAGAGTAGGCCCTGGGGACCACAGCATTCAAAACCTTCTACTTTCTTTCCAGAGGTTCAGCTGCTGTATATTCAAAATACATGTAGCTCAAATAATAGCTTATTATATGCATATAATAACCTTGCTTCAAAAAAAGTGGGGTTCTGCCAGAGGTGCCAAGGTTACTTCCATAGTGTCATTAGGTTCAGCCTTACAAAAGGACTGTGCAGAATTCTGTGAAACATCCACAGAGGAAGGAAGAGGGGCCTTTAATCGTCATGTTTCTTATCCGGCATCTACATCTGCAGTGCTCGAGGGGGGTGCTGAGACATTGGTTCTCTTTAATTCTTCGAGGCATTTGAGTTTACCCTATTAATTTGCTCCACAAACCATTCATTCTGAGCTAGAGCAGAAGCAGCTTTAACAGAATGCTTGTCTGAAATTCAAACGGGTGGGGTTCAAATGAGCCGGTCCTACATGCAGTCAAGAGGTTTCTGTAGACCAACTGTTTGTTAACTCCCTCTATGGAAGCAGAGCGTTCGCAGTGCCTGGAGCAATTTACTCTGTTTCAGAGAAGCGTCAATCAATTTTCATTTTCATCATCCCATTTGCCTTTCATACCCGCCATCCCCTCCCTCCAACACACACACACTTTCGATAAAATAAGAAAATCAATTTGTACTTCAGAGAGTCTCTTGGGCTGAGATAAGAGATGAAAACATCTAGGGTCTAAGGCCTGTTATTCCCAAGGGACTACTATGCAGCTAACCACTGTTTGCAGAAACCTTCTGAGCTCCTTGTTGCCCTCAACCCTTTCCAGCACAGGCAAGAGAATGTCAAATCACAAGATGAAACTCAAGGTCAACTCCAAGTAACAAATAATTCACAGACAGAGTCTGAAGCCAGGGCCAACTAGGGAAGATGCCCAGGCGTAGCATTTAATTTGGGAAGTATTTTAATACCAAGGTTAAAAGCATGGTTTTTAAACCCTTCTGTTACAATTTGGATCCCAGTTCTGTCACTTGGTAATTGGATGACCTTGGACAAGTCACTTCACTTCTCTGTACTTGTTTTCTCATCTATAAAATGGGTATAATGATATTCATTGGGAGGATTAAACGAGCTCACATTTGCAAAATGCTTACTCTATGTACTCGTTTGAATGAGATGTCACCCATAGCATTGGGCATTTGTATTCTTGGTCCCCAGGTTGGGGAAGCTTAGGAATGTGTGGCCTTGTTGGGAAAGATAAATCAATGGAGGCGAGATTTGAGAGCTTAAAGACTCACACTATTTTGAGTTTGCTCTCTCTGCTTCCTGCCTGCCACAAAAGTGGAGCTCTCAGGTTCTTATTCCTGTTGCCATGCCTACCACTTTCCCTCCATGATGTACTCTTATCCCTTTGGAACTGTAAGTGCAAAGAATCTCTTCTTTAAATTACCTTGGTCATGGTGTTTTTGTCACGACAGAAAAGTAATTAATGTCTATTCTAACTGCTCATTGAGTAGTCTAGAGCTTGGGTCTGGTTAAAACTGGTGTGTGTTATTTTCATTTATGTTAACAGTATTTTTAATAATAAAGTGTATAAAATAAAATAAATTAAAATTTTCGCAAAGTAACTAATATACATTAATTTTTAAAGTTTTCAATATATGTTAGCTCTTGTTGGATCTTCCTTTCATTGGGTTTACTTAGCACCTCTAGGCCTCCCCCAGGGACAGCAGCTGTTCATGGGGACATTCAGCACATGGGATTGGGACTTCCCCCTTGTGTTGTTCATCTCTCTGCTTTCCTCAGATTATGAGGAAGCACGTGGAAGGCAAGGTCAAGTCATCTGCAGCCAAACTTCTCCATCTATAATCCCTGAAGCTCAGTGAAAGCTGTTCAATAAAGTTCTTTGAGACTATCTTAATTCTGAGCTCAGCAGTGGCCCGATGGCTGACCTCGGAGATCAGTGACTACATTTGTGCTCAGGGTTGCCTGGACAGCTGGAGACAGTCATCAAGTACTTCTAGTACCAGGAAGAATATGCAAGAGCTGCAGCTGATGATCACTGTAATCATTTTTTCTCATTGCTGTGAAATGCCTAACAAAAGTAGCTTGAGAAAGAAAGGGCTTATTTTGGACCATTTTTAAATTTTTTTTATTTATTGCTTCATGTTGCATCTCCATCACAGTGTCCTCTTTCTACCCCTCCCAGTCCTGTCCTCCCACCTTCTACCCCCTAACCCTTCCATCCCACTCCTCTGGAGTGGAGTGTCCCTACATATTAGTCCCCCGCCCCAGTTCAGCAGTAATATGAGGGCCAAGAGCCTCCTCATACACTGGGGGCCTACAAGGCAGCACCACTAGGGAAAAGTGTCTCATTGACAGGGAAAAAAAGAAAAAGTCTATGTTCCTGTTCCCTTTGGTGCATTGGCTGTAGTATAGTTATCCTGTACGATATAGCTAAAATCCTACTATAAGTGAATAGATGCCATGTGCATCCTTCTGAGTCTGAGTTAGCTCACTCAGGATGAGCTCCTCTAGTTCCATCCATTTGGCTGCAAATTGCATAATTTCATTGTTTCTGATAGCTGAGTAATATTCCATTGTGTAGATGTACCACAGTTTTTTAATCCATTCTTCAGTTGAGGGACATCTGGGTTGTTTCCAGTTTCTAGCTATTACAAATAAGGCTGCTATGAACATAGATGAGGAAACTTCCTTGTGATTCCATGAAGAGGCATTTGGGTGTATACCCAGAAGTGGTATGGCTGGGTCCTGAGGCAAAGCTATTCCAAGTTTTCTAAGATATCGCCAGACTGACCTCCAGAGTGGTTGCACAAGATATTTTGGCCCATATTTTAAGGGGACACATGCATGATGGTGGGGAAGGCATGTGACAGGAGCATGACGTAGCTGGTCAGATTACATCTGCAGTCAGGTAACAGAGAGAGATGAGTGTTAGTGCTCAGCTCACCGTCTCCACTTCCTGGCTTTATTCAGCCTGACACTCCACTTGAGCCCGTGGTATGCATGGGAGTACCTACATTCAAGGTCAGCCTCACCTCCTCAGTTAAACTTTTCTGGAAAATATTTCAAAGACTCAGTAAAAGTGTGTCTTTTAAGGGATTTTAAATCAAGACCAGCTATCACGGACATCCATTTTTCATTAGGTAGTTAAGAAATGGGATGGGCCGGGCATTGGTGGCACACACCTTTAATCCCAGCACTCCAGAGGCAGAGGCATGTGCATCTCTGTGAGTTTGCGGCCAGCCTGGTCTACAAAGCGAGTCCAGGATAGTCAGGCTCTGTTACTCAGAGAAAACTTGTCTCTAAAAAAACAAAAAGAAAAGGAAAGGAAAAAAAAAAAAGAAATGAGATGTGCTAAAGGAGAATTCATATGGCCGGGTGACTCATGCTGCCCTCTATAGATGTTCACATTCTAATTTCCAGAACATTAACATGTCACAAAATTGGTCCCTACCACCTGTAGTAGAAAAGGAGACTCTTAAAAACCCATTCAAACATGTGACCCCAAATATTTTCCTAGCGTCATGTTCACCGTTTCAAAGTTCTTCATGGTTTATGACCTATTCACGTCAGGCTTTGCCTCACTCGACCCGGGTCTGTTTAGAGTCTCATGCCAAGTTGACACACAAACTAGAGTTGTCTGAAAGGAGGAAACCTCAATTGAGAAAATGCCCCCATTAGATCCTGCTTTAAGGCATTTTCTTAATTATTAATTGTTGGGGGAGGGAACAGCCCATGGTGGGTGGTGCCATCCCTGGGCTGATAGTCCTAGGTGCTATAGGAAAGCAGCCTGAACAAAGCCAAGGGGAGCAAGCCAGTGAGCAGCACCCCTCCATGGCCTCTGCATCCGCTTCTGCCTCCAGGTTCCTGACCTGCTTGTGTTCCTACCTTGTTTGCCTTCTATGATGAACAGTGCTGTGGTAGTGTGAGCTGAATAAACCCTTCCCTCCCAAACTTGTTGCTTCATCACAGCAATAGAAACTCTAAGATAGTCCTCTTACCACTTAGGCTGTTCTCATGAAGGAGGCTTTCTTTGAGTGCTCCCCCCCACCCTGTCTCCTTGCATTAGGTTGAGTTTCTGGATCCCCCATGGCTTGCCTTCTCCTCTCCTGGGAACTTTAACCGTTGTATTTCATTAGGTGTTTATACATTTGTCTATCACCATAGAATATGAACAAATACTATGGGAGCAGGAACAGGACTTTGACAGTCCTGTTTTTAAAAATCTCTTTCACCTCACAACCCATCGTTTTACACACACACACACACACACACACACACACACACACACACACACACACCACTCAATAAATGCCTTAAAGATTCAACATGGTACTGAGATGGAATGTGACAGAGGTCTGTAGGAATCAGTGTTTAATTTCACAAGTATGTTTTCCATTGTTGTAAGGGAGGAAAACAGCAGGAACCAAGATTTGAAGTTAGGGAACTATACCTTCGGGTGTATGTTCTGATCCACATTACCTGTGTAACCTTATGCAAGAGACTGAGCATCCCTGTGGTCCAAATTCCTTCTTTGTAGAATGGGAAAACTAATGTCACCTGCCTTTGTGACTGTAGTTAGTGTAATGAAGTCATATGTTCAAATCCCTTGGAGAATCACTGGGACAAAGTACTCAATAGATATGCCAACTAAAAGTACTGTTATTATCTGAATCCTTTGTACTATTAGCCTTGCCTGCATGAGCTCGTGCCTTCACTGTCTTCTCATCTAACCATAGCAAACAGTCATCCTCAGATTTATCACCAGGACATCACTTTATCTTTATTACATTTGATATACTTGTGTACATGCTATATTACGCATGTGGAGGTCAGAGAACAACCTTACTGGAGTCCTTTCTTTCCACTGTGTGGGTCCCAGGGACCAAACTGAGGTCATCAGGCTTGGTCGCTGGTGCCTTACCTGCTGAACCATTTCACTGGCCCCTACACTTTATTTTTAAAAGGGGAGGGAGGAGAGTAAGACTTGACTTTAAAATGCCTATCACTTACGCATTTACTAGGCTGTCTCAATGCAGTTTTGATTCCATTCCCAAGGATGCTTGTCCCCCTCCTGCATCATCCGAAAGAGATCTCCTGAAATGAATGAAAGTTCATAAGAAAATAAAAACACTGATATTTAAAAGTGTTCATGTAAAACTACTTGCTTCACCCTGCATACCACAGTGAGTGCATCCATACAAGAATAAGTGCTTTGGGCACAGCCCGATGGCTTTGTTATTCCATGAGTGTTTCACAGGAGATTTGACATCAGAATCAAGACTGAGACAGGGTGGGAAGTTTGTCAAGTTCAAGGCATATGGGCAGCACTGCTGCTTCTCCTTGTTGTTAATGAGTTGGCGTCTTCCCTTTGAGATCGACTGAAGTGAACTTGGATCAGACCCTTCGTCCTGAAACAATGCGCTCTACCTTTCTTGAAGCCCAAAGAGCTTTTCAGTGCTGAGGCCAGTGTGTCTTAACAAATGGCATTCCGGTTCATTTTTTCCACAGAGGCTCCAGGCTCAGCGGGATTCCACTGCATTCTTGGCAGTCTGGCTCCTCTTCTCTGGCAGGGGGTCAGCCTGGGGCCACTGGGGTCAAGAAACCTCCACAGGCTGCCCCAACCTCTGAAGAGGACAATGCAAGCCCCAGGCTCAGCACTTCCTGCTTCAGCAGCCCAGCCCATACCGTAGTGTGTGTGTGTGTGTGTGTGTGTGTGTG
>CAJQZJ010037462.1:4722-27057 GCA_907164525.1 Lophiomys imhausi
GACGTTTTAAATATATACCCCATGTAAAATACATAAAAATCTCCACTATAAATTTAGGAAACATCTGTTTAAGGTTTGTTAACTGATTCAGTAATTTTCCGCCTATTTCATTCACATTCATAAATATGCATAAATAAAATACTGTCCCAATCTGTACCCCTAGAAGACAGCAAAAAGAGGCTGCGTTCCAAGAACTTGCTGAAAGATGGTTCATTGACCTCATTTAAATCCTACCAAAAAGAAAGCGTTTGGGTTTTGATTGCTTGTGGGGTCTATATGTGTCTTACTTTCACATTCCTTTTTCCCAGAGACAAATAAATTTGGTCAATTTATCTCCCACACAAATAGTCAATGAAGGACAGAAGGGTTGGAGGTGGACAAGGATTTATCAGGGAAAGAGTCACCCAGCTTTATATACATATAGACTATCGTCTCGCATGCATCCTTCCCATATCTCTCATTCAAGCCGCATCCCTGTACTACTCTTCAAAGCAGCAGTCTTCCGCCTTTCGGTCCCTGAACATGCACGCCGCCTCGCCTCTTCCACCACCCCAAAGTGCCTTCTCCCATACACTCCAACTCACGCATTGCCATTTCAAAATTAGCGTCGTCTTCTCCTTCCATACATCCCACCCCTCCATCCTCCAAAACCGAAGGTCTGGGGCGAAATGAACCCAGGTCCCCTAGCCTCCTTGCATCCAGACTAGTGATTTACATAATAACTCTTCGGTGTGGTTTCCCTCCACTGCAGTCGCAGGGTTTTTACATTTCACGTGAAAGGATGATATTAATTATGGAAAGAAGCGACAGAGGATGGACAGGTAGAGATTACGAACGAAAATCCAAGGCAGTGAAGTAACTGCAAGGAAGCACACATTTCTTTGCTTAAAGAAAAAAAAATGCAAATCGCACAGACCGGATTATAAGAAGTCGATGTGTTGATAAAGTGGATTTATGGTCTTTTAAATTGTTCCTTCACTCCCTCTTTAATTTCTTGTTTCATTCATATTCTTTCTCTCTGTCTCTCTCTCTCTCTGTCTGTCTCTGTCTCTCTCTCTCTCTTCTCCATTCGCTCGCTCTCCTCTCTCTAGTCCAGACAAAGTCTCCCTTTTCTTCCTTCCTAGGTGAATGACACGTCTCACAACCCCCCACCCCCCACCCCAGGGATGTTATTGCAATGCACACGGTGCCGCCGCTGCTGCTGCTTTTCTTGCTATCGCTGTAGCTCGCTTCCAGTTTCTCACACACTTTTTAAAGACACATGGATGAGATAGATGCTGGTGGGAAGAGGGGAAAAGAGGAAGGCGATCCTAAAAGGAGAGGAGGTTAAAGAGATGATAAGAGGTGGAGAGGGTCGCTTAAGAGCGCGATGTGGGAGGTGGCTGCTGAGGGTGGGTGGGAGAATGTAAGGTTGAGACAGGCACAAGTTACCAGCCACCCTGAGTGGGAGGGGGATGCTGGCGAGGATCGAGTGGGGTGGAATGAAGGCAGCTCAGGTGAATGAAAAGGCGAAAGGTGCCGCGTAAGAAGCTGCTTGCTGCCAGAGCTGGGCTGAGCAAGCGCTGGAGAAGCAACCGGCTGGTGCAAACTGCCAAGGCCCCCTGCAGCACCGGGGCGGAGGGGGAGGGAGTGGAAGCCGCCGGGCACTGGGGGATTGCCAGGGGAGAGTGGAAATACGGGGTGGAATAAGGAGAATGGGGAATGGGGCGTGAAGTGATGCTCCCCACAGCGGGGCGGGGATTACCTTGTAACAGGAGCCCGCAGACACTGTAGAAGCGGA
This sequence comes from Lophiomys imhausi, assembly GCA_907164525.1. Lineage (NCBI taxonomy): Eukaryota > Metazoa > Chordata > Mammalia > Rodentia > Muridae > Lophiomys > Lophiomys imhausi. The sequence continues at coordinate 6,503 of CAJQZJ010037462.1, forward strand.
GAACCGCGCTGCGTTTCCAAATCATGGTCTCTTCTCTATGGGTCTGGGGAAGAATCGAAGGGGCAACGAGAAGCTGCTTGAGCGAAGCACACAGTGCAAGGGCTCGGCTAGTGTTGTCCTCCCGGCTCCCGCCGGACCCACGATCCCGCCGCTGCGGTGTTCGAACCCGCGCGGAAGCTGGCTGCCGGCAGCAGAAACGGCAGTGGCAGAGCACCCGCAGAATGGGGTTTCAGTGGGCTAAATAGTTTCTTCTGCTCCTTCTGCGGCTGGTGGTGCAACCCTGACACCCGATCTGTTGGGCACTGGTTTGGAGCTTGGCTTCCTTTCGGAGCTCGCTGCAAGTCCCAGAGCCCGCCCGTAGGCTGTTCAAGCAGGTGATGCAGAGATGTCGGGGTGTCGGGGAAGGTGCGGGCGAGGGCTGCAAGGAGTGGGTAGGTCACGGAAGGGAGGGGTGGGGAACAGGGGCAGCAAACTGGCAGCACCGCCGCCGCTCGGGCTCCGGTGTCAGAGTCCTGGGAGAAGCGGCAGCAGTAGCAGCAAGCGCTTGGTAGCGGTGGCAGCGGCGGCGGCGGCTCCCGAATGCTCCGGCTGCAGCAGCAGCAGTGGCGGCGGCGGCGGCGACAGCGGCGGCGGCGGCGGAGGCGGCGGCGGTAGCTCTAGCGAGCACCAGACACAAGGGCAAGCTCAGCGCGGCGCAGGCCCCGCCCCTGCCCTGGCCAGGGATTGGCACCGCCCCCCGACCAATGGAAACACACCCACCCACCAGGCCGGGCCAATGACAGCGATGGGTGGGAGGAGACAAGCGCCGGGAAAAACAAACAGGCTTCTCAAGGACCCTTCGGGCAGGAAGCTCTGAAGCCCCCTTTCACGCACTCAGGGCTGGTATCACCTCCTGAGAGTTGTCCACGTGCTAACTTGAGGGGAAGATAGTCCTATTCGGGAAGAGGTGCTGAGCCCGGGAGAAGGGTTCAGCCAATCGCCACCGCGAGGGGGCGGGGTTAACTGTATTTCTCTCCCCCCATCCCCTGCACCTCACCCCACCCCATCGCACACCCCCAGGTTTTGGAATCCTTGGTGCCAGGGCTTGGTCCTGGGTGCGAAGTTCTGCACATTTGGACTCCTAGAACAGATGGTGGCTGCACCTGCCCACTCACCAGCTGCAGTAGCAATGTTTAACGCTCCCAGCCACAAAAGGGAGAGATTGCAGAGGGCGTGGGAGAGGCTAAGTATAGGCTGCTGAACACCTACCTGCCTGGAAGAACTTGTTGAAGAGAAGACTTAGAAGTGAAGGAAAACTGCTTTGTTATTTTTGCCCTTCAGGAATTTTACAAATTCCACGTCCACGTCTCCGCGTAGCTCTGTGAGCCACCATATAGGAGGCTGAGATCAGAATCAGCAGAGTTCAAATCCTATCCCCATCACTTTTTGTTTCAAACTACCTTGCGGTGGTTTACTTAAATGTTTATTTCTGAAGCCTTCTCAATTGCAAAACAAAGATAATGCTGTTTTTCTTACCATTTCAAGAATAACCTGAAAGGACAAACATTTAAGTGGGGACGACACAGTTTGTGCTATGTAAAGTGTAGTCTAGCTGTGAAGAGGAATGCTTCTAATTAAAAATTACAGAACACGTTAGAACACTTCTTATCAAGTTTGAGCAATAGCCTTCAGAAGAGAAAGAAGAGGTAATGTATTTCATTCAAAGATGTGACATACAGTAATCAGGAAAAATAACTTCTTATAAGCCAATCCCACGCAATTCAGTAAGAGGTCTTTTTGTTTGTTTGTTTGTTTTAAGAAAAACAGTTATAAGAATGTTTTCGTTTAATACCAGGTATGAGGTTGCTTCAGTTAAGACCATAGGTATAAGCTTCTTACTGCCTTGTCCTAGCAGGGGTGTGGCATAGCCTGCTGAGTAAGAGGACTTGAGTGAGAAAATAGCCAGAGCCTGGAGGAGAAGGGGCACTACAAAGAAAAAAAGAGAGGGGTACCACAAAGAAGAAAGAAGTGGCTGCTCCCCGCCAAACTGCTGCTGGTTCTTCCAGCTGCTGTTTCCTGGTTTGCTGGACTTCTGGACTAAGATTGTTATTGTCATCAAGGAACCTGATGATCCTTATCAGTGAGAAGTAGCTCAAAGAAACCTACTGTTGGGCGCGGGGGGTGGCGGTTGGAAGGAACAAGGGTTGGAAGTAAGGTAAATGTATTAAGGATAGTAAAATAAATCAGAATGTATAATAAAACAAAAATAATAAAAGCCACATGCTACATCAGCCTTTAGAAGATGAGCTTTAAATAAGCAAGAAAAATTAACTGCAACATTTTCACAAGTGAACTTAATTCGTAGTTTTAGTTTTTTGTTTTTGGTTTGGTTTGTTTGGTTTTTTTTTGGTTTGTTTGTTTGTTTTTGCCTATGACAAGCTTTTAATTGGACCAAATTAGCAGTTGATGGAAGAGTTTTGGAGTCTTGAATTAGTCACAATGTAAATAGGTTGGCTTTGTTTGAGAACCCACACAATAGAAGCTAGCAACCAAAATGACAGAGCCAAAGACGAGAGTCAAGACCAATACAGGTGCCCTTCACCCATTTTCAAGACTTCTTCCTTTGGCTGCTGCAACCTTTTATAACACAACTCTTTCCTTTCTGCTAATGACACCCGTTCATATGTCTAACCACCTTTCTCTGCAGGTTCTCAAAATTAAGGTGTGACATGTCCATAATAAAACTGCAAGCAGGCTACAAAAAAAAAAAAGAATGTGAGAATAATTTTAGTATTCTTGAAGGTAGTTGCCCACCATGAGTTTTACCCATTAGGGAACATAGGAAACCCATGGACACTGTTATCACTTCAACTGCTGTGAGCACCAGAAGACAAAATCTTAATATTATAACCCTTGCTTCGGGTTTGTGTCAGGAAGACTATAATAAATGGGAATGCCAAGAAAGGATGGTCTGATATGGTAGCCAAGGTTACTGAGTTCCAGTTTGCCTCTTTCATCTGGCTGTATTAGCTTGTGACCTTCTCTCCCCTTAAGCATCCAAAGGATTGGACTTTGATTATTTCTAAGGTTACAATGAGTGGAGGTGGGGGGGGAAGATCCATTAAAATTGTCATATTCAAGAAAACATCCCAGTTGAGCATAAATATTCCAGCACTTGTGACTGATAGTATGGAATACTTCATATTTGATTCTTGCTGGAAAACAACAGCGAGAGCTCTACCCTGAAGAGGTATGTAGCACTGGCGTTTAATTTGTGATATGGAAACTGAGAAATGAAGAATCTCAGATGGTAAACAACAATCACTGAACACAAATCTTCATGGAAATTATTCAGTTTTGGAAACACTGAGCATTGACATTATTTTCTCAGATACTCCAGGGAGAATTTCACCACTCTAATGAAGTGGAAGACACTAGGCCTCCAAGGACTTAGTGTATATAAGTATTTTAAGGAACTTCAAAGAACATTTCTTAAAATAATCCAAAAACATCACTTCTTGCAAAGTACAGGAGAAAAGTACCCAACTTAATTAGTTTTAAGAAAATATTAAGAGTTTGGTTTGTGATTCAAAGACCACATAAGTACCAACATATTGGATACAGGGGCAGGAAATGTGTTTGTACTCACTGAACTCTTAAGGTGAGAAATATCCAAATCACAAGCACTACAAATTTGGCAAATAATATCATTTACATGTCCAAAAAACTAGATGTGGTCCATTTTCAAATTAGTGTATTCTTAGATGCCATTAATCAATTAAATTTTAAAGTATCAAATATGAGCTGGGGAGATGGCTGAGCTGTTAACAGCACTTACTGATCTTTCAGAGGACATAAGTTCCATTTCCAGTACCCACATGAAACATGACTGCTTGGAACTGTCCATAATTTCAATTCCAGGAGGTCTTTTACATTCTTCTGGCCTGTGTGTGTAAAACACACACACACACACACACACACACACACACACACACACACAAACAGACACACAGTGCACAGACAAACATATAAGTCAAACAACCATATACATAAAATGTGTTAAAATTAAAATTTATTGGTGGTTGTTTATTTCAATACTTCAGAGAAAGCCCTCTCACTTGTTATGGATTTGTAATACCTTGAAAAAATATTATTTTTTTCTGAAATCCACTGAAACTCTAGAATAGATTAAATATCTTTAATATATATTGACTTTTTTGCATGTAATATTATTATCTACATATATCATCAGTGTGACAACATATGTCCAAATTAGCTGACTTCCTCTGATTCATTAGACAATGATTCCAGTTTAAAATTGTCAAAAGATGACATCTATCCATGTGTCCCTTAAATATAAAAGTACTTAGAAAAAAATCCTTTTTTATAGTGAAGTTTTATATTTTCTTTCATTTCATGAAAAAACTACCTGAAATTCTAAAACAATATTTTAAAAACAATAAGTAGAAAGTAATGATTGAAAATTGAGCATTCAGTTTGTCCCTGGACTGTTTATTAAAAACAAAGTTCTTAATATTTCTGTGTGTTGGGTTAATGACCCTGTTCATTTGTATTGTCTCAGAATGATATGCAGTTCTCTCTTCTCTCAGTTCTACTAAGGAGATTATAATTCCCTTAACATAGTCACCATAGCAGAAGTGATGCTTACTTGTAGTTTATAAATGTTTCCAGAGAAAAAAATTGGGAATTATCATGATTGTAATGTTTATGCTAGTTTTTACCTTCTGAGGAGAGAGCAAATTGCTTACAAATTTAATTGTAAAAGGTAATAAAAAAAACAAAGAAGAAAAAAATCTTATGTAGCCTCACAAATTTCCTGAGAGTTGACATAGGTAAAAGTTTTATGTTTCCCTTTTCAAATGTTTCAAATGTATGTGAAATATTTAAGCATTTAAAATATACAACAATTATAGAGTCCCAGGACTCAAAATAAAAAAAAAAAATCCATGCTAAATTGACTCTCATAGCAAATTGACTTATAGTAAATTGATCTAGAAAAAGAAATTTCATGGCCTGTTGAAAATGTAGACCATTGTAGAAGAAAATTAGTTCACTGAGTACAGGAAGCATTGCCTGTTATTTCCCCTGCTCTCTGGCATGTCACATATGATGTTAGCCACCAATGTTGTAAAGCAGCAAAGAATGTATTGCTATCGTATATAGTAGATAGATCGTAGTATACATAGTATAGTGTATGGAATTAATGTAGAGAAAATAGGAGACATGAGAGTTGACAGCAATATTAATTCTCTGATAATATATTTGCCTAGCTTTTGTTAGTTTTAAAAAATTTATTCTGTATTCTCTTTCAAAATTATGTTCCATCTTACCCCAAGTGGCTTATCACTCAAATTTTAATTTATATTGAAAATGGTGTAGATATAAAAAGAGAAAATGGTATGTAAAAGATGAAAGGGAATATATATTTATTTCCCTTTTCTTATTTTTATAGGAAATTTAAGGGAGACAATTGTTGGGTGAGATGAAAAGAGGGGTGAATAGATGTGTATGCAGTAATCAAGGATATGATTTTAGGAATCCTATATTTTAGCAACTCAAGGATTAAATCTGTGTGAAATTAAATATAGAATTAAAGCTATGTGAAAACAGGAATGTGGAGTATGCAATAGTTACAAATGGATTCAGTGCTTAAGAAAAATAATATAACAATTTGATATTGAACCAAATATATTTTGTGTATTAGTGCCTAGTCTGTCCAGAAATCATGTTTGCACTAAAGGAAAAAAAAAAAAAACCTGGAAATCAGTGTTTAATTGTTGCTGATTTTCAAGGCTGATTGACAGTAAGATGCATAGGATTAAGAGTTATCATACAAAGGAGAGAAAAATCCTTGAGTTTCATAAACACCTGAGGATAATCCCATTTCAAAAAGTGTCAGTAATAATAACTTTTTACTGCAGTATTATTTGTTCTTCATCTATGTAATGAGACCCCATTGTGTTGTGTGAAGTGTTAAAGATTATTATCCATCACTTCTAAGGAATGTGAGCAATGAGTTGACATTATTATCAAGATAAATGTCCTTTGTATCACATTCTATTATTTTGTTGTATTTGGTAGCTAACATCTGATTCTTTTTTAAAATATATCCAGAGTCTTCTTTTAAGAAATTATTCATCACCATCTAGAAGGAAAATTTAATTAAAATCTACACCTTTGGTGCCACTTGAAGAGCATTGATGAATCTGGGAAGACATTGTTCTTCCTTAGTTTTCAGAATTCTTCAATGTAAGGAGCAGAGAAGGATGCTCTAAGTTGCTTGTCTCTCCTCCCTTCTCTTACAAGGATATCTAATTATGGGGAGAACATAACCAGAGTTTACTTAATCTATAATGCAGTTGTTCCCTCCTCACATGCCTCTGTTGACATTAAAATTAAATGAGGCAATAGCATTTCAATATTTTGTTTATGTTAATTTGATTTTTAGATATGTCAACTGTGACCAAGATTAATACCTGATCAAGTTTGGTTACATCATTAGGTCATAGTCCTACCTATTTCTTTTTTGTTGTTGTTGTTCTTTCTTTCTTTTTCTTTTTTTTTGTTCATTTATTACTTCTACTTACAACTCCATAACACTCCCCTCTCTCCAACCCTTCCTTTCCCATCTTCCCACCCTCTCCCCCTCTCCCAACTATCCTACTCCTCCAGAGTGGGTTGTCCCTACAGATCAGCCACCCTCAGTTCAACAGTCATATAAGTGTTAAGAGCATCATCTTGCACTGGGGGCCTATATGGCAACTCTATTAGGGCAAATTGTCCCACTAACAGGTAACAAGGTCTATGTTCCTGTTCCTTTTGGTGTGTTGGTTCTAAGATAGTTATCCTGTACTACATGGCTAAAATCCAATTATAAGTGAACAGATGCCATGTACATCTTTCTGAGTCTGGTTTAGTTCACTTAGGATGAGCTTTTCTTAAATTAAGAGTTACTGAAGATTTTGTGATCATGTAACAAAGAAAAGACCAGGAAGACTAGCAAAAAGTCAAAGTTTCTATACATGTATTAATCAACAGTTAATACAAAATCAATGTTGCAGCATTTGTCTTCTCTGAATCCTTTGTTCTGGGTGTTCCTTACGTATACTTCATACTGAACATGCGTTCAGATCATGCAATGTCAACACTCAGAACCTGAAACACCATGGCTCAGATTCAACACTACAAAGCACAGTATTTCATTGCACATTCAAAGTTTCTTACTTTTCTGAAAAAACAATGCACATGTAAAACATGGACTTTAAATATCATTTCTGCCTTTATTCCATGGTCTACAATTATGGAATGAACACATTTTTATAGTGTTATATTAGAATGTTCAAAAAATTTTTAAACCACTGAGTTGCTAAGTTTTTTAATGCATATAGGCTTTGGATAGGGCAGATTTTGAACCATTTTATGAAATGGTCCTCACCATGATTCTGACATTTTGTTCTATGTATTTATGTAAAGCAGCATACTCATTATTGGTAATCATAAAACTAAAATATCATCCAACTTTAAGAAATATTGACTATAGTTTGTGTCTTAAGATATCAAACATCCAATCAGTATTTAATTCTTTATGCATGAAACCAACAAATACACCCCTCTCAGAAATTTGCTAATTTATTCTCATCCTTAAGAAAGGGCAAATTATATATATATATATCAAAAACCTGATTTAAAATATACTTACTTGTGCCTTATTAAGAGTAAATTTTTTTATTAAGAGTAAATTATTGATTTGAATACCAATGGTTATGTTTATCTACCTAGAGTCATAGAAAAAATCTTTAGGTAAAAAACATTACAATACAAGAAGTTTATGAAGTCATGAGCAGAAGAGGGGACAGGGGGACTGAAAGACCCAGATTGCAGTGGATTACTATAACAAATGTGTGTTCTCAGGCTGTAACAGGGTAGTTGCATATTTGAACCCATATCTATTATGATAGAATCCAACATGGAGAAGGGAAGAAATCACAGAGCTCCAACCATAGCTGGGGAACTCTTAACAATTAACAGCTGCTAGGGAAAGAATCTGTTCCCTGTGACTCCTGTGAAGAAGGCAAGGTTGCAGGGATGGTCATGTGCTCAAAAGCATAAGGAGTGGACAAATTGAACTTGATTTTTTAATTATTTTCCTTTGTTTGGTTGGTTGGATGGTTGATTTTGTTTCTGCTTTTTAAGACAGGGTTCGTCTATGTAACCTTGGCTGTCCAAGAGCACACAGTGTAGATCAGGCTGGTCTCGAACTCATGGAGATCAATGTGCCTCTGCTTCCTAAGCTGATTAAGGTGTGCACCGCCACTTCCAAGTGATTTTTTAATTAAAAAATTGAAATTAAAATATAATTATATCCTTTTCTTCTTTACTTTTGTTCCTTCAATGTTTCCTGTCCACCCCTCTCAAATGTTTGTCCTCATTTTCTTTGTTAGCACACACACACACACACACACACACACACACACACACACTCCTATATACATAAATACAAATTGATTAATCCATATAACGTTACTTGTATGCATATTATTTTAGGTCTGACCACTTGTTGCCGAATAATCAATTTGGGAGCTCTTCCCTAGGGAAGACTATTTCTCCCACTCTCAGCATTGCTTAATTGCCTGTAGTTCTTTGTTTAAGGTTGAGGCCCCAGGAGACTTAGGAACTGCTCAACAACAGGGAAATAAAGTCTGGTACTGGAAACCTAGCCAACTACCTGGGCTATCTTAATTACAATTTCTACTGCTGTGCTAAAACACCATGAACAAATGCTTTTGTGGAGGAAAAGGTTTAATTCAGCTTAGAGCACTGAAGGAAGTTAGGGCAGGAACAAAAACAGGTCAAAACTTGAAGGCAAGAGCTGATGCAGAGGTCATGGAGGAGTGCTGTGTACTGGCTTGTTCTTCATGGCTTGCTCATTCAAAATTCTTATACTATCCAAGACCACCTGCTCAGAGAGGTCCCCACTGATAATGGACTGAGACCTCTCACATTAATCCTCAATCAAGAAAATGTTCTAAAGTTTTGCCTACAGGCCAATTCTCTGGAGACATTCTCTTAATTAAGAATTATTAATTAAGAGTCTTTCTTTCTAAATAACCCCAGCTTGGGTCATGTTGAGATAAAAATCTTCCAGAACACAAGACTGATGAAACCAAGAATCTTGAAGAACTATCACCAATTTACTAAATCAGCACAATTCCTAATAAGATCATCAATACTTAACTTTTATGTACAGATAAGGGGCGTAGCATGAGGTCTCACCAATCACCATGGATGGTGATCATTTCTGTTGTTGTTTTTGTTTTGCCTTGTTTTATTTTTGACACACAGTGGGTGGGTAGGGAAAGGGGATGAATCTGAAGGAGTTGTGGGAGGGGAGTCAATATGATCAAATATATTGCAATCGATTCTTCCACAGGGGAGAATACCTGGGAAGCAGAGATGGTTGGTAATAGTGAGGCTCCAGTGTAAGTTCAGGAGTGAGGGTCTGGAGATAAAGAAGCAGGAACAAGTTCTGAAAGCCAAAGTTTGATGCCTCAGTTCAGAGAGCATATGAAGGTTTGCCCTTCTAACTGGTTTGTGTTCTGCTCAAGTCCTCTGCAAAAAAAAAAAAAAAAAAAAAAAAAAAGGTAATACCAGCCTGCACTGGTGAGGTGGAGCTTTTTTACTAAGACTGTGAATTCAAAGTATGATCTTATTCAGAAATCTTCTTTATAACAATGTAGAAGAAATTCCATTGTGTAAACATAGCATAGCTTTTTTTTTTTTTTTAATTCATTCTTTGCTTGAATTGAAGGCACAAAAATAAACCCTCACACCTATGGTCAACTAATTTTTGACAAAGAATCCAAAACCATATAATGGAAAACGGATAGTATCTTCAACAAATAGTGCTGGTAACTGTATGTCAACATGTAAAAGAATGCAAATAGTCCCATATTTATCACCTTGCACAAAACTTAAGTCCAAGAGAATCAAAGAACTTAACATAAAGCTGGACACACTAAATCTAATAGAAGAGAAAGAGGGGAAAAATCTTTGAAATCAGGGGCTCTGGCTTCCACCCCCACCTCAAGTCCTCAGAGTTAAATTTGTCCTGCTGGCTAAACCACATTCTTGCTAGCTCAAAACACAGTTAATAGTTTACACCTGTGGTCTTAACTGAAGCAGCCTCAGACCCAGGATTAAACAAAAACATTCTCATAACTGGTTTAATAAAACTGTTACTACAATCACTAGCCAAAAGTGTTAAATAGTCATTTAAATTTTTATTGGTATGAGGAAAATTCATAGTTTGTAAATAATTTTATTTAAACTAACTTAAATTAAATTTAAATAAGTATAAGTGTCACTGTTAGTGACAGCCTAGTTTGTAATATAGGGTTATTTTTAAGCTTTATATTTAAATATAATAGTTATGATGTTACTTTACAGATACATTTCTTCAATTATCTTCTGTGGATTTAATAATTTTTAGTTTTCTAATTCAAAATGTTTTTATTCCTTTTCCAGTTTCCTTATTTGATGATGCCTAGTGTTTAATATTATTTGAAAAAATAGAATTATATGATAAGTTTTCTTTGAATAACAAAGAATCAAGTAAAATAATAATAGTTTTTACAGTTCTAAGTTATATGAGCTCATAATGCAACTTCTTTAATTTAATTAAACAATATTTAAAAAAAGACCTTAGTTAGTTTGCTCTTACTTTTTTTAGTTAGCTTTTTTCTCAGAAGTAGCCTATAATATTTTAATGGGGAGTCTATTAAACACTAACATAAATATAAAGAAAATCCTAAAACAAGAGAATTAAATTATTCCCCCTAAAGTCATTATCATTTAAAAGGACAAATATCTTTAAAATGAGTGCATAGTACTTACCCTAAATGGGGCAGCTAGACTACATACTCTCTTCCAAAGACAGAATTCATCATGGAAGAGGAGATGGAAAGATTGTAAAATGCTAGAAGCAGTGAATGAATGGAAGGAGAGAGAGTTTCCCAGAGAGAGCAGGGCAGTTGTGTATATGAACTCATATCTTCTTTGACAAGATATACAAGTAAGGTAAAATCTAGCACTGAGAGGGCTGTGGACTCAACGCCCCACCCTTAGCTGAGGAAGTGTTAGCAATCAGTTGTCACTATGACTGGGAGAGTCCATGTCAATTAAGGGTATTGTCCTTGGTCAGTTCACCAAGTGCCAGTGGACGGACGCCTGTCCAGGAGTATGTGGACAACACAAATTTTAGACCCACTAAAAAGATTGAAAAGCACATACGGACAAAAAAGTGGACAGGTAAGAAATGGAGATTAGATCTGGGAGGAGATGGAGATGAATAAACATCAAAACACATGTGGAATTTTCGAGTACTTAAAAATTAATTAATTATGCAACTACAATATCTTAAAACACTGTTTAATATGATTGTAGTTATTCATACCTGTTCATTTGAAACTGTTTACTTGAGAAAACAGAACTAGAACTAGTCAGGAAATTGTCAGTGATTCCTGATATAGGAACTTAGATAGCCATCAAGCTCTCATTACATTTTATTTTTCGATATGAAGCTTGTATGTTGATTAAACCATATGTCTTGAAAAGACATATCTGTGTGTAAATGTGGAATTAGTTTGAATATTACAACCCAGGAATATTTAGAATTGCTTGCTAAGGGAATTATATCTTCAGAAAATACATACACTCACACAAACACAAACACAATAACACCTACATTATGCTCAATCCTATAAAATTTATCTAAGATATCAAATATTTTGATTATTTTATAAACAAAATATCTCCATTACAACAATTAATTTGCGCAACTTGTAAAAGAAATAAATACAAGTTTTTGTTTTAAACTCTCATTTTGTCTTTTTACTAAAGACAAGCAAAGAGAGATATGAAGTTCTTACTATTACAAAATGAACTTTGTTTCATGTACTTAGATGCTATGATGGTGATAATTGCATAAGAGAAGTTTATGGAACACCAGGACAACACTTTGCCTCAGCATATATTAAAATGCCTGTAAATAATTCCATAAGTGAACACAGGCACTATTTTTGAAGATTTCTCAGATGCCTCTCAAGATTTCCTAAGAAAAAATTTCCACAGGTCTTTCATGGGAAAGGTTTCTGTACTTAAAACATATTTACAGAAATGGCATTATCAAATATCATTTGAAAATGTCAATGCCTTTCCTTAGGCACACAAGGTTTCTATATTTTTTGTTTTACCACTGTCCTCCTATTATTTCTCTAGTTCATATTATCATAAACTAGATTCCATGCTTTCATTATTGGTCTGCATTCCAAATACCCTAGAGGTATTTATTTCTAACATATCTTCTACTTTACATCACTTGAAAAGAAAAGAATATAAAAATGTTCTCATTCCTGCAGACTTTCTAGAACATCATATTTCAATTATTATTTTTTTAAAAAGTACTTCTGCTTTAAGTAATTGAATTAACAACTTTCAGATAACATACTGAATCCTAACACTGTGATTTTATATTTATGAAAATGAATCATTCTATGAATATGATCAGCTCTGTCCTTTTGAGCATGAATAAAAATAGCATAACTATCTAAAACCATACCTATTGGTTTATGTAAGTTAATAGTATATGTTACTAATATATATAATGTTAATTATATATTTTATATATAAAACTACTATTTTTCCATATCTGCACTTTCTTTTTTTTTTTTTTTCCTAGAGACTGCTCATATCATTCTCTATGTCCTGAGATAGAGTGATTTAAATGAGAGTGAATTTTGCTCTCAGCTAGCATGTGTTTTGGAAGAAACAGCCTGTAGCTAAAGTTGCCTTTTCTGCTGGCTTTACATATTGGAGAAAATGTGAATTATAGTTGATTTTCAGCAATCTAAATTTAACAATGGTTTGCATTGTATAAGTTATACTTATATTTAAATAATAATTTAAGCATCACCTGGGTTGGGAAATTTTTGATAAATTGCAAATGATAAGACATTCCTGACAAAAATATTAAAGTTGCAAATAAACAACTTTCAAAATTAGTAAATGAAATTACTATGAGCCCTAGTTTTGCACAGATATATCTACAGCAATACAGACAGACAAACAGTCAGACACATATACACACATGCACGCACACATCTTTTTGAAGAGTTAGTCATTCCAAAGAGGATATTGAATGTGCTGGGGAGTAACATTGTTACATATATTAGACATGTGACATTGAACACACAGCTTACAATCAGATGAATTGTCTTTGTCTTCTTGAGAGTATTTCACTCATAACATCCAAAAAGAGAAGAAAACAACACCAAAAATAAATATCATCCTGGGGCTGAGAAGGGGGCTCAGTGGATAAAAGTGGTTGGTGTATGAGCATGAAGAACTGAATTTCCATTTCTGATAGCCTTTTAAAAAGCTAGGCATTAATGGATGCACCAGTAATCTCAGTGCAATGGAGACAAAGATGAAAGGATTACTGATTCTTGCTGCCTAGCAGGCTACCCCCAAATTATGTGAGAGACAATGTCTCAGAGAAGTAACTCAGAGTGATATAGCAGGAAACAGCATATCTTCTGTCTTCCGCATGTTCATGAGGCACGTACAACCATATGCACATGCACAGAATGCATACACCAAATATGAAACACACAAATGCACACACACACAGCACACAAACAAAGAGAATACCATCAGTAAGATCACTAACAATGCATCCATGCATGCCTCCATTAGATAAAAGCTAATGCCTCCTAGTGCACTAGGGTCCTTCTCAGGTCAAAATCTTCAGGCATAGAAAATATGTTCCCCATATCACTACCATAAAATGCCACAGGAAATTTTTTTAATTTTTTGTTTCACTTTTCTGTGTTTTTTTTCCAACAGTGGGTGTCACAAGTCAATGTGCAGGCAAACTGGTTTCCTTGGGAAGAAGGTGAGCAATCACTCTAGATATTTCTGTTTCCACTTTCAGAATGCAGGACTCTTAATCCTACTCATTAAAATGCCCTCCTTGTCCTGAGACCAGTGCAGGATGCAAACAGATCAAAGTGCAGTGTTCCCATTCTAGGCTTTACTGTGTAAACACTTTCTTCCTCTTCTATTTTCCACTGTTTACAGGTGCATTCGTGGAATCCAGCATAACCCATTTCAGACCTACCATGGAAAGAGTCATCACAGTCCAAGAACAAAATATATAGAAACACTGTGATAAAATATAAGCAAAAAGAGACACTCTAAGTCAAGTGCAATCTCCCATCAATCATGAGTTTTCAAAAACAAATGGAATATATAAAAATTAAATACTTTCACAAATTCAAACCTGAAACGTCATAAAACAGGTATATTAAAGTCCAACATCAATTTATCTCTTCTATTTTGATAATGTATTTGTAAAGTATTTTTTCCTGTTCAACTGGATATTCTGATCAGTTTGTGATGGTTCTCAGTGCAAAAATATGTTCCTTCAGTAGCTACTAGATGTTTCTCTTGTAGTAATGGGGGTGGTTCTTTATACTTAAGCTTGCTTAAAGTCATGGCTATCACCTTAATCCTGACATGCTTACAAGGGGTGTATGACATTTCCCAACACAGGACGATGGCCCAGGCCTTAGTTAGAAACTATATAGCACATCTCGAACAGTTTATCCCATTGTTTTCTCAACTTGAATTTTATGCTTAAAGGACCAGAGTAACGGATTGCTGTTAAAACCACCAAATGAGAGAGTGTAGTCAATGTTGAATTTCCCTGGAGTGGGAGGTTCATTCTGTGCCTTGACTCCAAATCTTCCCTAAAATTTACTTCTCTCAAATAATAGATTACTATGTGAATTTCTCTACTAAGCACTGACCTGTTTTCACTTAATATTAAGTCCAGGGACCATCCGTTCTTTTATACTACCTCATACCCTCCTCATACCTCATACCTTTTACCCTCCAACTTGGAGTGGGCTATAAGGATCCTGGACAATGGAAGCTACAGCTGATATTTCTAAGTCAAGCTCCTGGGTAGACTAACAAGCAGCATCTTACAGAAAATATTTTATCCAATATTAATATTAGACAGTCTAGTTATATTCATTGTTATTGTGTTTTCTATCCTTATGGGATAGAAATTACAGATAGAAAGCACCCCCATTCCTACAGGAGAAAGGTCTAGCAGCTCTTCTATCCAGTAGCTTACTAGAATATTGGTTCTTGTATTATTTCTTTCAGTGTTGATTTTATTGTATCATCAGTCTTCTGTTACAGAACAACCAGCTGAAATCAGAAATCCACTCACTATTGCATTTTAAAGTCTAGAACTTAGGATCTATAACTAGATCTTTCTTGGTACTGCTATGACCAGGATAACTTTAAGTGCAGTCTTACATTAGCAAAGGTTCTTCTGCCCTCCTGTGCCTAAGCGCCCTATGAAGTCACACTTTTCTCAATCATTCTATGTTTGCCTCAGCTGTGTCTGCTTCCTAAGGCTTCTGTGATCTGCCAGCCCTCACCAAGTCATCTGTTAGGGCCCTGGCTGACAGAATATATACTCTAAGTCTAGCACAAGACCTGGATGTGTAATCAGCATCGTGAAGTCCTCTAAATTTGGCCAAGGCTCTCCTTGCTTTTTGCTGAAGTCCATGCAGCCCATGCCTTTGCTTGTGCTAATCCTGCCTCGTAGCTGTCATCTGCCAAGACAGCCTGTATGCTAAAGCCTCATGCCCAGTGTACAGAAGCTAAAAGCCAAGAGCATCCCTGCAAATACCCGACAGACCCAATATAAGCTTCTGTACACACTGAGGTCAAACGCCCTAGAGCACAAAGCTCAAAATCTTTACCACCTGCCCCCCCCCAAAATCCTCTTTACTGTACATCTGCCTCAAACTGTCATTTTATATTTTATGTCATTGTACATTATGAACTTATTTGCAGGGACTTGGAGTAACTCAGTATTTGTGTTTTCATCAGCTTAGGGTTAGAAAAATGAAGAAATAAATTACTCACTTAGGAAAATAATACTAACCTGTATAATATATATGAAGTAACTTGAAGTATGTGTGTGTTCATCAGATAAGGATATGATGTAACAATCTACATCTCAGTATGTGGAAACATAATACTTCTGGTACATGTTCATTCAAAATGAACAAAAGAAAAAGGATTGAAGGTAGATGATTGAGCATGACCAAATTAACCCCCAAATTCCACTAGGGCAGAGTTAGTACAGGAATTTTAGGTATCAGGAGCAAAACTTTTATCAGACGCCCCACCATGAAATAGCTACAAAGCTCCAAATTATACTATACTAACCACAAAACAATTGTTTTTTTTCTGTAGTAAAGATATTCTCACACTCAGAGTACTATGCCATATGTAGTAGTCACTTCCCAAGTTAGCTCATGGTAGTTAAAGCAAAGATCATAGAGGAAACAAGATATTGTAACGGAGAGGATCAGAGAAAAATAAGGACATGTACAATCTCCCTGTGGAATATATAACATAGTACAAACTGCCTTTTGATGCCAAAAATTACTTTTTTTTCTTGCATTGGCTCTAACATGTTAGTAAGGAATGGTATAATTTTATATCAAGTGTTTGTGGTTCTTATATTTCACAGTCACTTCTGTTATAACAGGGGCACGCCTTGGTGCGGCAGGATTAGGAAAGAGTGGCTCAAGATACAGCAGGTGATATATAGTCTGGAGAGATGGCTCAGTGGTTAAGAGAGCTGGATGCCCTTCCAAAGGACCTGGGTTCAAATCCCAGCACCCAGGACAGTTCACAGCTGCATGTAATTGCCGGGCCTGGTAGTGCATGCCTTTAATCCCAGAACTTGGGAGGCAGAGGCAGGTGGATTTCTATGAGTTCAAGGCCAGCCTGATCTACACAGAGAAAACCTGTCTCCAAATAAACAAAATAATAAATAAATAAATAAAAAGATACAGCAGGTAACAATGTTGTGGTGATTCTCACCACATGATGAATATTTAGAATAAAAAGAGAGCCAGGAAAGATGGATATATGGATTTAAGGACATGAGTAAACAAAACAGATAGCTCAGTAAGTCATCTCTGTTGTTGTTGTTTCTCTGAAGGATCTTTAATTCAAGCTTTCCCCAACACCTTCATATTGAATTTCTGTTATATACTTAAGTCTGAGTGCTCCAATAATTTGTAGGTTGAGATCTACAGTTCCAAATGACAGAACTTGGAAATAGGACAATCAGAGGCATCATCTACAAGGCAAAATGGGCCTTGTCCACAAACAAAGCATGCTAGTTTCTTGACTTAGATTTCCCAGCTTCTAAAATGTGAGCAACAAATGCCTGCTGTTTATAAGCCACCTGGGTTACAACATTTTTGTTATGAGAGCCTAGATGGATAAAGGAAAGAAGTAAAGGAAAAGGAGACTAATGGGTAACTTAATGTAACAAAATGAACACTTTCAACACATGTCCTCTTGTTTAAGACAATTAATGTTAGTTTTGAATATCTGGAAATAATGTCATAGAAACAGCATAAAAGGCCTTTCCTAAAAACCTCCATTGCCTTTTGTAACTGCTACCACTTCTTGTTCTTGTTTACCACACTGGGGTAGTGCATCTTGTAATTTTATCCATAGTCAGGTAAAGGGAGATTATTTCTAGCGTGAATGGAATAAAAATCTCTTAGATATGCAACTACACGTCCTGTCACTTGGGCTGTCCAGTCCCAGAAACAGGAATGTTATGAAGGTAACAGATCCTTTCATTAAATTATGTTTTATGGCAGTATATTTTTGTATTGGAAGATTTAATAAGGTCATAAAAATAATATTCTTTCAAACTATTTCAAGAGAATTTTATAGCACTCATTATATATAACAATTATATCATGTGCAACCTTGAAGAATTTTTCAAAATTTGTGTGGTATTTCCAGGTTTTGTAGATAATATGGGTATTTTTTAAATAAAAGTGGAAACCACAATATATGATTCAGAATTTTTGTTTTAAAACTTACTTAAATATAACATTTTGTGGCAAATGTTATATTTAAAATATGTTTTGGTGCTTTCACAATATCATCATCAATTACAAACATTTTTCACATATGAAAGACTAAGTTTAGTTTAGTGAATCTGTCTTAAAGCACTTATTTTTTTAAATGAAGGGATAAAACCATAGAGCTGAAGATGTCACATACACATTCGGTTGGAGTATACAGACTAATGAAGATGAAACTAAGCTGGAAATGTCCTTCCTTCTGTCTTAAGTTTACAGTAATGCAAGGTGTTAATGCAAGCTGCTGGGAAAGAAAATTCATCAATGGTTACTCAGGTGTAGACTATATGTACTACAATACCTACACTCCAGGCAAGATGTCTTAATGGTAGTAATGGCATGACTATGTCAGAGCAACACCATTTTACAACTCTATTTGAGGCCTACTTCTTGCAATGTGGTGCATACCTTATACTGTAAACCTCGTGAAGCCTATGGCTAAGAAGAATAGGAATCTGCATGGAAACAAGCTATTGCTCCTTCCCCATGTGTACATGTTGCCAATTTGCCTTCTAAATAATTATGTGTTCATGCAGTCTCTAGAAGACAAGTTCCATTTTTTTTTCATTGACCAAAGCACTTAATCTGAGCCTTGTATCTGATCAGAGCGCTAAGAATACATGTCTGGCGAGACTTAGCCTTAAATATCCATCACTCTATTACTCCTCCCCAAGTTTTAGAGACCATCAGAGGGGAGAAATTAAGAGTTACATGATATGTAAGAGTGAAATGAAATGCTGCTATCCAGAAATGGTGTTGGTGTTGTAATCATTAGCAAACAGCATCTGTGAATACCAGAATATTATTTAATCCTCCAAATTGCTACCATGAGGAGAGGTAGTGCCATACAACCCACCCTTTCCTGGGCAGTTAATAACAGTCTCTGTTTTCTGGAGGAGGCATGTCAGTTCCTCTAATGTAAAAACCCTGGAGATTAAGTAGCAAGGAGTTCAGAGGAGAAGGATACCAGAGAATACTGGTTGCTAATTGTAATCACAATATATTTATATATGTACATTATATATGTGTGTATAATATATATACACATGTATATATGAATAAAATTATCAAAAACTTTAAAAATGAAGAAAAAACTCACTGGTAAATGAATATTTCTACCTTACTTGTAATTTATTAGGTACAATTGGTAATTAAAAATTAAATGTACAAAATTATGAACATAGCTTCAAATACATATTAACTGTATTTTATGTTTAAAGTCATATGGACTGTTTAACATCAAGTAAACAATTGTCAATTTCCTTTGAAGTCAGGGAAAATGAAAAATACATTACTGATAATATATGAATAAAGATAAGTAGGAGATAGCACATTATGAGCCATAATAAAGTGTTTTATATTTTTATTTTGTATTAACATGGAATGAGAAGGAACATTCTCACCTGTGTTTTGTGAGTTAAAATAAATGTTATCTGTGCACAAATGAAATCAATCTCAGTCAAAACTGTGCTCTTCTTGAAAGAATGTATTAGAGCTTGCACAAGATATCCTTGCACACATGTATGTGTTAAATCTGCTCTCTTCACCACCTTATCTAAACAACATACCTTTAATGGGGAATGACATTCATTTTGAATGACGATGTTTTAAAAAATACAAACTAAGTTGCTAAACCTTAAGTTTCTTTTACAATTTTTTCTTGTTAAACTTCTTAAACATGTGTAGACTTTTATTTCTATATGGATTCCATCAAGCTCTTACTTTTGTTAAAAACTCTAGATTAAGGAAAAGTGTTTTCTTTAGATTGTTAATCTTTAATCATTATTATTCTCATTTCAAGTTGCACCATTTTGGTGCAAATACCTTTTTACAGAGCTTTGCCAGTTTTTATTTTGGTTTATCTGAAATTCCTTCAATTCTTACTTTGTCAATTATTCTCTTAAAGAACTATATCATTTCATCTTCATTTCTTAAAAACAGCACTTAACTCTTTTGTAACAATTTTCAAATATTTCCTCCACTCTTACTCGGCAGTGTGTTAAAGTTATTTCAGTTTAAGTTATTATTTGTTTCTTTCAGTGGTGCTTACAATCAATTCTATTCTTTACATAGATGTGTATTATTCATGCTTCCCCCTCCTTTGGAAGTTAAGACTAGGTCTCTCTCATTCTCCCTTCCCCGTCAGCCCCATACGTGTGTGTGTGCGTGCATGCGTGCGTGTACGTGTGTGTGCGTGAGTGTGCGTGCGTGTGTGTGTGCGTGTGTGCGTGTGTGTGTGCGTGTGTGTGTGTGCGTGTGTGTGCGTGCGTGTGTGTGTGTGTGTGCATGTGTGTGTGCGTGTGTGTGTGCGTGTGTGTGCGTGTGTGTGTGTGTGTGTGTGCGTGCGTGTGCGTGTGTGTGTGTGTGTGCGTGAGTGCTTGTTTGTGTGCGTGCATGCGTGTTGGTGTGCATGTGTGTGAGCAAATGTTGTGTTATTTAGCTTCTACCTTACTAGCAAAACATTCCTAAACTTCATTGACCCTCTTAAACCAATATATTGTAGGAGTTTTGAAA
>CAJQZJ010037464.1:4420-52504 GCA_907164525.1 Lophiomys imhausi
TTTCTTGGGTGGAGTTTTCTTCTCTGGGTTGGGATTTTCCTTCTAGGATTTTCTGTAGGGCTGGGTTTGTGGGTAGATATTGTTTAAATTTGATTTTGTCATGGAATATCTTGTTTTCTCCATCTATGTTGATAGAGAGTTTTGCTGGGTAAAGTAGTCTGGCTGGGCACCTATGATCTCTCAGGACTTGTAGTATATCTGACCAGGCCCTTCTAGCTTTTAACGTTTCTGAGGAGAAGTCAGGTGTAATTCTGATGGGTCTCCCATTGTATGTGACTTGACCTTTTTCTCTTACAGCTTTTAATATTCTTTCTTTGTTCTGTACATTTGGTGTTTCAATTATTATGTGGCGAGAGGAGTTTCTTTTCTGGTCTAATCTGTTTGGTGTTCTGTAAGCCTCTTGGATTTTTATTGGCATCTCTTTTTTCGGGTTTGGGAAGTTTTCCTCTATGATTTTGTTGAAGATATTTCCTGGACCTTGGAGTCGGGAGTCCTCTCTTTCCTCTATACCTATAATTCTTAGGTTCCGTCTTTTCATTGAGTCCTTGATTTCTTGGATGTTTTGGGTGAGAGATTTTTTAGCCTTCTCATTTTCTTTGGATATTGTACTGATTTCTTCCACTGAATCTTCCATGCCTGAGATCCTGTCTTCCATCTCTTGCATCCTATTGTTGATACTCACATCCATAGTTCCTGTTCTCTTCCCTTGGTTCTCCACTTCCTCTTTTAACTCTGACTGTGTTTTCTTTATTGTTTCTATTTCTATTTTCATGTCTTGTATGGTTTTGTTCGTTTTGTACATTTCCTTCTCCAGCTTGCTTGTTTTTGTATGAAAATCTTTCATGGCTTTTTCCTTTTCCTGTTCAAGCTCTGTCACCTTGGCTTGGAGCTCTTTAATGGTGTTGTTCCTTGTTTTGATTTGTAGAATTGTGGCTTCTTTGAATTCCTTCATAGATTTAAGTTCTTCTTGCAGGGACTCTATCACTTTCCATAATGCAGAATTGTCAATGTTTTCATGTGTTTCTGTTGGTGTGTGGTCATCCGAATTGGATGAGCTAGGATGATTCTGCTTTGATGGAATCATAATTCTTTAATTTCTATTTTTTTTTTACCTTTCTCCATTGGATGCATTTAGCTGTCTGTTTTATGTGCTTGGAACCACATTGGATGATTTGGTGCAGGGGATGAGTTACTTGGCTATCTGTCCTTGCTTACAGGGGGATTTCAAGGTCACTGTGGTTTTAATCGTCTGAGACACTGTGAGCTGGTGCAGCCTATTCTCAGGTTGTGAGTAATGGACCAGGATTGTTTCACTGCTCCAACCATTCAGACTTCCCTATGTTGCACTCTGAGTTATCAGCCTGTAATGATTCTGATGGTGGGCCTGTTTGCCCAGGCACAGATTCTGTGGGCTTTGTTTGTCATCACAGAGGCTGACAGGGTCTGGCTCCACACCTAATATGTCTGGATTTTCCAGGATACAGCTATGGTCCCGATTTCTGGTTTCTCTCTAGACTTCTCGCCACAGGGCTGGACTCTGTGCCTGATTCCCTTCCTGTCTCCGCAGCCACGGGTCCCGTGGGTACCCCAAGCCCCAGATCCTCCGGCTGCATGGATCCCTGGCCCCGCCCACGCCTGTCTCTCTCCCCAGATGACCTGCCGTGGGTTCACGGGGATTTGGCCTTGCCAGCCGGGCTCCCTCCCCAGCTGCGCTACCGTAAGTGTGCGGGATTCGGCCCCTCCCGCCCGCCTTTGTGTTCCCAGCTTCCCGCACTCTCTCGGAACCTCCGCCCTCCGCTTCGCGAGTGGCTGCGGACCACCGGCTGAGCCCCCTGTTTGTTCCTTGCTAAGCCTTCCACTATCTCGCAAAGTTTTTTAAGTGGGTATAAGTTCAACCTGATGTGTGGGGAGCCCAATAGGCCAGCGATCTATGGCCAAGTGGACCCTGATTCTGCCTGCTGTAAGTTGGGATCGATCTTACCAGACGCCTCTCCAAATGGGAGTTCCTGAATCCCGGGTTTAGTGGCTTCTGTGTCTGTGAAAGATGGGGAGAACCTTGCCCTGGGACTTTTAACAGTCCCTTGGGAGCTGTGAGTTTTCCCGGGGTGGGGGGGTTCTAGCCCCTCCGGTTTTTGCACAGTGCCCAATAACTCTGTGTTTTTTATGGCTCTTTTTTCCCCGCATTCAAAATGCGTCAGTGTAGGTCCCCGCCATCTTGGCCCACTGTAATTGAAGTTCTTGCTAGAGCAATAAGACAACTAAAGGACATCAAGGGGATAAACATCGGTAAGGAAGAAGTCAAATTATCCCTATTTGCAGATGATATGATAGTATACATAAGCGAACCCAAAAATTTCACCAGAGAACTATTGTAGCTGATCAACACCTTCAGCAAAGTGGCTGGATACAAAAATAATTCAAAAAAATCAGAAGCCATTCTTTATACAACAAACAAATGGGCTGAATAAGAAATAAGGGAAACAACCCCATTCACAATAGCCGCAAACAACATAAAATACCTGGGGGTAACTCTAACCAAGCAAGTAAAGGACCTGTACAACAAGAACTTCAAGACCTTGAAGAAAGAAATGGAAGAGGCCTTTAGAAGATGGAAAGATCTCCCATGCTCATGGATAGGTAGGATCAACATAATAAAAATGGCCATCCTACCAAAAGCAATATATACATTCAATGCAATTCCTATCAAAATACCAACACAATTTTTTATAGACTTGGAAAGAGTTATTCTCAATTTCATATGGAACAACAAAAAGCCCAGAATAGCTAAATCAATCCTGTACACCAAAAAACATCTGGAGGTATTACCATCCCAGATTTCAAGCTGTACTACAGAGCAATAGTTATAAAAACAGCATGGTATTGGTATAGAATCAGACCAGTAGATCAATGGAATCGAATTGAATTTCCAGAAACAGACCCGCACATTTATGGCCATCTAATTTTTGACAAAGAAGCTAAAACGGCACAATGGAAGGACAACATCTTCAACAAATGGTGCTGATCCAACTGGATGTCCATTTGTAAAAGAATGAAGTTAGACCCATACTTATCACCTTGTATAAAACGTAAGTCCAAGTGGATCAAAGACCTTAACATAAGACCAGTCACACTAAATCTACTGGAAGATAAAGTGGGAGAAACCCTCGATCTAATTGGCACAGGTGACAACTTCCTGATCAGAACACCAACAGCTCAGGACTTGAGATCAACAATGAATAAATGGGACCTCATGAAACTGAAAAGCTTCTGTAAGGCAAAGGACACTGTCATTCGAACAAAATGGCAGCCTACAGACTGGGAGAAAATCTTCACCAATCCCACATCTGACAGAGGGCTAATATCCAAAATCTACAAAGAACCCAAGAAATTAAATGCCAAGAAACCAAATAATCCAATCAAAAAATGGGGGACAGGGCTAAATAGAGAATTCACAAAGGAGGAATCCCTAATGGCTGAGAGACACTTAAAAAATGCTCAACATCCTTAATCATCAGAGAAATGAAACTCAAGATGACTCTGAGATTCCATCTCACACCTGTCAGAATGTCTAAGATCAAAAACTCAAATGACAGCACATGCTGGCGAGGGTGTGGAGAAAGGGGTACCCTACTCCATTGCTGGTGGGAATGCAGGCTTGTGCAACCACTATGGAGGTCAGTCTGGCGATATCTTAAAAAACTTGGAATAGCTCTGCCTCAGTACCCAGCCATACCACTTCTGGGTATACACCCAAATGCCTCTTCATGGAATCATAAGGAAGTTTCCTCATCTATGTTTATAGCAGCCTTATTTGTAATAGCTAGAAACTGGAAACAACCCAGATGTCCCTCAACCGAAGAATGGGTCAAAAAACTGTGGTACATCTATACAATGGAATATTATTCAGCTATCAGGAACAATGAAATTATGCAATTTGCAGCCAAATGGATGGAACTAGAAAAGCTCATCCTGAGTGAACTAACCCAGACTCAGAAGGACACATATGGCATCTTTTCACTTATAGTAGGATTTTAGCTATATAGTAGAAGGTATCGATACTACAACTAACACACCAAAGGGAACTTGGACATATAGACTTCTTGTTTTAAATATAACTAATATATAAAAAATAAATAAAGAATAAAAAAATAAATAAAGAATTTTTATTATTTATTTATTTTTTATATATTAGTTATATTTTTTCTACTTTTTAGTCTTTTTTGTCTATTGTATGCTTATTGGTTTGTTTGTTTAGTAGTTCTCTCTCCCAGACAACGAGACACTTTTCACTGATGGTATGGCTTCGTAGATCCCCAATGAATGAAGAGGCTCTTGGCCCTCAAAAGACCTCTCAACTGAGTTGAGAGACTGTTATATAAAGACATCCCACTCCAGAGAAATGGGATGGAAGTATTAGGAGGTAAAGAAAAAAATATGAAATGTGATGTTTCGGCCTTTTACTACCAATTGTCATAAACTGTTTAGGATAATTAAGAAATGCAAACTAATGGTTATGCAAGCTGGTCATTCTGTTAGGTACTATGACAGCCTATTATAGTTACTTGCTAAGCTAATCAGAAATAAAGCTGCTAAAAGACAAGCAACATCTGCTTACCCTAATATAAGAGATAGATAGGGCCTCTTCAAAAACCTCAAGAGATCTGAAGAATATGGCATTCAAAGATGTTTTCATAACTTTAGTTTTTTTATATCAAGACATATCAACTCCTAACAGCATCCCCTATTCTCCTACAAGTAGAAGATGAGCATCGAAGAATCTCCAGTGGGAGATGATTGAATTAGTCGCAAGCCTATCTCTTGGTTGGAAAAGCCCCTTGCTCCAACTGTAGACAGAATGCTGTCCAAAAAGGACAAAACCTAGAAGCAGGTAAGTCGACAGCCTAGCTCTGCCAAGACAGGGTAGGTAAGTCCTTCATAACCCCTGCTCTACAATCAATGTCTGTCAGAGAAGCAGGGCCAAACGACTGAAAAGAGATGCTGTAATGTATGGAGAGAAAATGGGAACTGTTCAGGCAGCCACAGGTATGTCATTTCTTAATGTGGGAAGCTGCAGGCCCTGTACTTCCTATAAATTCAGGTCTCTGAGGTGGTTGAAGAACAGATAGCTAGAGTCTCATAATTTAATTTTCAGTTGTTTAGGAGTCAAGAGAGTGTTATAGAACTAAGAAGATACTTTTAAAAATGTGTGGCAAGTTATTATGAATGTTGAGTCAGCTATAGACCTTTAAACTCATGGAGATGTTTAGATAGTAGAATGTTAAAGTCAGGTACCAAATACATATGGACTGGTCATTGGGAATGTACATTAAGCCATATAACCCTCATAACTGTGGCCTAATTACCTCTGTTGTACTGTATTGTATTTGTTATTATAAGAGAAAGAGCCATTTGTTGGACTGAAAGGGGAAACTGTAGGGAGAAATAAGATATACCTTAAAGTTAAAAGAAAAAAATAGGGAAGAGGATGGAGGGCTGAGGGTGGTGGGACTGGAGGGGGAATAGGGAGGGGACTGCAATTGAGATGTAACTTGAAGAAAAAAAGGAAAAAAAATTAAAAAAAGAGCTTAAAAAATTAATTATTGATCAATGAGTCCTTGTGATGAATGATTCTAAACTACATGAGTCATCCTACCTGAATATTAATTAGATATTATTATTTTATTTGTCAACATGAAACAATAATGATAGTCTATTACATTTTCTCCACAATGAAATATGACTATTTCCAGAATTGATATGATGTTAGGCTAAATTCTCTCTATAAAAATTACTCAATAAATTATTTGGTGCAAAGTGCCTTTGTACTGAGACATTTAGTTTTGTTATTTTGAACTTCTTGCCCTCTCAGAACAAGCACAGACAGGTTTTTGTAATCCTCTATTTTTAATCTTAAGATATCGTGACAAATTCTTACATTCTTTCATTGTGACAAAACTTAAAAATGACACCACATTTTCTAGGGAAAACTAGACAAAGTGTTTTTTCTGACACTTGTATTTAGAAGTAATTGTCAGACTTCATAAACACTCATTCTCTCAACTCCAAATCTGCTTCATAAGGATCCTAACGTTATCAGAAACATGATTCAGGAAAATTGAACAATATTGATCAAATGCATCCCAATTGTGAATCTAAAGAGGAAAATTTTAAAATGTCAATGACTGATCCCCAATGCCTGCTTTTCTTATTTTGTGTGTATATATATATAGTCCCCAGTCCTTCATCATAGACTGGACTTAATACCTTCTAACAAATAAGATATGCACACATGATGAAAGGTCACCTCTACAATTGGTTATACAGACTGGTTGGTCATCTGTCTTTGTATGGTAGTTCCTCAGATGACCACAATAGAGGCCCAATGGTAAGCAGGGCAAGCAATACATACAAAAGTGATCTAGAGAATGGGCCCATTCCAAGGCCCAAGGTAGCTCAGAAAGGAATTTAGAAGAGACTTTGATAGCCCCAGTTGAGTACAAGATAGCAAATGAACTGGTTCACTTATTGACTACAACTTCATCTGAGACCCTGAAATACAAGTACTCAGCTATACTACACTTACTGCCAATCCGCGAATCTGCAGGATTTGTAAGTAACAAATATCTGCTGCTTTAAGCTACCAAGCTTTTGAACATATTAATAGTAATTTGTAACTCATACAATAATGCAGTTCCAAAGGTTAGAATTATTTGTTTTTGGTCTTTGTGTTGCTGCCGATATGGCTATGTCTTCCTCTATGAGATAGGATAATATAGTAGCTCAGAGAATTAATGTAAAAGATAAACAACTGCAAATTTTTTACTTATTTTCTCTTGTCTTTAAGCACCTTTTCAAAAATATTCATTAAATGTTAATATATCTATACTACATTTTAATAGACAATAAGTATATTGTGAATAGACAGAGAGAACTTTTCCGTGTAATGCTTACTCTGCTATTTTTTTTATCTTCTGCTTTTCTTTTCACCATTGCAACCTACAAACACTAGTCTCAATTGCTTTGACTAGTTTTTCATTAAATAGAATGGCTTAGAGATAGTACGTAACCAATAGATATGCCAATCTTTCTTGTGTAGCATTTTTAACATTTATTTCATTTTGTTTAAAATTTACTGCATCAAGGATTTAAGCATATTCCAATTTATATTATTTTTAAAGCAATAATTTCATTAAAGAAAGGCTTGATAGAGGTGGCAGCTTCACTTATAACTGGATAGAAGGAAAATATTTAGAATGCAGTAAGGAATTATACTTCTCTAGTACAGTGCTGGGAGTAGATTCTCTTTTAAGGTCATGACCTCAGTATCCCTGGGAAGTTGACTAAGTTTCTAGTACGAGGAATGATTTTCCTAGGCAAAGACCTATAGACAATTAATGACTGCTTGGAGAAGGAGAATTATTCTCTCCCAGGGATGATCCTCCTTTTTGGTTATTCAGTGCAGTGGTCAGCCCTGAAACATGGCCACAAACAATAAATACATAAATAAGCAAATAAATAAAATGGACTTGATGGGGTGTGTGTGTCCACATAAATATTGTTATATACAATATACATAGAAAAATAGTCTACCAATTTGAGGGAAGTATGGGTGGGGTTCAAGGAAAGATAGTTGGGAGGGGATTGAGGGTGTGGGAGAGGAGATGTAATCCTTTTCAACATATTAAAAAATACAGAATAAATTAAAACAATTACTTACTTAAAGGACTTTTCTTCATTTAAAATCTCTTTACTTTCTAAAAAGGTCCACATGATTTCATTGTAAAAATTAAATTACAGCCAATGATCAGCATTTAATTAGATCAATTCTTTTCTTAAAGCAACTGAGGAAATTAATAGAATAGTATGTTTGACTTATTAGAGATTCTTTGACTCAAAATTGAAATAATAGAAACCCAGAATGCAATGGAATTACCATGCTTGAGTCCCTTAAGAGTACAAGCCCTGGGCACCCAGCTGATTGGAACCAAGGTGGATTCTTATTTCTTATCTGCATCCCTCTGGCCATTGACTGAACCTCTTATAACTGTGTTTTGCCATTCATGAAATATGAATCACAGGAGGATCTGTACAGTAGAATGTTCATAAGAATTGGGTAAGCTTGTGTCTCTAAATTTCTCATATGCCAATATATAGCAAATATCATGTGTGTTTGTTAAATAAAAATGGGTTTAGAGCTCTCTCAGATGGAGTTTTCTCAAGGAAATTAAGTCATAAATGTCAGAAAAATCCCTTGACAATCATTAAGTATTCCACTGCAAGGTCCTATTAAGAGTAAGTTATTTGTTCTTAAGCATTTTTTCAAAATTATGTGTATCTTTTAAAATTACATACAGGGGGTGATATGTGCCATACTAGAAAGAACAAAGCTTAAACAAATGGCATGTGAGCAAACAGCTCATTCTGAGCATATGGAATCAAAAGTTCTTCACTCTAACAGTTTAGTGTGTGTGGTAGCCAGTGAAATTTTGAGATTGTGAACAGCCAAGCTTCACTGTAGTTCAAGATTTATAGCCAAATATTAATTCAGCTGAAAATGAATCCATTAACTCACTAATTTTGCATATACCAAAGGCCAGTTCTGAAGAAACTAAGTCATTATCTTCAAAAATCTCTAGCTAGAGACTGAATTGTGTGTTTGTAAAAGCAGGCTGTTGAGAGATCTTCTAAAGACAGAGTGGAAAAAAATGATAATGTCATGAAAGAAAAAAGATAGAAGAAAGAAGAAAGCAATAATAAATACAGACCGTACAAAAGCATAAGGGTATGGATGAAGAATATAAGTGGAAGAAACAATGACATTCGGGTACAACTCAAGCAGACCAGACTCACTAAAGCAAAGATAGAGATGTGGTACAACCCATATCCAAAATGTAAAGAGGCTCAGATTGGCTGTTTTGCTATGTATGGTAGAAAGTGGTTAAAAAAAAAAAAGAGACCATGGAAAGTGAGGCACTGAGGAAAGTGTGCTCAGCTTGGAATGTCACCTAGTATCACCACCTCTTCTACTTATATTCTTCATCCATATCCGTATTTTTTTGGTGAGGTCTGTATTTATTATTGCATTTGTATTATCTTTTTTCTTTGATGACATTGTCATTTTATCTGCTCTATCTTCACAAGACCACACAACAGCCTGCTTTTACAAACACACAATTCAGTCTCTAGCCTGAGATTTCTGAAGGCAATGACTATGACTTAGTCTTTCCAGAAGTGGCCTTTGGTATACTCCAAATCAATCTTAAACTAAAGTGAAGCTTGCCTTTTCACAATCTCAGAATTTCACTGACTTACACATACACACACTAAACTCAAAGAAATTCAAACTTCCCATTGTCCAAATAATGTTCAACAGGCAGACTTGGTAAGCCTTGGAAATACTGAGTAGCGAATCCTGTAGAGAAGCATATTGGATATAAAAACAAAGAAACCATTTCTCAGAGATTTTATCAAATCAAAACGGAATCCCACTTTCTGGGAATGAATGTCCCCAGAAACAGAACAAATAATACTATCAAAGGCAATGGATAGTTACTTTGCTTTTGTCATAGAAGGGAAATCTAAATGCAAAGAGACCCAGGAAGAATGTCAGGAAATAACTAAACCACTAAGTCAACACACAATATTGGTGAGTCAATAACAAATCCTTAGGAGGCTGGTGTAGCAGGAAGGGACTAAGTTAAAAGAGACCCTGAGGCTTTATCATTTAAAAACCACCAAGCAAATACCTATTGTTTGCCTTTTATGTGTACAACACAAAAAGGTTTGACAAAAATTCAGAGTGACACTGTTCCTTGGGGACAGTAGAGAATGTAAAGCCAAAAACAGAAAAGAGGGAAGAAAGTGCTGAATGTGCATGATTTCATCAGTTATTTATAGACTTGGCTTTATTTTTTTCTTATTGTATTTTTTAAAGTTAGACTAAATGACTACTATAGTTAAGCAGATTAATATATCATTCATAATTGTGACAGATCAGCTAAAATTCATTTCACAAAAATCTATGCTAAAATTCAGTCTTACTGACTTTGCTACTCGTGTTGTACATTAGACCTTTAATGATGTCAATCCTACATACACACTGATTTCTGTCCTGTGACCTACAAACTCCTGGTCCCCAGTGCTTCCAGTGCTATTTTATTGTCTCTGTTGCTTTGAGGTTTTTCTTCTTGTTATTTCTCTTCATATTTCAATATATAACTTATAATATACAATATATTTCTTGATGCATCTGGCTTGTTTCCTGTAGTAAAATATCCTCCAGGTCCACTCATGTCATGGAAAATTGAACACCCTCCCTTTCAGGAATGAATAATATATATTTTTATATATAAATATGCATATTCAATGGACATTTGATGAGGATTATGCTACATATATATAATAGTATACAAAATCAATATATAAAATCATTATATATTGTTCTATGCAATAATAGTGATATAGCTGAAAAAGAAACCTCATTGATAATATCACCAAACAAAATAGAATATATAAACTGAATTGAACAAACAGATGGAACAGTTCTACACAAAGAACAGCAGAACTTTAGTTAAAAGAGACACAAAGAACAGAGAATATTTTGTGTTCTTTGATAGTGTTTTGGTGTTTCTATTGCTGTGGTTAAACATCATGACCAAAAGCAGCGTGGGAAGGGAAGGATTTGTCATCCTGGGATATCAGGGCAGGAAATAAAGGTGGGAACCCTAATGCTGGAATTGATACAAAAGCCATGGATGAGTGCTGCTAACTGGCTTGCTCCTCACAGCTTGCTCAGCCTGCTTTCTCAGAGCACTCAGGGCCACCAGCCCAGGAGTGGCCCTACCCACAATAATCTGGGTTTCCCACATCAATCACTAATTCAGAAAATTCACTACAGACTTACCCACAAGCCAATCGGATGGGGTATTTTCTCAATTGAAGTTATCCCCTTTGAAATGACCTTACCTTATCTCAAGTTGATATAAACTACCATCACAGACAAGAAGAATTAAAATTGTTAAAATGTCCAGAGTACTTCTGGAACTTTCTCCCAATATCCTCTTTATTATTCTATGTCAGTACCCTTAGAGCCCTTCTCCACACCACTTCTTTTCTAAAATATATTCTTTTTACTGACACTTGAGCTTGAATTTAAATAGATTATTTTATTTTAGATATTTCTAATTTCAATTTTAGTTTCTCAGTATTAGATACTTTGAATAATGGTAGTGCAGCTAGCTCTTCAGTGCCCTGATTTAAATTCTTCTGGCTAAGAACCCAGCAGTGGAGTTGCTGGATCACATGGTAATACTATTTTTAGTTTTCTGAGAAGCCGTCATACTGTTACCATACAGACTATATTAAATTGTTTTACCACTAACTATGCACAAGGATTCCCTTCTCTCTCCATCCTTGCCAACATTTAATCATTTGTCACTTTGGTAATTATTCTAACAGGTGTTAGGGATCATTGTGATCTTAATTTGCATTTTCCTGACAATTAATAATGATGGCATTTTCCTTTCATATATGTTTTGGAACTTTCTGTCTTTCCTTGAAAAGGTCTATTTGCCATCTTGAGGGGTAGGGGGATTGGGACATTTGTTTTCTAGACATTGAAAGTCTATTTCAAAATATTGCTTAAAGGGTAAGTTTTAAATACTTTCACCACTACCAATCAGTATTGAGGTGATGAATTTGTTAATTATCCTTATGTAAGCATTCCACTTTGTAAACCCATCAAAGCTTAATATCACTCTCATACGTCTCATACTACTTAAAACATAAGAAAAATTAAAAATGCAATAAAACTGCTAATACAGTTTCAAGCTTTAATCATTTGAATAGAAAAATATTTTACTACGCAAGAGGTAAAATTGCTTAGAGGGAAAATAAAAATTGGACATCAGTTTAAATTCCAGGACAAAGGTGCTAGCCTACATCTAACTCAAGCTAGCTCTGGACTAACAGTTTCCCTTCTAGGCACCTGGGAGGCAGACTACAGGACATCTTCTTCGAAAATACTGGGGAATAAGGCCCATAAGCTTCATACTGCCTCAAGCGTGAGCCACTATCTACCATACAAAACACACAAAGCAGTTTGCTCGAACCATGCATAGATCTACATGCCATGCCTATGAACTTCTAGGTTGGGTCCCACAGACACGAATCTCTAACTTGTTCCCTTAAATGACTGCTAAGGAACTCTAATGTTTAAGGATTATTCACTAAACAAAGCCCTCAAAATTATGTTCGGTAAATGGTTAATGCAAATAGGCAAATAATGTCAGACTAATCAAATATGGGGCCACATTCACTGGCAGTGTTAGAGAAGCCAGAAAACACATTTCTTTCTGAACCTGGTTGAGTTGAGTTAATTATGTAGGGCTTTACCCATATTTCTTGGAATGATTTAAAATCAGTTTATAAACCTTTATAACTGTGATTTAAGAAAGGATTCAATTTAAATGAACTCAGCTTAAAAGAGCCAACAGATTTAATCAAATGTACCTAAAGAAAGGTTATGTAAGTTATCAAACATTCTCTTACTCATAAATTCGAAATAAGAGAAATATTTTGGACAACATAAGAATTGTGATCAGAAGAGATCAGGCTGATTCAGGGTGGTATGGATGTACACCGGAAACATGAATTCTTATATTTTTGGTTGTGAGCCTAGCCTTTAACAGTTGAGCCATCTCTCCAGCCCAGGAAACATGAATTCTAAAATGATTCTTTTGAAATATTTTTATAAGATCTCCACAAAATGATCAGTTTGTCATACACAAGATATTTATGAGGGTGATTATCTCTGTAATCAAAATATAAGTTTCCTTATAAAAGCATAAAGAGTAAGCTTGGGGTTTTTTCCCACCATCAATAAAGGACAAATAATTACTAACTATATGTTGTTTCAAAAGGCTTAGAGGTTAAATTACATTTTTCTAAAGATAAATATTCTTCTCTGTAAATATTGTAAATATTTTCTGTTTTCTGTAAATATTGTATAGATTTCTGTTCCAAACAAAAACTTTTAAAAATACATTTTATAATTTATTTGCCTTATCCCTTTATTTACTAATTGTCTAGGAAAAAGAAATTATATTTTACTCCTACAAAGTCCACTTTTTAATGTATTATTCTTTGGAGAAATGCTTCATTTCCATGGCAAAGTACAAACATTTCAGACAATTATTTTCAATACGGCCACGCTCAAGCCCAATGCATTGTTTCACATAGTGCTTGGACACCACTAATGCTGGAAAGCCTCATACATTCTGGCCAAAAAAAAAAAAAGCACAGTTGAGGCTGGAGATATGGCTCTGTAGTTAAGAACATTTGCTGCTTTTCAAGGGGACCCACATTCTATTTCCAGTATGTGTGTTGGACAGTTGTGTCAGGAAACCCACATTCATTTGTTATTCCAGGTTCAGGGAACCTCACAAGCCATCAATAAACACAGAGGCACAAACACACATACATATGATTCAATTTCCTTTCAAACCAGTACAATTATCATTTTTCTTTATTTTTGAGAATTTTGTACAATGAAATACATTCATATCTATCCCCATCTCCTCCTCCAGCTCCAACCATATCACCATATCATGCTTCCTCCCAATTTAAAAATAACCTTTTAAATTTTATTTCTTATTAAAAATTTTAACGTGAAATAGCATCACTTCTCATTCCTTTTTGCCCTCTTATCCCTCTTTGGGCTCCATTGAACTCCCTCTTCTCATTATTGTTACACACACACACACACGTAAATATATACATACAACCTGCTGAGTCTGCTGAGTGTGACTTTTGTGTGTATGATTTCAAGGATTGGTGTTAGATAAACAGT
Source organism: Lophiomys imhausi (assembly GCA_907164525.1). Taxonomy (NCBI): domain Eukaryota; kingdom Metazoa; phylum Chordata; class Mammalia; order Rodentia; family Muridae; genus Lophiomys; species Lophiomys imhausi. Next base: position 18,270 of record CAJQZJ010037464.1, read on the forward strand.
TTAGGAACTCATCCCTAGAAAGGTTAATTCTCCACTCTTAGAAGTCAGCACTTGACTGTAGTTCTTTGTCTAAGTGTGAGACCCCATGAGATTTTTCCTCTTCTGAGTAAGCATATCCATTGATATTGTCATTGTTCAGGTCTTTTTTCCTGCTCTTCTGGCTTTTACAATCTTTCTGTCCCCGGTTTCATGATGTGCTCTGAGCCTTACTGCATGAGATGAATTGTAAATTTATCTATTTGTGCTGGACTCACCAAGATCCATTGATCTCTGTATTATCATCTGTCATATATACATATATTTAAATAAATATTTAGAAGATAAACATGTTTTATATATGCAGGATCTTATGGAGCACATCATAAGAGTGTCAATTTATTGTCTCCATCTACATACATGGTTCATACCTGCTCAATGGTAGTATGTGAACCTGCATTTATGTGTGTGTGTCAAGGTAGAGTATTCATTTGCTCAGTTGCTTCTTTCTACCATTAATAATAAATATTCTATGAATTTGCTGTCCAGAACAATGTATCAAGGTCAAATCCAACTTTTATGATCAAATTTTCTTTGATAACAAATATTAGTAAGAAAGGAGCAAAACATAGGCTTTGTTAGCTAATGAAAAGCACAATGCAATTTATTTAAATTTAAAATCTCAATAGTTTTCAAGCTGATATATTTTGTTTTAATATACTCAATTGTCATACTTAAAATAATTTTAGAAGAAAGTTAATAGTTAAAATGAGAGTATCCTCAAACTATATGAACTACAACATTCTAGTTGAAATACACATAGAATTTAATTATATTTTTAATGTTATTATGATTATTATTTTAAATTTGTTTATTTTATCAGGTTACACCCCATTTCAGCCCCCTCCAGCCCCACTTCTCCACCCGCAATGAGGGGAGCTCCCTACATACCAATGCACCTCAGTTCTTCAAGTAACTTGAAGGATAAGAGCTTCGTCATGCACTGGGGTCCGACAAAGTGGCCCAGCTAAGGTGAAGTGGTCCATGAACAAGCAACAGAGTTCATGTCAGAGACAGCTACCCAACCAGGTCCACTTGCTAAGGGATCTTCATGAAGACCCTGCTGCCTATCTATATATATGTAGGGACCTAGGTTCAGTCTATATATACTTTTTTTTTTTTGGTTGGTGTTTCACCAACCAAAAAAGCCCCTGTAAGACTCTAGGGGCCTATGATGGTTGGTTCTCTTAGTCTTCATGTGGAGTTCTTATGCCCTATGGATCCCTCTACTTTTCTCTCTCTTCTACATGACTCTCAGGGCTCCATCTAATGTTTGGCTGTATGTCTCATCAACTACTTTGATCCACTGCAGGGTGGAGTCTTTCATAGGATAGTTGTCCTAGGTTCCTGTCTCTTTGGGTCTGTGGGTTGTCTGATGGTTATCCTGTACCATATGGCTAATATCCACTTATAAATGAGTATATACCATGTGTATCTTTCTGTGTCTGGGTTAGCTCAATTAGGATGAGCTTTTCGGATTCTAGAGCAATTTCTCTGAAAATTACATAATTTCCTTCTTTCTAATAGCTGAGCAGTATTCCATTCTGTATATGTACCAGAGATTTTTTTTTTCATCCGTTCTTCAGTTGAAGGACATCTGGGCTATTTCTAGTTACTGGCTATCATGAATAAAGCTGCTATGAACATAGTTGAGCTGATGTCCTTGTAGTTTGGTGGAGAATCTTTTGGGTATATTCCTAGAAGTGGTATGGTTGGGTCTTGAGGGAGAACTATTCCTAAATTTTTTAGATATCACCAGATTGATTTACAAAGTGGCTGTACAAGTTTGTACTCCTACCAGCAGTGGAGGAATGTTCCCCTTTCTCTGCATCCTCGCCAGCATGTATTTTCATCTGAGTTTTTGATTTTAGCCATTTTGACAGGTGTGAGATGGAATCTCAGAGAGTATTTAATTTGCATTTCCCTGATGACTAAGGATGTTGGATATTTCTTCAAATGCCTCTCTGCCATTAAAGATTCCTCTGTTGTGAATTGGTTTAGCTCTGTATGCCTTTTTTTTTTTTGATTAGGTTATTTGGTTTCTTGGTGTTTAATTTGAGTACTTTATAAATTTTGGATATTAGCCCTCTGTCAGATGTGAAGTTGGTGAATAACTTTTCCCAATCTGTAGGCTACCATTTTGTTCTAATGTCAGTGTCCTTTGCCTTACAGAGATTTTCAGCTTCATAAGGTCCAGTTTATGATTTCTGGTTTTAGAGTCTGATATATCGGTGTTCTGTTCAGGAAGTTGTCACATGTGCAAATGAGTTCAAGACTTTTCCCCACTTTCTCTTCTATTAGATCTAGGGTGTCCAGTTTTATGTTTAAGTCTTTGATCCACTTGGACTTAAATTTTGCACAGGGGGATGAATATGGGTCTATTTGCATTCTTCTGCATATTGACATCCTGTGAGACCAGCACCATTTGTTGAAGATGCTTTTCTTTTTTCCATTATATGGTTTTGGCTTCTTTGTCAAAAATCAAGTGATCATATGTGTGTGGGCTTATTTCTAGGTCTTTGATTTGATTTCATTGATCAACCTGTCTGTTTTTACACCAATACCATGTGGCTTTTAGTACTATTGCTTGGTAGTACAGCTTCAAATCAGCAATAGTGATACCTCCAGATGCTCTTTTATTGTACAGGATTGTTTTAGCTAGTCTTGTTTTTGTTTTTTTTTTTGTTTTGTTTTGTTTTGTTTTTACATATGAAGTTGAGAATTGTTCTCTTAAGGTCTGTAAAGAATTGTGTTGATATTTTAATGGGAATTGCATTGAATCTGTATATTTCTTTTGGTAGAATGGACATTTTTATTATGTTGATCATACCTATCCATGAGCATGGGAGATATTTGCATCTTCTGATATCTTCTTCAATTTCTTTCTTCAGGGACTTGACGTTTATGTTGTACACTGGTCTTTCACTTGTTTGGTTAGAGTTATTCCCGGGTATTCTCTATTATTTGTGGCTACTGTAAAAGGTATTGTTTCCTTAATTTCTTTCTCAACCCATTTATCTTTTGTGTAAAGGAGGTCTATTGATTTTTTAAATTAATTTTCTATCCAGCCACCTTGTTGAAGGTGTTTATCAGCTGTAAGAGTTCTTCAGTAGAATGTTTGGGGACACTTATGTGCACTGTCCTATCATCTACAAATAGGGATACTTTGATTTTTTTTTCTTTTACAATTTTAATTCCCTTTATCTCTTTTAGTTTTCTTATTGCTCTAGCAATTAAGAACTTCAAGTGCTATGTTCAAGGGATATGGAGAAAGTGGGCAGCCTTGCCTTGTCCCTGATCTTAGTGGAAATGCTTTAAGTTTCTCTCCATTTAATTTGATGCTGGCCACCAGTTTGCTGTATATTTCATGTATTATGTTAAGGTGTGGTCCTTTTATGAATGATCCCTCCATGACTTACAACATAAAGGGGTGCTGGATTTTGTCAAGCACTTTTCCAACATCTAATGAGATGATCATGTGTTTTTTTTTTTTTCTTTCAGCTGGTTTATATGGTGGATTTTCATGTGTTAAACCACCTCTGCATCCCTGGGATGAAGCTTACTTGATCATGATGTATGATACTTTTGAATGTTCTTGGATTTGATTTCCAAGTATTTTATTGAGTATTTTTGTATTGATGTTCATAAAGGATATTGGTCAGAAATTCTCTCTTTGTGTCTCTGTGGTATCTTAGGGCCTGCAAAATGCCTGCTCAGGTCCTTTTGGCTTTTAGAGTTTCAGCAAAAGTCAGATGTGATTCTGATGGGTCTGCCTTTATATGTTATTTGGTCTTTTTCTCTGGAAACTTTTAATATTATTTCTTTGCTCTGTACATTTAGCATTTTGATTATTATGTGGCAGGAGGATTTTTTTCGTGTCTAATCTATTTGATGTTTGTATGCTTCCTGAATGTTTATAGGCATCTCTTTCTTTAGGATTGGGAAATTTTCTTCTATGATTTTGTTCTAAATGTTTTCTGATCCATGGAATCAGTAGTCTTCTCTTTCTTCTATTATTCTTAGGTTCCATCTTTTCATGGAGTCCTTGATTTCTTGGACGTTTTGAGTGGGATATTTTTTCTCATTTTCTTTGGCTGATGTACCTATTTCTTTTATTGAATATTCCATTCCTGAAGTTCTGTCTTCTATCTTTTATATCCTCTTGATGGTGCTTTTGTCTGTAGTTTCTGTTCTCTTCCCTAGGTTGTCCTCCTCCAGGACTGTTTCTGTCTGTGTTTTCTTTATTTTTATTTCTTTATTTCTTTTATTTTCAGGTATTGAACAATTTTATTCATTTCCTACTCCACCTTGATTTTCTTTGCCTGTGTTTCTTTTATGGTTTTATCTCTTTCCTTCTCCTATTTGTTTGTGTTGTCTGGATTTCTTTAAGGGATATTTCTCTGTTACCTTCACCTGTTTTTTGTGATATCCCTAAATTCTTTAAGAAGTTTATTTTCTTCTTTTAAGGTCGCTATCATTTTCATAAGTATAGATTTGTTGTCATTTTCTTGGGTTTTCAGCTGTGTTAGGATAATAAGGGCTTGCTGTACTAGGATAGCTGGGGTTTATTGGTGTCATATTTCCTGGGTTTTTGTCAATTTTGCCCTTTTGCTGCCCTTGAGTCATCAGATTGTGTTTGTTGTTGGCTGATTGTTCCTTCTGACTTGATGCCAAGGAAGGAACTTTGGTCTGGAGGCCAAATGTTCATGGTGAGCCATAGCCCTCCACAGGATGATGGGTAGGGCCTTGTGCTTGAACCTGGATTTCATTGGGTTACCAAAAGCTCATCTCTTCTTGCTGTGAACCATTTGGGCTCTCATATCCAGAAATAGGATGGAGTGCAGTTCTCTAACCTGCATGGTCTTCAGATCCAACCAGTCTCCAAAGAGGAGGCTGGTGGAGTGGCAGACAGAAGACTGGAGCCAGAGACATGTCCCCTCCATGTCCGAAGGTCTGAGTCCAACTGTTCCTGTAGCCTGGGTGTCTGGTCGGTGGACGATATCAGTCCCTGTGAATATCCAGGAATCACAGATGCAGCTTGCACTGCTTAACCAGCAGCACACTGACCCAAGGCACCCTGTGCTGCAAAGCCAGCAGCATAGTGACCCAGGACTGCTCCATAGTGTCAGAGCCCACCCACCTTGGCTGAAGCCTGGGTGACAGGCCCAGCACTGAGGAGTGATCACAGTGGGGAACAGAGATGAAGTCTGTGTCCCCCAGAATAGAGCCCTGCAACTCAGGACAACTTCCCACTTATCAGGTACTGTCTGAGCTAGCTACTGCCATGTTGCAATCTCCAGAAAGAATCTCTCACTGATCTTACTGCTCTCATGGAACTCCTGGTCTTCTTGGGACAGGAATGACTGTGTGAAAGCTGGGACACAGGAAGCTGAGGAGAACCAATGTTTGGAGGCTGAGGCAATGAGCTGGTCCCCTGCTTAGCTCAGACCCAAGAGGTCCTACCAAAATGGAGAGCAGAGCTTGTGTTCCTGTGGCTGGCCATTCCTAGTGCCTAGGTACCTGGCACGGGGGACTTGGCTAGCCCCAGTAGCACAGGATTAACCCAGATGTGGTTTGTGTCTCTCAGACAGCTGCACAGCACCAATATAGCTCCATGACTACAGAACTAGATCTCCTGCCTCCCAGACCATATCCAGGACAGTTGCTTCCATCTTGGAATTCCCCAAACTGCCAAATTTAATCTTGTTTTTATTGTAGGAAATATGTCATTTATTGGTTTAAAGAGAGAGAGAGAGAGAGAGAGAGAGAGAGAATACACATTTTAAAATAAATTGCTCACATTGCTTATTTCTGGATCATAAATGAAGATGCTCTTTCCTGGACTTTCCAAATGTCTCTCTGGTGAGTATTAGTTGATAAAGGTGAGTAAAAATGCCTCCAGAGTCCAGAAGAGGGCATTGGATACCCTGCAGCTGAAGTTAAAGATGATGGTGAGCCACCTATCATGGGTGCTAAAAACCAGACTCTGGTTCTTGCGAAAGCAGTATGTGCTCCTAACTGCCAGGAAAACTCTCTAGCCTTTTAAAAATGTTTAGGTTGGATTTTTCTAAAATATGGCTGAGTTAATTGTATGTAAAAATGTAAAACTATATGTCGCGTCCCCCTCGACCAGCAAGGATGACGCAACTCACAAAAGCTCTTCTCCAGCAGTTTATTCAGGTCCCTTGAAAACAGTCTTCTAAATTCCGAATGAATCCCCGGGCAGACCCAACCCACAGGCTAAATACTAAATGAACAGCCAGTCAAGTAAAGCCAAGTGGTGCTATCTTAGAGGCCCACGTATGCAGAAGCAAGCCAGATCAGCGGTCTTTGCCAAATATGAACTTATTATCATCGAGAGCGCTCACCGTCGGGCTGGTGGAAGGTGGAGACCGGCGCCATCTTTAGGGCGTGGCACATCGCAGCTCTCTACAACTATATATCTTTCCTACTCTTTTGAGGCATAGAGCAATACTGAGAATAGACTCAGAGCCTTATGTATCTTATTACTATTATTTTTAATTATTAAATTCTTAAACTAAAACATGAATTTTGTTGTAGTTTTGATTTGTTTTGTCTTGTTTTTTTTTAGACAGGGCTTCTCTGTGTAGAATTGGGTGTCCTGGAATTCTCTTTGTCCACCAGTCTGGCTTCAAACTCACAGATATCCACCTGCCTCTGCCTCCACAGTGTTGGGATTAAAGGCATGTGTCACCACTGCTCAGCTATTTTGCATATTTCTACAAGAAGAGAAATGTTATATGTTGAGTTGATTTTTCTTTGTGTTTCTATTTTGGTTTCAAAGAGGTGGCAGGAAAAATGCACAATTATTAGCTCTCATTTTATTGGCCCACTTTCACCTTGTTTTCATATCTATTTTTCTTTTTAGTGTATGGATTTTTTTGCTGGCATATTTGTTTGTGCACCACTTGCATGTGTGGTGCCCACAGAGGCCAGAAGACGGAATCAAGTCCCCTTTTTATAAATGGCTGTGAACTGCTATGTAGGCACTGCAAATTGAATCATGTCCTCTGGAAAACAGCTAGTTCAGTTCTTAACCACTGAACCATCTCTCCGTGCCCAGCTTTTTTTCATAATTTTTTCCATATTCTTATTTCATTTTTCATCAAATGTTAGTAAAACAAATACATTTTATTTATTGCTTTTTGGTAAATGTCATTGAATAAATTCCTCTAATTTGATAAGATGCTGACATATACATAAGCCAGACAACCCTTTTTCCATCTAAGACTACTGGGCAGACACACACGAGATAACTGTAAGTCACTAGTTATTTCTCTGTTTTTACAGAGTGGAGAAGATTTATTAATTAGCTTTAATTTGAGACCTCAGAAGTGACATTATACTTAATAATGCATAATATAATTAGCAGTTAGAATGAAAGTAAGCCATTTGACTTTTAAGAGCTTTAAAGTTATAACAAAGTAGGCTTTAGAGCATGTTCTCGACTTGTGGGTTGAGAAGAGTGAAATGGGGTTGAGACCCCCTTTGGGGGTCATATGTCAGATATCCTGCATGTCACATATTTACATTATAGCTCACAACAGCAGCAAAATTACAGACATGAAGCAGCAATGAAAAAATTTATGGTTGGGAGTTACCACAACATGAGGAACTGTACTAAAGGGTTGCAACATTAGCAAGGTTGAGAAGCACTGTTGCAGAGAATGAGTAAAACTGGTAGAACTGAGGTGATAGGGTGATGTTTTGCATTCTAAATGTTAATTAACCTCTCAGAAGCTTGCTTGCTGAATGTCAAATAATGCTGTGTTGCCTTACTTGTCTCTGATTGGTTAAATGAATGTTGAGGCCTGAGATTGGGCAAAGGCAGAGGTAGGCAGGACTAAGGTGCTCCGGCTTCTGAGACAGTAGCATCTTGGGAAGAAGAAGCCTCAGGAGAGAAAAGGAAGAAGAAGCCAAGAACAGGAAGGAGACATATGGTGGGGTAGACGAAAGAAGATCCTTCCATGTGGCCTGGAACTTCGGCATAGCATGGAGAATAGCAGTCCAAGGGGATGTATGTATATATGTAGTCATATTTTGGTAATAGAATTAAGAATTAGCTTAGATGGGCTAAGATTGTGCAATGCAGACCAAGGCTTGTTAAAATCCATGTGTCTGTGTGCTCATTTATAATGGTTGGTTAAGGATTAACACTGCTGACCAATTAGCAATAATGTGAATACAGGTAAATAATTTATGTAGCCATTTCCTCTACACTGAGGTGTGGGAAGTGAATGACATTGGACATTCCATCAGAGTCCCTGAGAAGGTCAGAGCTGACTTCAACTTTCCTCCTAAGATCTGATTTTTCTAATATTAAGTTAATTAGACTTGAAGTTATTGAGTGTCCAATTTCTATCCATTTTATGAATAAATACATTTACTCATAAAACTTAAAAACCTAATTTTGCAAAAATTCCTGGCCCTCATAAAAATATCAGAATTGGAAGAGTTGTAATGTCATGTAAGGGTGCACTTATAAGATATTAAGTGAGAACAGTAGAACACAAATCATTAAGACTAAAGTTAATAAATGAAACTGCACAGCAGCTGTACAGAAAGATTCTGTACAAAAAAGCACACCTTCATTAGAATGCAGAGATAGGCCACAGATGGGAAGCAAATCTTTAGCAGCTATACATCTGATGGGATTGATATCTTGAATGTACAAAGAATTCTGAAACAGTAATCAAGAAAAAATAATAAATAAACTGAAAATGGCCACAGAACTAAAGTAGAGTTTCTAAAAGATGAAATATGGTATACAAGTGGATGGAAAAAAAGTTTAATGTTCAGCTACTTTGAGGTTTCAGCTTATTGCAGCCAGAATGGCTAAGATCAAAGAAGCAAATGTCATCTGATGCTGCCATGGATGTGAGGAAAGGGGAACAATTTTTCACTGCCAATGGGGTGCAAACTGGTGTAATCACTGTAGAAATCATTGTGATGTTTCTCAAAAAAAACTGAAAATGGACCTACTACATGATCTCGTTGTACTAGTATTAGGCATATATACCCCAAATACCTGCCCATCTATATTCATTGCTGCTTTACCCACAATAATCAGGAAATGAAAATAGCATAGATGTACATCATCAACTAATCAATATATAATGACAATGTAGTACATTTATACAATAGGATATTATCTAGCTGTTTAGAAAAATGAAATAGTGACATTTTGGGGTAAATGGTTGGAAACAGCCATTTTTGTGAGGTAACACAGACAAGGAAACAGAAATGTCATATTTTTTTCACTTATTTCTGGATGCTAGTTTTGAATCTTCAGATATGTTGGCTGTATTTAATCACACAGGACAGGAATTTAGTAAGAACTATAATGTGGAGTGGGGCCTTCAAAGAAGGATAAGCAGAACACAAAGGTTTAAGAGAATAAATTGTAATAGTGTAATAAGAAGGATTAAATTGGGGTGGAGGCTAGGGAGACCATGTAAAAAGGGAATTATGGGAAGGGATAGTTATAAGGAAATGTAGCATTAGAGAATACATATATACATACATACACAGATACACAAAGAGCCATAATAGTTACTAGGGTAACTCTATGAGGAAAGGAAGATAGCACAACTATACGTCATATGCTAGCATATGCTAACATGTAAGAACCCCAATACCATGAATAGGTTGGCTCTTTCTGAGTTGTTGCCAGTGAGATCACATAGTCTCCCAAGCATTACAAGATATTTCCAATACTTTTGGCCTCCAGACCCTGATGGTAAGACCGCACTGTTAAAGACACCAAAAACTTCAATCATGAAACATTGAGAAATCAACCTGGTACTCATCGGCCAGCTTCACATTGACTGGTAGCATCCATGATGCTAGAAGTTACTACTAATGTAACTAGGAGAGAAAAGTAATCATCCTTCTCACCAAGCTGTGATTTCTGCAAGCTACAGCAATGACGGACAAGACATGATATTCCTACTGGAACTATAGTGGCATCATGAATTTTTTAGAATAGCCAAACACTTTCTTGTTGGGTCTAAAGTTGACTCATGACATGGAACCCATACCTTGCACTGTTAAAAGAAACAAGAACCTGTAGCTGAGTGGTCATTGGCACTAGGGAAGAGCCTAATTCTACTATTCTGCTAAATTGACATAGTATCAAAGTAATTTAATCTACATAGATCATCTTTTAGCCCTCATCATAGAAGAACATACCAAGGCTCAGAAATCTTTGCACAAGAGGAGGCAGAAAAATGATAAAAACCAGAGGCAGTTGATTTCATAAATGGAATAAGAAATGATTTTTTTCTAGACAAAACAGAACAAATGCATATATAAACTCACAATGATTGTAGCAGAATACATAAGACCTGTACAAACTCTAACCAGACAGAATTCCAGCATAGGTAGGTAAGGTAGACCTGAAATCCTACCACAAGTTGCAAAGTTATTAGCGTCTTATAGCCTCTGGAAAAGGGACAGTCAGTTTTACAGAATGATATGACTCCTGTTAGGGTGATCACATGCCCGGCAGACTCCACTCCCAAGACTAGCAGAGAAACACAGGCTCAGTAGGAAAAAAAAAAAAAAAAAGAACAAATCTGTAGTTTGGACGAGAAGTGATGGGAAGGTAGAGAAGATGGTAATGGGAGAATTAAAGTGGGTATTTTCAAAGTACATTGTAATTGTCAAAGAATTAGTAAAATTACTATTAAAATGTTTCATAAAATTAATGCTCAAACTTGCAAGATACTACCTATGAACATACTTAAAGGGAAGAAAAAAGTAATTTTAATTTATAGGACCATTTATATTCTTAAAAGTTAAACTGAAATTGATGTGATAACATTAAGATATCGAACACACCACCAAATAGACATATATTGCTAGTGGGCAGCTAGATTTACAGGGCAAGGCTTAAAGGGAAATTCTGAGTAGAACTTTGACAGAGGCTGTTCTCAGCAAATACCACAGTCAGCAGACAAGAGGAAGCCGGACTCAACATAAGTCAATAGCTGGTGTTGGTTTAAACATTGAGACTCTGACTGATGATAAGTCATTTATTTTAGTCATATTTAAGAACAACACAATTTTGGGGGGAAAGTTACCTTATAGTAATTAACTCAATCCTTTATATACAACAAAGCTTAAAACATTATTACATTGAAACTCTTTTTAAAGTGCATGTGACCTCTTCCCTAAAGATAGGTTCTCCTGAATGAGAACAATGCTTTAGATAAGGGTCTAAGGAGGTTGACTGAGATAAACACGAGTCTTGGGGACCCAGATATGGCCTGTCCATACAGATAGTTCAAAGTTCACCAGGCTATTAACCATATCTATTCTCAACTGAAACGGCATGTAGAAAAAAAATAATTAAATTATTAGCCAGTATTCACATTACATTTAATGGATGGGCTCTTTTTAATCCTTAACCCACCATTTTAAATGAGTACACAGAGACACCATGGATTTTAACAAATCTTGGCCTGAACTGAGCAATCTTGGTCCATGTAAGCTGGCTCTAAATTCTATTCCCCAAATATGAGACCCTGATATATAAATATGTCCCCTGGACTGGTATTCACCATGCTATGCTGATGTTCCAGGCCATATGGAATTATCTCCTTTCATCGACCCCATCATGTGTTTCCTTCCTGCTCTTGGCTTCTTGTCTTGGATTCTAATTCTACCATAAACCTCTCTGATTTTTACTCAACCTTCTTGGTGAAAAGCAGGTTATACATCTCTCTCATTAATGAGACGACCCTACATGCTTAACGTTCTTGGTTTCCCTAGTGCTTATCTGTGAGAAAAAAGACTTCTGTGCCCCAAAAAGAACTTCATTCACAATTACTAACATTCTGTAAGATGGCATCTAAAGAAGCTATATGATCTTGTGAAATCTGTAGGATGGTTTCCTGTGATGTCAAATTTGTCTTCTCAATCTCTTTGTATATTCATTCTTACTGGCTTTATTGGCAGCTGACAGGAAGACTTCTATTCTTCAGAAATATAGTTCAGAGGCATAACTATTTTACTTTAAACATTGCCCATAAGTGAATATTCTGATTTTTACCTTGACTTTCATTATTTGAAAATGATTTGGTAGCTTTCTCTAAACTTCCATCACTATCATAGCACATACTTACTGAGAAAAGTGTGGTCATAATTTTGTTTCTATCATTACACCTCAAGCTAAAAACCCATACCAAAAAGAAAAAAAAGAAACAAAAAAATTCATGTCAAATTCCTTCTCAAATATTTGCAAAAAAGCATTCACTCTTCTATCCTGCCATAGTTTGTTTAAAGTAATAACTGCTTATTAAAAAAACTACTCACCACTTTTTTATAAAAACTGAAAAACATAGCCCTACAATTACATAGTATAGCAAACACCTTCTCTGAGAGCCTCCCAATACAACAATCCTGGGGTATTGTAGTCAGCCACCATCTACCCAGAATACTTCTCTCTGATCTGTCAATACAGTAAGCTGGTTTTCTTGTCATCTATTCAGAGGGAGTGCCATCTCTGTGAGAACCAATCTATACTTTCAGTGTGGCAACCTATTTGAGCTGTCAGACCAGCACAGCTTTCAGCTTTCATAAGGATGTAGTGGTAGGAATCCAATTTTACCACCTTCAAGATGTTTTTATTTTGAGCATGTGACTTAAACTCCGTGTTTCCATTTTACCATCCGTGCAAAGAGGAAGTAATTCTGAGATTGTCAAAGGAGTCTGTGAACTAAAATATGAAAAGTAATAAAATAGTACAAAGCTCATACCGATTATTGTATTTTGTTGTTCACATTATCACATCTTTCAGACTTCATGAGAAACAAATGTGTATGAAACAATAGTATGAAAATGGAATACAATCTTGTTAGTTCCCTATAAGATGAAGAATACAAATAAAGTTCCTACTTGTCAAAGGGAAAAATTCTAAGCTTTTGTTCTAATATTGTGTCTGTGCATTTGTAATATTAATCAATAATTTAAAGATATATAATGAATATTTAATACGGTACAGCTGTGGTCAATCACTAATAATCCCCAGTTATGTGTAACTCTAATAAATATTTAATATTGTTAGCCAAAGATGATCAAGGTGTGGATAAAAATAGCATTAGCAAGTAGAGGTACAGTTTATTTCAAAGTAAAAATTTCCCCATGTCCCAATCAGGATATAACTTGAATAAATAAATAAATTAATTTTAAAAATCCCCATGTCTAACAGCAAAATGGACCATTAAAAGTGGAAAGGTAACTATCTATCTAGGCCATTGAATCATCGGAAACAAGGTTACACACACTGTTCTTACCAGACACTCACTGATTGCCTTCAGCTGGATTCCAGTCTCTGTGGCTCACAACATACAGTTGTCTTATCAACCTAGAAATCACTATGGACTGTGAGTCTCTGTGTCCTGAGGCCTTGTCTAGTAAATAAGTATGTGTTTTGCTAGTAAGTAAGAGAACACTTCATTTAAATTTCTTACACATGCTTTTAATCATTTTTCTAGTATAATGTTTTCTTTTCCTTGTTTTTTTATTTTTAAAAATTTTATTCAGTACATTTTGATCACATTTTCTCTCCTCAGACTCTTGCTAATTTGCCCCACCCCCCTCAGCACTCAAATTCCTGCTCTCTCTCTCTCTCTCTCAAAATAGAAAGAAAATCCAAACAAAATTCAATAAGACAAAAATAATACTAAAACAAAATAAAAATCACACAAGAAAAGTGGAGAACATTTTGTGTTGACTAACTACTTCTGAGTATGGAACCTGTCTTGTGGTATTGACATACTCAGTGACATTCCATTGGAGAAAAATGGCTTTCCCTTTCCCAGTAGGTATCACTCACAAACAGCTTCTTGGTTACTGGTAGGATTTTGTGTTTACTTTCCTTTCTCAACGTTGTGATTTTATAAGGTTTGAACCTTTGTGGGTCTTATACTTGCCGTCACTGTTTCTGTGAGTTCATGTATGGATCAGTCTTGTGACTGTAAAATACTGGTTCCTTGGATTTTTATTTTATTGTTCTTCCAATTCTTTTGCCTCCTCTTTTGTATAGATCACCGAGCCTTAAAAGGAGAATTTTGATGAAGGCATTCCATTTAAGGCTGAGTTCTCCAAAGTCTCTCACCCTCTGCAAATTGTCCAGTTTTGGGTTTCTGTGTTCATTACCATCTGTTGCAAGAAGAAACTTCTCTGATGAAAACTGTATAATGCATTTATCTATAAGTATTGCAATTCGGAATTAGGAGTCATTTTATTGCTATGTTCCCTTAGCAGAATAATAGCAATACTTTTCCTCTGGGGACCATGACCTATCTAGTTTCAGGTTCTTGGCTACATTTAAAGTGTAAGGTATGGTTTCATCTTCTGGAGTAAGCCTTAATGCCAATAATTTCTAAAACGTGGTTGGTTACTCCCATAACTTTTATGCCATAATTGTACTAAAATATGGTACAGGCAGGTCTTTATATATTTCAGAGTTTGTTCATGCGTGATATTAACAATTACTTTTCTCCTCTGGTATCATGCAAAGTACCATCCAGCACCATGAGTACTAGTCAGTACAAGTGAAGCTTCTAGTTGGGAACCAACTTGATTACTCCATGTTTGACAACAAAAGTAAGTTGTATCTTCAGCAACAGGGCCTTATTATCAATTTGCGGAAAGTAACCAATATTGTGTTAAAAGTTAGACCCTTTATAGGGATTTTGGACTGGCAAAAACTGGCGTCCCTGAAGGTTATGGAGATGAAAACACAGACTGTTTTCCCTGTTAGAGGAGCGTGACTTGGGAAAGTCCAGGCAAACGCTGATAACCACAGCAACGGGAATGCCCTCCACCAAGAATCTCAAGATGTGACAATTTATAAGAGAGATCCATGTGGTCTCACGCTCTCTCTGCCCTCACTCCCTGAGAAGCCACAATGAAAAAAAGGCACAGCAAGGACGAAAGGTGTGCAGGGCAAAGCGGAGTCTGGAAGGCATTTGGAGAAGTTTAAAAGACCACCCTCAGTTGGAGGTCAAAACAGACTGACTTTATAAACTGCCCCCGCCCCAGAAGCCACGCTAAAGAAAAGCACAGCATTGTAGGAAAGGTGTGTGGGGCAAGCAGAATGAGGAAGGCACTTGGAGAAGTTTAAAAGGCCACCCTCAGTTGGCAGTTGGAATAGACTGACTTTATAAACTGGCCACAGCTTGGTGGTGGAAATAAACTGGCCTTACGAACTGGCAAAATATCTTAGAAAACTTGGATTGCATCACAGATTAATGGAAATGACAGCCTTCTGCATTGCTGTTTTAGGATTAGTCATTCAAAACAGCAAAAGTTGAGATTCATATATATTTCACAAGACTCGTACCTTGTGTCTCAGTCTAAGTATAATCAGAAGCATAAGCAAGGAGACATTCTTTTCACAAAAGTCATTATGAATACAGACGAGTGAACTAAGAAGTTTGACTAGAAAACTTCAGTAAATTTAAAGAATTCTCCCCTCTCAGGTCTCTGAGGTGGTTGAAGAATAGATAGCTAGAGTCTCATAGTTAAATTTTGAGTTGTTTAGGAATCAAGAGGGTATGCTGGATCTAAGAAGATATTTTTAAAATTATGAGGCAAGTTAGTATGAAAGCTGAGTTAGATATAGAACTTTAAACTCATGGAGATGGTTAGATAGTAGAATGTTAAAGTCAGGTGCCAAATACATATGGACTGGACATTGGGAATGTATGCTAAGCCATATAACTCTTATAATCGTGGCCTATTTATTTCTGTTGTTTTGTATTGTATTTATAGTTATAAGAAAAAGAACCATTTTTTGGACTGAAAGGGAGAGCTGTTGGGGGGAAAAAAGAAATACCTTAATCTAAAAAAAAAAAAGAAGAGAAGAGGATGGGGGGTTGAGGGGGAGGAGGGTGGAAGGGTGGGGCTTGAGGGGGGAGTAGGGAGGGGATTGTGATTGAGATGTAACTTGAAGAAATAAAAAATAAATTATTAAAAAAAAGAAATTTTCAAAGCTAGTGCTCTATGAACCCATGCTTATTCAAGAAATGTAAACTGTTGGTTAGAAGGGCATATATTTAAAGTATTTAAGATGTATTATTTTAGCATAATATTTATTTGTCCTACCTATTAAATTTTATTCTCTTACAGAAATACATACAGTTTCTCTACAATATTTTATCAGAACTTTAGTAGCTCATGAACTACTATTATAAAACACCTCTGTGATTTTTAAGTAACATGTGAGCAAATCTTTCTTTTGGATTCAATTATGTAGCTTTCTTGAATTAAATATTTCACCTCAATGAATAAAGGAATTATACATTATCAGTTATCTTATTTTCCAAGCCATTTGCTACCATACCATTTACTTGTCCTCAGGTAAACCTTGGCAATAGTTAATTGGAACCAAACCTTAAATCATTTGTTCACGGGTTTACTGCAGCATCATCATCCTTAGATATCAGAAACTACACCTATAAAGTCTCACCAACATTCCAAAACATGAGATAAAAAATGACAAAACATAGATATATTAAAATGAACAATGGAAAACCTGCAGGGCCTCAAACTTACATGAAAAACTACAGAAAACCAAAGAGTGATGTGAACAATATTCTTCTCTGAAGAAGAGCACACTAACTACCTACCTGATCCCAAAAGGGCAGACCTGAAGCATTGAAAACATATATACAAATAACATTATGAAGATAGATAAGGTTGTATTTGCATACTTAGTAACACACATACATGTGTGTCTGTGTATATTTGTATGTGTGTATATATGTGTGTATGTGTGTATGTATGTATATATGTATACATATATTCATGTGTTATTTAATGGTAAAAAAGCCATAAATCTGAAAGAGAACAAGGAACAAGCAGGAGTTTGGAAGGAGTAAAGGGAAGGGAGCATGATGTAATTATATAATATCTTTAAAAAATAAAGAATCTTAAAAACAGAAAGCAGAAAAAATATTTGTATGGCCAATATTTTTGGTGATGTGGTGGGACTGAGAAAAAATGTGCATTGCCCCTCTTGCATATACCACATTTATAGTGAGTTAGGTATAATTTATAGTTTGAATTTGTTTTTTCTTGATGGTAAATTAGATATTCTGAAAACCCATATATATAGAATTATAGGCTTTTATTGTTTTATAGCGTTCAAGCCTACACACACTTCAAGAACATTTCACTTAGAGAATTAACTTTTTTAAATCTTTACCAAACATAACAGTTTTATGTCAGCAATTCACTTGTCTCACTCATATATCATTGGCTTTCATTACTAGTTTAACAAACTGGCACTTTCAACAACTGTTGTAGTTGGCAGACTTGTGATGTTTTCAATAATCCCTGTGTTCTGAATATCATTACCTTGTATAAGCCCATTGTTTTGTCATCTGAGTGTCCAGCATCTCATTAATTGACTATGATAAAGGAGATGGGATGTCACTTATGTAAACATACAAATTCGAATTTATTCTTGATATCTGACTTTATTGCCTTGGAATATCCACTTTTCTTTTTTATCTATTTACTTGAAAGCTTATGGGCTTTCATGAAGCAAGTCAAGGGAGTAAATTGGAAGTGAGTAAATAGTAACCTCACCCAAGAGCCAGATAAATATAAAAAAGGCCTTCATTACAATGCCACTTAATAAAGAAAAAAATTTTCACAATCATATAAATTTTAAGTCCATAATTCCTCTGTTGAGCCTTCACAGGAGGCTTAACCCTACCTAATTGCTCAAATGAAGCCTGATGAGAGACTCAGAAGAGAAGCAAAAGCTAAGGTGGGCCTAAACATTCAATGCACTAGCACAATAAAAACAGCAAAAGTGTTTTGCTTTAAATCTCTAAATTTATGATATGTTGCATGACAATGAAAACGTACACTCATCAGATCATTTTCTAGGTATTAAATAGATTATTTGAATTTTGCTGTATTGCTTGCATTACTTGTATATACTTGGTGTTAATAACTTATCAGAATAGTTTGGACAATCCAAACTTTAACTATCCCTAAAGTTGTCTTGTATTCTGATAATCATTTATTTTACTATGAATAAAGATTTAGTTTGAAAAATTTTAGTTTATTATAACTTTTTAACGTATGTTTTTTAATCTTAAATTTCCCCTAAAAATGCTTTTTCCACACTAAATTTTTTAACATGGTTTGTTTTAGTAGATCTTTCATACTAGTTTTATAGGCTTATGTCTTACATTTTTCTCAATTTCTTACTTATTTACTATCTGCTAATACAGTAAAAATAAAAAAATAAAGCTTCATTCTTTCACATATAGATATCTACTTTTCACATCAATATTTATGAGAAATTATTCTCTTTCTATTGTATTTTTTGGTACCTTTGTAGAAAGATCAGTTGTCTGTCAATACAAATGGCCAACAGGCATGTGATAAACTCTTATCATCATTATTTGTCATATAAGTGCATATCAAAAAATAACGATATATTATCTCTATAAAATAAGACTGGTTATTATCAGAAGGGTAGAAAAATTCTGGGCATGATGGAACATATTCACAAAGCTACATCTCAGGAAGCAAAAGGAAAGAAATAATTAATTCAAGACTACCCTGGATAACGATGAGGGATAGTGTGCCAAAGAATAAAGGGCTGAACTAGTATTGTATCTCAATATACAATGCTTGCCTAGAAAACACAATAAAATGTTCAGATTCAATAATGCAAACTAGTAAGTCATTATGGAAAACAGTATAGAACTTACAATAAAAATAAAAATAAAACTGTCTGTGGACCAGAATCCCACCATTAAGTGTATACTCAAACAAAAGAGACCTAGTAAGTTGTAAGGTATGTGCATTCCTGTATGTATTTTCAAGATATGCAAGCAACCCAAGTGTTGAGCATTAGATGATTGTATAAAAACACTCAATAAACTATGCTGAAATGATAAAAGAATAAATTCTTGTTTTCTGAAACATGCATGACCACAGAGGGAAGTTTATCAAGTGAATTAGCCAAGCACAGAGAGACAAACACAATCCCACATCTTTTAATTTATATGCAGGCATAAAAATAATTATCTCATAGAAATAGAGTACAATTTTGTGCCCAGAGACTTGGAAAGAATAGAGGGTTGAAGGAGGTTGGCTAACTATTACAAAATCGTACTTAAATGGGGAAAATATATGCTAATGTGCTATAGACCAATAAGAATAATATAGCTAACAAAAGTTACTGTATATTGCAAATAGGTATAGGAGAGAATCTAAAGAGTTAATGGCAAAGAATTAGTTTTAAAAGTGATAGATCTACCATATACACTGAACTAGGTCATCACACACCAAAAACATGTACTGAAATAACACAGTGTGTCTCATGAATATGTGCTGTGGTATTACATCAATTAAAGACCCCAATATTCTTAATTTAAAAAGTAACTCATTATTATGATCTACCCAAAGTCTTATGCCAGTATTTTTATAAGGAAAATGACTGATCTGCATTTTGGCTAATCATAATAAATGGACAAACAAAAATTGTAAAATGGAAAGAATAGAATCATTTATATAATATCTTAGACAATCTTAGAAGAGATAGGTTGTATGGCATAGAAAAAGGAAGTAAGAGAGAGAATGAAACTCTTATACAGTTTTGGCAAGAATGCCAACTATTAGATTCATTATGGAAAATACTCTGGAGATTCCTCCCAAACTAACAGCTGCTTATTCTCATACTTGCTGGAAGACAATAAAATTAATTGCATATGAGTTTTTTTTTCTTAAAGTAAAATTATATCTTGTCATTGATGTGATAACCTTCAGTACTTTGACAGTGCCTGACACATTCTGGATACTACATAAGCATTTCCTGAATAAGTACTAATTAGTGAAATGAAGAAAAATCAAGCAGTCTAATCAGAGAGTGGTTGCTATTTGTTCTTTAGATGAGGTCAGTGGAAACCTCTTGGAGAAGCTGATGTGTGCACTGAGATATGGCATGTAGCCAGGCTCTCGAAGAATAAAGAAAAAAAAAAGAGTGTTGAAGCAAGGAATCAACAAGGGCAAAGGGCTTTGAGGATTGTGGGTGCAGCCTTTGGCTTGTTCATAGTTCATTTATAATGAAAGCAAATTGGATGTACAATCATTGGATCAATGATACTCAAAGCTGTTATACTTCCTGAGGAGTCTTTCAGGGTAAGCTGAAATTGCATTTATAATGTCCAAATACCTCTTCTTTGTGACAATAATAGAATGTACAGTTAATGCCCATTAAGGACTCAAATATTGTCTAATGAACAAAGTCATTAGCATTATGATTTTGTAAACTGAACATTCATTAAAAATGCACCTTAATGCAAGTGCAATTTTATTGTGGTTAAATCACTTTCTTTCCAATGTAATAAAGTATCCTCATTTATCACTTCATTGTTATATATACATATACATATATGAATACTCTTTTAACCTAGGATGGCAAATAAGAAGTGTAAACTGACCAAGTTTAGAATTGGGGCTTTTATTATGTAAGAAACCTGTAAGTCACAGAATGGTTGTCATAAAAATACTTCCATCTTTAGCATTGTCTCTTGTGTAAGTTTAACCAAATTCTTCAAATACGTCATCTAACACTCAGGGTGTTCATCATGTTTCTATGCAACCCAACCATTAAATGTGTGATATATGATGTACAAGGAATATGTACTTTAGCTTTTAATCTACTTAGTATTTATTATACTAGAGAAGGGGAATAGTTAGAGCTTAAGTTTCCGATGTGATTATTTGAATCTATGCTGCACAGTATATTGAAATAAAACTTGATAAAATTTTACCTGGAGAAAAATATAAAAGGCAGAAAATGCCTAGAGCTCTGACAAAGGTATCCCCAGAATGGTGATTATCTGTATTAGTATGTGATACCAGTTAATGAAAATAGATAAGAATGTTACATTTTCCTTTTTCATAAAAGTAAGCAACATTTTTTACAAAGGATAAATAACAAAGGAAACTGGGAAACTGAAAAGCTAGAAAATGACTTCTGTGAAATCCTCAGCTCCACTTACATCTCCAGCTGTCAATCAAAGAGAGGTATCCCAGTTTTTTGAGATTATAACATAATTACAACTCTTTCAGTACTCCAAACCCTCTCATATACCCTTCCCCAACCTCCTTATATTCATGGTCTCCTTTTCACCAACTGTTATTGCATACATATATACATATACATACACATACATCATATACATATGCTAAATATACATACACATACACTTACATACACATCATATACATATATATACATCAAAGATGTAAATGTATATGTATACATATACATCAGATATGTACACATATATGCTTATGTATATGTATACATATATCATATGTATACATTACATCATATACATATATACACATACACATCATATGCCTATACATCATATAATATATATGTATATGTATACATATGCATCATATATGAATACACATATATACACATCATATGCATATACATCATTAACAGATGCATATATATATACATCATATACTTATATAGATAATGTATGTATGTTTTTAGAGCTGATCGTTGACACTTGACAACAAATTGGAATGTTCTTCCCTGGGGAGGATCACCTCTCCAGTTCCCAGCTTTCTTCATTTACCTATAGATACTTGTGTAGGGTTGGGGTCTCTTGGGCTATATCCACTTTGGCATATATCTATCTTAGCTTAAGGGGATACACTGTTTTGCCTGCGAAGGACTTTCTACCATTTTCATGTACATAATATACATCTCCTCATATTACCAAAATAAGGACAAATCATGACTGCTTAATGAAGTCCTCAGGACTTCATTATGTTTCACATGTGCTCAGACACAAATCTCATGATTCCATCATTCTTTCACTTAACCCATGTTTTCTTGTGAGACTTCAAAAGTCCCCTGAGTGACTCTGTTTTCAGTAAGTTTGCCAACAAACACTCTCTGTGGTATTCTGACTTTTCCATACATGTAGTGTATGGAAAGTATTAAAAGGGATAAGCTGCTGTAGATGTTGGTGCTGATATCTCTCCTAGTACAGTTATTTAATCATTCCTAATTTTTTTGTACATTTTATGCATTTTTCCTTTCATACAAAACTCTAAAATAGTTAACTGTCCAGGAGCTTTCAAAAATCCTAACTATAAGAGTGAATTTTTATTTACACTGTAAATAAAAATTTAATCTCTTGGCCTTAAACATATATTTAGATAAGTAAAATTCAGAATGAATACCTAACAACCAATTATGGGATTTTTTATACTATGATAATATCCTAGTCATAAACTGTTGAAAGAAAATACAAGAATGCATAACCAATTGTTTGTATTTTAAATTAATATGAAGTTCAGTCTCCCCTCCAAAGGTTAAAGAAGGTTCAAGGATGTGGGGCATTTATTTTCTTCCCTAGGGTAGGTTACAAGGTAGCAAAGCAATGATGCACTGACCAATTGGAAGAATGACACTGCTGAACCTTGAAGGTTGAGTAATTTTACTGCAGTGTTTTCCATTAACAATGAGTATGTTTCTCTATTCTACTCATTTTATTGAACATTGACTTAATAGATTATATCACAGGTCCTCAAATACACTGAAATCAATTGACCCTGTTAGTAGAAAGCAAACAAACTTTATCCCCAAATCACATTAAAATGGTGATTTAAGTGCACATATTATATAATTAATCAAAGTTATAACATTCATTTATTTGATGTAGTAAGAGCATTCTGTCAGCATAACAGTGAAGCATGCCACTAACTGAAGATCTATGTCAATAAGCAATATGCTGTTACTTTTCCAATTTGGGAATAATGGAACTGTTAAAATCAGATTAAAAATGACAGGATGTAGTGGTCATGACTGGCTGCCTAGTATTTCATCTTTGATTCACACTCTCAGTTCCAACATAATCTAATATAGTCCATGTCATTCTGCAGAATAAGGCATTTTACCTTAAGGCAGAGAACTGAATAGAAGACACTCTCAATGGGCAGATGTATATAAAGGTGACTGAAATTAAACCAATACTCACATCAGTTCTTTGTCCTTACTCACCACCCAATAATACCAATGTGATGCAATGCAGTAGGAAAGGGAGCCGTCAGGGTATGGAACTCTTTACTAGCACAGAACAAACAAAAACCACCCTTCTCATGTCCTTTGAAAACATGAGATGGGAAGAATTTGTTCTTCTTACAACATTGTTCATCAATTTCCTATTGCTATATCATGATATTAAAACTATGTAATTTATAACAAGTATGAGATGGTTTGGCTCACTCAACATTGTGAAGACCGGGAGGTCCAAGATACTGTCACCTGTGGCTGTTTGACACCAAATGGAGAAACTGCTGTATCAGAATATGGCACAGTGTGTATCATTGGCAAAGGTCTAGCCAAGGTTCCTTTTCCTCTTCTTACAGACCCACTAATTCCATGGTAGGGATCCCAAACACAACTTCTTGTAGTCCTAACTGCCTTTCAAATATCAAACTTCAAACATCATTAAGAAAAACATGTGGATACAACTTACAGTATATTAACATTTGGGTGATGTCTTCAGACCAAAACAAATGCTAAACAAAAGACAGTATCTTCTCTGGGTGATGGTGGTGCGTGTCTTTAATCCCACTACTTGGGAGGCAGAGGCAAGTAGATCTCTGCGTTCAAGGCCAGGGTGGTCTACAAAATGAGTTCCAGGACATCCACAGCTACACAAATAAACCCTGCTTTGAAAAATCAAACCAAAACAAAAAAAATTTTAAAAGACAGTACCTTTTTTCTATATGTTCTGAATTTAAATGAGTAGTTGATTTCTATTTCTTTGGATTTTTGTATTTGTTCATTTTAATATATCTTTATCTGTGTATATGTGTATGTATGTTTGTGTGTACAGGTACACATTTATGCAGTCAGTGGCAGAATTATAGTTAGAAGCTAAGCATTTTGATAGAAGATTAAATAAGAATTATTGATTATAAATCCAAATAATCAATATAAAAGTGGCCTAGGCTTGGCTGGCTGTCCAATGAGCTCCATGCATATGATTCTCCTCCACCCCAGCACTAGAATATACGTACCATCAAGAATAACATTTTTTTTTCATCAGGACAGGGTTTCACTATGTAATATTGTCTGGCCTCCCTACCACTATGTAGACCATGAACTCAAAGAGATCCTCCTGCATCTTCCTTCTGAGTCATGGTACTGAAGGCATATTTCACCACATCAGGCTTTCTTTTTTGAATGTCAGTTCTTATACATATAAATATATTTATTAAAGAGACAGAGAGAATAAGAGAATGAGTGAAAGAGAGATAGAGAAAGGAGAGTTAAAGGATGGTTTATTCAGAAATGATTTTCTTACTTCACACTTTTTGAGATACAGAAGAATAAAAAGAGCTTTCACAAGATTATTACTCTAACTTGATATATGAACATATGTTCTTCCAGAGACACCTAAATTAACCCCACTTACTCTAGAGAATTAAGAAAATTAAAGTGATACATGGCTCATTACTCTTTTGCAAACAACAGTTTTTGTAAAATAAGAGTAGATTGTATGATTCAAATGTTTTTGTCAAAACTTCAGAGTTGTAAATGTCTGATTTAATATTTTGGAAATATCTTTCCTATAAACTAAGAATAAACATTATTCTTTATTTCCAATCCAATCAAAAATCTCTTAAATGAAAAGCAAAACTCTTTTTTGATAATATTTGAGCTTTCATCTCTTCTGGAGTCAGTTTTAAAACAGCATTTCCCAATGGATTATAATATTAATACTTATGCAACATCTAGATGCATAGTTTTTCACTGAAGTTTGAATTTCAAACATCAGCCTTATAGGCAGACATTTTCTCTATTGTTTACCATAATATCTGAAGAAGACAAATTGTAATTTCTATGGCTGCCAGTAAATATGTACTTTCTTTGGAATCAGGATCTTTGATCATCCTGACCATGAAGTTACAAAGACATGAATAACAAATCTCCTAAATATGTCTGCAGAAGACTGAAAGGAGGATAGACTTCAAACCCTGTTACCAGAACCTAGGTGTTCTACCTATCAGAAGCACAGTGCCATGTAGTTCATGCGATATGCCTAAACACAATATTTCCATATAGATTTTAAAAATCTTCCCAGCATTTCACCATGCTTAGTGTTTCTAAATAATGTGAACACAGCCATATGAACAGACCTCTATGGTAAAGTGGTACACTGGATCTAAAAGTGAGACTCTTAATGCTAAATGAAAACATTCAATGTCTAAGTCTTCTCTTAGTGGTCCTGACAATAGCAAAAAAATAAAACTCATTTCTATAGTTAAATTATGTACAAATCTCATGAAGAATATTAAATGTTCCATCCAAAATGCATTGAAGAGGTTTAAGAAAACCATTTTGCTACCTGTGCAAAACCATTTTGCACAGGGTTGGCTAATATTTCAATAGCACATTTTTAGTCTTGATTGAATGTTCAAATGTTCATTTATAGCAATCTTTAGAGGTCTGTTAAGAGCACATTCTATGCAAGGATGAGGACCTTAATTTGTAGTCAGAGCACATACATAAAAAGACAGAAATGGCCACATACCTACAACCCTAATGCTGTACAGGACAGAGACAGTTTTGCTGCTGTTCAACCAGATTAACTAAAAACAGCAAAGTTGAGATTAAATGAGAGGCCCTTTATCCAGAGAATAAAGCAGAGAATAATAGTGACATTATGGAGACCAAAGTATGTATAGCTCTGAAGGAGAGTCAGAGAGCATTTCTCAAAGGACCTCATCTGATTATTCAGCTTAATACTGGTCAGCTCATATGGGTAAGCAAGCCAGATAAGTCAGATATGTAGTACATAACAATATAAAAATATTACAAAATAGAGACTCAGGGAAGTGGACCAATCCAGTAATAGGTCTCATTCACTACCCAGTCCAAATTACTGACATAGGGGAAAATACATAGAAGTGTCATGTTTTAGAGGTAGCAAAAATTAAGCCTAGAACACACACTGCTCTGTACTTCTTAAAACCCTGGAAACACAGATGTGAAGGAATCAAACTATTTTGAAATAGCATAGTGACATCCCAGAAGAAACTCAAGAGTCAGAATAACACTGAAGACTGTTTAAAGGATGATAACCATATCCAACTACCAAACTGGGAAAATGTACACTGTAGCAACTGCAATAAAAATTATGAGGGTTGCAAATAGGTGAGAAAATATACTTCATAATGTGGAGAAAAATCAATCAACTGACACCAAATCAAGATGGAAAACAGAGCAGACAATTTGAAAACTGATAAATTTTCCTGCATAAGTCAGAGAGCTGAGGTCATAGGACAAAACACCACACTCAAATCTGAAAAGAGTTTCATCCACACACATACTAACACAAAATATTCTGGGGGGGAAAGCCTATAGAATATAAATACCAAGATAACTACAGACATGATGTACTTAAGACTTCTGTTTATAGTTCATAAGAAATCATCATGACATCTCCCATTAACTTCTCATAAACTAATGTAATGTATTACAATATACCAAGTTCTTTATAAGTTGAAGTATGAAAAACATGTATGGCTTGACTTTAGTTCTGGAATTCAGTTAGGACCTTTGGGTATTACTTAAATGAGAATCAACACTAAAAATTAAAAAAAAAAACCTGCAGTAGGTTTTTTTCTTCCAATATGATTTTTAAAAACCATACTTTTATATTTAAAAGTGTTTGAAACTGTATTTTATACTTAGTGAAAAAAGAACATGTGGATTGACAAGAATTAATTGGTCTGGCAATTAACATATATTTCAAGCTCTGTTCCTAGGAATTCAAATACATATCTCCTGAGATAAGTAAATATTGAGTAAGTTTATATTAATATTTTATCACATGATTCATAAAACATGTCTTAGTTACCTTATATTATACACTGATCTGGCATGAAATTCCACAAAGTTTTACTTGTGTTTTTTTATTAATTCTAGTCAAAATACCCACTCTCCTAACAGCTTCCTAGTTCTATCTGAAAGTCAGCAGCACTATGAATGGCATCCTTACAAATTAGTGCTTCTCTATTTAAATATACCTAAATATCTACTTTTCTGCATTTACGGCTTGCTATAACTGTTCTCTTTGCAGTAGATAATAGTCTGAGGAAAGAAGAGGCAGAATTGCTAAATGAAACTTCATTTCCTCCATCACCCCACTGATGAAGGATGTTGAGCATTTCTTCAAGTGTCTCTCAACCATTACATATTCCTCTTTTGTGAATTCTTGATTTAGCTCTCTTCCCCATTTTTTGAATGAATTATTTGGTTTCTTGGTGTTTAATTTCTTGAGTTCTTTACAAACTTTTGGATATTAGCCCTCTGTGGGATGTGGGTTTGGTAAAGAACTTTTTCCACTTTGTAGGTTGTCGTTTTGTTCTAATTACAGTGCCTTTGCCTTACAGAAGCTTTTCAGTTTCATGAGGTCCCATTTATTGATTGGTGTTCTTTTCAGGAAGTTGTCACCTGTGCCAATGAGTTCAAGGCTTTTCCCCACTTTCTCTTCTAATAGATTTAGTATGTCAGGCTTTACGTTAAAGTCTTTGATCCACTTGAACTTCAGTTTTGTGCTGGGGGATAAACATGGATCTTTTGCATTCTTCTACATGTTAACAGCCAGTTAGACCTGCACCATTTGTTGAAGATGCTGTCCTTTTTCCATTGAACAGTTTTTGCTTCTTTGTCAAATTAAATGATCATAGGTGTGTGGGTTTATTTCTGGCTCTTCAATTAGATTCCATTGACCTCTCTGTACCAGTACCATGCTGTTTTTATTACTATTGCTCTGTAGAATAGCTTGAAATATGAGAAGGTGATATTTACATATGTTTTTTTTTTTTCATTTTACAGCACATGCTGGCAAGGTTGTGGAGAAAGGGGAACACTACTCCATTGCTGGTGGGAGTGCAAATTTGTACAACTTCGGTGGAAATCAGTCTGGCGATATCTTAGAAAACATGGAATAGCTGTACCTCAAGACCCAGCCAAACCACTACTGAGTATACATCCAAATGATTCCTCACCAAACCACAAGACAGATCTTCAACTATGTTCATAGCACTTTTATTTGAAATAGCTAGAAAATGGAAACAACCCAGAAGTCCCTCAACCGATGAATGGATAAAAAAAGCTATGATACATTAACACAATGGAATACTACTCAGCCATCAAAAACAAAGTAATCATGCAATTTGCTGTCAAATGGATGGAACTAGCAAAGCTCATCCTGAGTGGGCTGACCCAGACCAGATAGATTCACATGGCATGTATTCACTTATAACTGGATTTTGGCCATATAGTACAAGAAAACTATCCTACAATCAACAGACTGAAAGGAACAGGAACATAGCTTTGTTACTTGTTAATGGGACACTTTGCCCTAGTGGAGCTGCCACGTAGGCCCCCAGTGCAAGAGGAAGCTCTTACACCTCATATGGCTGCTGAACTAAAGGGGATTGATACGTAGGACATGCCACACCAGAGGAGTAGGATAGGTGGTTGGTAAAAGGAGAAAGAAAAGAAGTTTATTAAAATGCAAATTGTTCCATATGTTACGTAAGTCAGTTTTTCTTCCTAACTTTGTTTATAAAACTAGCTTTTTCCTATTTATTAAAATATTGATGAAAAGTAATAGAATCATACAAAAATCCTGACATAGTTTTTCTTAACTGATATATACCACTATACTAATAAAGTAAAGTGGATTTGTTTAAGGAATAAAAAAGTAAAAGAGTATAGACTATCCCTATAAATAAGTCAAAGTGGCCCAAAAATTCATAAAGACAAATTTTTATAAACTTCTATCTACCATTGTATATTTATAATCCTTACATTTTCTCTTCCTACAAATTTTATTTCCCCCAGGTTCATCTCAAAGATGTGTGAGAATATTACAATGCAAAGAAATCTCATATCAATATATTCCTATTGCTAACTGAGCCTCTGTAAAGATATTTTCCTAATTTAAAGGCAAAAGAACACATTCAAAACGAATGAGGAAGAGAAAAAATAAACACAGTAGTAAAACTCACTAACAGATTGAGTCTTGACAGGTAACTCAAGTCTACACCTAAAAGATGATTACAGTTCTACTACCTATCTAAAATGGCAGTAAGTTTCCTTTACAGTGTTGGAATATTTTTCATTAAATTTTAAGTTATCATATAAAGTAAAAGGTTCTCTTTTTTTATATAAGTACTTTTTTTTTCAAGTTACATCTCAGTCGCAAACCCTTCCCTATTCCCCCTTCCTGTCCCACCCTTCCACCTTCTTCCCCCACCCCCAAACGGTTTCTCTTTTAATTCCAACAAATGGTTCTTTCTCTTATAACAGTAAATTCTATACAAAACAGCAGAATTAAATATGCGACATTTATGAGAGTTAAATGGCCCAGTATACCTTCCCAATGTCCAGTTCATACATATTTGGCCCCTGACTTTAACCTTCTACCTTCTAACCATCTCCATGAGTTTAAAGTTCTATAACTGACTTAGCTTTTATACTAACTTGCATCACTATTATAACCATCTTCTTAGATCTAGAATGCCCTCTTGATTCCTAAACAACTCAAAATTTAGCTATGAGACTCAAGCTGTCTATTCTTCAACCACCTCAGAGAGCTGAGAAGGATAAATATATCTGATTATATAGGAAGTGCAGGGCCTGCAGCTTCCAATACTAAAAAATGACAAACCAGTGCTACCTGGACAGTTCCCATTTTCTCTCCATACATTCCAGCATCAGTCTTCAGCCTTTTGGTCCTGTTTCTCTGACAGACATTT
Source organism: Lophiomys imhausi (assembly GCA_907164525.1). Lineage (NCBI taxonomy): Eukaryota > Metazoa > Chordata > Mammalia > Rodentia > Muridae > Lophiomys > Lophiomys imhausi. The sequence continues at coordinate 48,183 of CAJQZJ010037464.1, forward strand.
ATTGTAGAGCAGGGATTGTGAAGGACTAACCTACCCTGTCTTGGCAGAGCTAGGCTGTCGACTTCCCTGCTACCAAGTTTTGTCCTTTTTGGACAGCAGTCTGTCTGCAGTTGAAGCAAGGAGTTTTTACATGTCAAGAGATAGGCTTCCCACTAATTCAACCATCTCACACTGGAGATTCTTTGATGCTTTTCTTCTACTTGGAGTAGAATAGGGGGTGCTGTCAGGAGCTGATATGTCATGATATCAAAAAAAAAATTTTTTTAATTTAAGACCACATCTTTGAATGCCATATTCTGCAGATCTCTTGGGGTTTTTGAAGATGCCCTATCTATCTCTTGTATTTAGATAAGCAAATGTTGCTTGTCTCTTAACAACTTGATTACTGAGTAGCTTAGAGAATATCTGTGATAGACTGTCTTAGTAGCTAACAAGGTGACATGCATGCATGACTAGGAGTTTGTTTTTCTTAACTATCCTAAACAGTTTAAGACGGTTGGTATCAAGAGGCCAGAGCTTCACATTTCATTTTTAAGTATCTCTAGGTACGATACCATTAGGAAGCGTTACCTTTAATTTTGTATCAATATACAAAGATCTATTCAAATGTGGCTAAATATACTCTTAATTTTGTATCAATATACTAAGATCAATGCCTATGCGGCCCAATACAATCTTAATATTGCGTCCATATACAAGGGTCAATACCATTGTGGCCAACTATAATCTTAATTTTTTATCAATATACAAATATCAATACCGACATAGAGCAATACAATCTTATTTTTGCACAATAAACAATGATCAATACTACTTTAGCCAAATATACTATTAATTTTGTAACAATATACAAGGGTATAAGGGCATACTCCATAATGTGACCTTTCTTCTTGATCCTTCCTGTGCTGTCTATGTCTCAATTTTTCTCAAGTCCGTGCATTCCTACATAGGAGATAAAGAAGGATACAGAAAAGGGAAAGAAGGAATACCCTGGGTCTAACCTCCAAAACCCATTAAAAGGACCATTTAACAACTTGTAATCTCTTCCCCTAAATAACAGAGTTTTCAGTTGTCCTTCAAATAACCAAAAAAGGGGGGGCAGAGAAACACCCTCCCCACCCTCTGGGTATGGGACGTTGCTCTCTTAAAATGACTTCCTACTGATTTGGGTCATAGTAAACCTGTTTGGGGACCAAACCAAAATGGAAAAATGGTTAAAAATGTTAATACAATCCTTTTATGTTCAGTCCTTCTGTTCTCAGCTGTTTAGATGTCCTAAGGAGTTTGTAGGCAGAAGCTGAACTCCCAGGCTTTACTGAGGTTCTGGCTGGGGAATTGTGTAGAGCTGAACGGTCTTAGCGATATTGAGTTGTTGTGGTTGTAGACGTTTGATGGAGACATCTATTGAGGGAGTCTGTCAGGCTGAATCATCTGGGTCACTCGTCTTCTTTTGGTGTCTGATTCTGATTTCTGCTCAAGTTTCCGTTGTCCAGTTGTCCCTGGGTTCCTTGAATGGATGCTTTGATTCTCCTGGAAAGATAAGAACAGAGCCCTGCCCTAATCCTCACTCAGGGACAATCGCCCTCTTTTTTTTTGGGGGGGGGTAGGTAATATTTCTCCTGAAGCAAATTTGGTTTTTGACAATATATAAAGTGTTATCTTTCAATCTGATTTAAAGAAGAAATTATGTTGTTATTTTGGAGCTAAACCAGCTTTAGTGTATATATTATGAGGTCTCGAAGGACAATTTGTTTGTGTTGTGTGGGCCTTTTGTAAGTAGCTTTTAAACTTAGGTCCTTCCAAATCCTAAGTGTGTGTCTCTGCATTCTAATTATTGGGATCCGAGACCTGTGGTTCCCATCTGAGGGGATTAAAGATGTGTTCCACCACTCCTGGATCGAAGTTTTTCTTTATTTGGAGTTTGTTTTGTATCAGGCTGACCTTGAGCTCTGAGATCTGCCTGTTTCTGTCTCTAGTGTGTTGGGGTTAAGGGTGTACTCTTCTTGAATGATGGAATAAAGGGTGTGTACCCTCACCAAACTTTTCCGTGTAACTCTAGAATTTATAAGTCCACTAACACTATGCTGCTCCTCCCGTCTCTGCTGAAGTTAAAGGCATGGGTTAACACCACATTTCTCCGTATTTTACCTTAGCTCTACATTTTTTCAACACTTGGAGGTTCATAAAACCAGGTTGAACGGCTGTGTCCTTTATTTTATTTACAGTGTTTTAACGTTGTTACCTGCTTTTTTTTTTAATTAGTAAATTTATTTGTTTGTTGCTACAGGTTACATCCTTGACATATTGTCCTCTTTTCCTGCTTCCAAGCCTCACCCTCCCATGCTGTACTCCCTGACCCTTCCATCTTGATCCTCTGGGGTGGAGTGTCCCTGAATACCAGTCTCTCACCAAAGATCAGGAGTCATATGAGGGCTGAGGGCCTCTTCATACTCCGGGGGCCTACGAGGCAGTACTGCCAGTGAAAGGTGTCTCCTTGCTACGGGGGGGGGAAACTAAAAAAAAAAAACCAACAGACACACAAAACCACAAAAACAAAGAACAACAACAAAAAAAGAGAGGAAAAAGAAAGAGAAAAAAAGAGGGAAAGGAAAAAGAAAAAGAAATGAAAAGAAAAAAGAAATTTATGTCCATGATCCTTTTGGTGTGTTGGATGTAGTACAGATATCCTGTACTATATAGCTAAAATCCTACTATAAGTGAATAGATGCCATGTGCATCCTTCTGAGTCTGGGTTAGCTCACTCAGGATGAGCTTCTCTAGATCCATCCATTTGGTTGCAAATTGCATGATTTCATTGTTTCTTATAGCTGAGTAATATTCCATTGTATAGATGTACCACAATTTTTTAATCCATTCTTCAGTTGAGGGACATCTGGGTTGTTTCCAGTTTCTAGCTATTATAAATAAGGCTGCTATGAACATAGATGAGGAGACTTCCCTATGTCTCCATGAGGTGTCCTTTGGGTGTATACCCAGTAGTGGTATGGCTGGGTCCTGAGGCAAAGTTATTCCAAGGTTTCTAAGATATCTCCAGACAGACCTCCATAGTGGTTGCACAAGTCTGCACTCCCACAAGCAATGGAGGAGGGTTCCCCTTTCTCCACACACTCGCCAGCATGTGCTGTCATTTGAGCTCTTTATCTTAGCCATTCTGACAGGTGTGAGATGAAATCTCAGGGTCGTCTTGAGTTGCATTTCTCTGATGATTAAGGAGGTTGAGCATTTCTTCAGGTGACTCTCGGCCATTAGGGATTCCTCCTTTGTGAATTCTCTATTTAGCTCCGTCTCCCATTTTTTGATTGGATTATTTGGTTTCTTGGCATTTAGTTTCTTTCTTGAGTTCTTTGTAGATCTTAGATAATAGCCCTCTATCAGATGTGGGGTTGGTGAAGATTTTCTCCCAGTCTGTAGGCTGCCGTTTTGTTCGAATGAGTGTCTTTTGCCTTACAGAAGCTTTTCAGTTTCATGAGGTCCCATTTATTGATTGTTGATCTCAGGTCCTGAGCTGTTGGTGTTCTGTTCAGGAAGTTGTCACCTGTGCCAATGAGTTCGAGGGTTTCTCCTACTTTTTCTTCTAGTATCTTTAGTGTGGCCGGCCTTATCTTAAGGTCTTTGATCCACTTGGAATTAAGTTTTGTACAAGGTGATAGATAAGTATGGGTCTAATTTCATTCTTTTACAAGTGGACTGTTGCCGACCACCGTGGGCGGGGGTCGTACCTTTCCGATCCAAGGCTCGAGAAGACTTCTAGGTGGGGACGGCTTCGGCGCGACAGACAACACGACACACAAGAGGTTCTGTGTTGTTGTAAAGTTTTACTTTTTCAAAGCAGAATTTATACAGTAAAACCAGGAACCATAAGATTGGTCATCAGCCAAAAGGCAGAAACAGAATTTTACCAAGAATAGGATATGTACATTCAAGATGTTTTTGATTTTAACTAGATGATTTATTGTAGTGACCCGGAGTTGACCGGCTGGCACTAGCTAGCGGTCATCTGTGACAGATAACCACAAAGTTTAGTGTAAAACTTTAGCAATGGGGGAGGTGGCAATCTATCATACCAGGGATCTCCTTCGAGACCTCGCTGAACAGCATTAACTCCTTTGCAAACTGGCTGGGCCCAGTCCCAGCCCCACTTTCTCAACTGCTCCTGGCACCAAGGCTGTCCTTTGTGTTTGCTGACTGCATTCAGCACCTGGCTGAGTAAGTTCTCTTTTTCTGACTCAGTGAGAGTGCACCAAGGAGGTCGAGTACGCTTTATTCTTTCCCATTGTCCCAGCCTTTGGTAGGGAGTAATT
>CAJQZJ010037464.1:52514-106025 GCA_907164525.1 Lophiomys imhausi
AGCTACCACATTTTTCCCCGCGTCCTTGTCACGCATTCCAATTCTAGGAACTCCTGTGTAAATGATAAGATATAGCAAGCAGCCAAAAGTGAAACCAAGTCCACCGAACATCCCCAACCGCTTTGGCTCCCCGGGGGACCTGAATATTCGCCTCCACAAATCTCCAGGCCTCAGCCCATCACCCCATTTGGCCAGTGGGTCATCCCTCAAGGCTTGCATAAGCCCCGAGGCACCACCCGGCCGTACAACACGCATGCTTGTCACACAGCGGTCGTAGCCTGCACTGCTGGCGAGGCGGGTGTGGCAGTGGACATCCAGTTGGACCAGCACCATTTGTTGAAGATGCTGTCCTTCTTCCATTGTGCGGTTTTGGCTTCTTTGTCAAAGATTAGTTGGCCATAGGTGTGTGGGTCCATGTTTGGGTCTTCATTTCGATTCCAATGATCCACTGGTCTGTTTCTATAAGTACCATGCTGTTTTTATTATTATTGCTCTGTAGTACAGCTTGAAATTTGGGATGGTGATACCTCCAGATGCTTTTTTATTGTACAGGATTGATGTAGCTATTCTGGGCTTTTTGTTGTTCCATATGAAGTTGAGTATAGCTTTTTCCAAGTCTATAAAGAATTGTGTTGGTATTTTAATAGGAATTGCATTGAATCTATATATTGCTTTTGGTAGAATAGCCATTTTTATTATGTTGATCCTACCTATTCATGAGCATGGGAGATCTTTCCATCTTCCAAAGGCCTCTTCCATTTCTTTCTTCAGGGGCTTGAAATTCTTGTTTTATATGTCCTTTACTTGCTTGGTTAGAGTTACCCCCAGGTATTTTATATTGTTTGTGGCTATTGTGAAGGGAGTTGTTTCCCTTTTTTCTTTCTTGGTACATTTGTTTGTTGTATAAAGAAGGGCTTCTGATTTTTTTGAGCTTATTTTGTATCCAGCCACCTTGCTGAAGTTGTTTATCAGCTGTAAGAGTTCTTTGGTGGGGTTTTTGGGGTCGCTTATGTATACTAACATATCATCTGCTAATAGGGATAATTTGACTTCTTCATTTCCAATGTTTATCCCGTTGATGTCCTTTCATTGTCTTATTGCTCTAGCAAGAACTTCAAGTACTTTATTGAAGAGATATGGTGAAAGTGGACATCCTTGTCTTGTCCCTGAGTTTAGAGGAAATGCTTCAAGCTTCTCTCCATTTAATTTGATGTTGGCCACTGGCTTGCTGTATACTGCCTTTATTATTTCTAGGTATGGTCCTTGTATGCCCGTTCTCTCCAGAACTTTTAGCATGAAGGGGTGTTGGATTTTGTCAAATGCTTTTTCTGCATCTAGCGAGATTATCATGTGGTTTTTTTTCTTTCATCTTGTTTACATTGATAGACTTTCATATATTGAACCATCCCTGCATTCCTGGGATGAAGCCTACTTGATCATGATGTATGATATTTTTGATGTGTTCTTTAATTTGGTTTGCTAGTATTTTATTAAGTATCTTTGCATCTATGTTCATGAGGGAGATTGGTCTGAAGTTCTCTTTCTTTGTTGGGTCTTTGTGTGGTTTAGGAATCAGAATGACAGTGGCCTCATAGAATGAGTTTGGCAGTGTTCTTTCTGTTTCTATGTGGTGGAAGAGTTTGAAGAGTAATGGTGTTAGCTCCTCTTTGAAAGTCCGGTAGAATTCAGTGCTAAAGCCATCTGGCCCTGGGCTTTTTTTGGTTGGGAGATTATTAATGACTGTTTCTATTTCCTTAGGTGTTATTGGGCTGTTTAAGCTGTTAATCTGATTTTGATTTAGTTTTGGTAGGTGGAATTTATCGAGGAAATTGTCCATTTCGCTTAGGTTTTCAAATTTGGTGGAGTATAGATTTTTAAAGTAATGCCCAAATATTTTCTGGATCTCCTCGATGTCTGTTGTTATTTCTCCCTTTTCATTTCTGATTTTGTTGATTTGGGTTCTTTCCCTTTGCCTTTTAGTTAATTTGGCTAGGGGTCTGTTTATTTTGTTGATTTTCTCAAAGAACCAACTCTTGGTTTCATTGATTCTTTGTATAGTTCTTTTTGATTCTAAGTTGTTGATTTCAGCTCTAAGTTTGATGATTTCCTGCCTTCTGCTCTTCTTGGGAGTGTTTGTTTCTTTTTTTTCCAATTCACCCAGCTTAGCTGTTAGTTCACTAATATGAGCTGTCACAATTTTCTTTTTGAAAGCACTTAGTGCTATGAACTTACCTCGTATTACAGCTTTCAATGTATCCCATAGGTTTGGGTATGTTGTGTCTTCATTGTCGTTGGATTTTAAGAAGTCTTTGATTTCCTTCTTTATTTCTTCCCTGACCCAGTGGTCATCCAGTAAGGAGCTGTTCAATTTCCATGTGTGTGTAGGCTTTCTGTTGATTCTTTTGCTGTGAAGACCAGCTTTATTCCGTGGTGGTCTGATAAGATACAAGGGGTTATTTCAATTTTCTTGTATCTGTTGAGGCTGTCTTTGGGTCCAACTGTATGGTCGATTTTGGAGAAGGTTCCGTGGGGTACTGAGAAAAAAGGTGTATTCCTTTGTGTTTGGGTGAAAAGTTCTGTAGATGTCTGTTAGGTCCATTTGTTTCATGATCTCTGTTAGACTCAATATTTCTCTGTTTGGCCTCAGTCTTCATGATCTGTCCATTGTTGTGAGTGGGGTGTTGAAGTCTCCCACTACTAATGTGCTGTGATCGATGTGCGATTTAAGTTTTAGAAGTGTTTCTTTTACAAAAGTAGGTGCCTTTGTATTTGGGGCATAGATGTTCAGTATTGAGATTTCCTCTTGATGAATATTCCATTTAATGAGTATATAATGCTCTTCTTTGTCTTTTTTCATTAACTTCAGTTGGAAGTCTGTTTGGTTTGATATTAGGATGGCTACTCCAGCTTGCTTTCTGGGTCCATTTGTTTGGAAAACCTTTTCCCAGTCCTTTACTCTGAGGTAGTGCCTATCTCTGGTAGTGAGATGTGTTTCTTGTATGCAGCAAAGGGACGGGTCTTGCTTGCGGATCCACTCTGTAAATCTGTGTCTTTTTATTGGGGAGTTGAGTCCATTGATGTTGATGGATATTAGTGACCTGGGGTTGTTGTTTCCCATTAGTTTGGTATAGGTGATGGTCCTGTGTCTCTTTTGGTATAGTTGCTGAGGGATTTTCTATTCCCTTTGTTTTCTTGGGTGAAGTTTTCTTCTCTGGGATGGAATTTTCCTTCTAGGATTTTCTGTAGGGCTTGGTTTGTGGAGAGATATTGTTTAAATTTGATTTTGTCATGGAATATCTTGTTTTCTCCATCTATGTTGATAGAGAGTTTTGCTGGGTATAGTAGTCTGCCTGGGCACCTATGATCTCTCAGGACTTGTAGGATATCTGTCCAGTCCCTTCTAGCTTTTAAAGTTTCTGAGGAGAAGTCAGGTGTAATTCTGATGGGTCTGCCATTGTATGTGACTTGACCTTTTTCTCTTACAGCTTTTAATATCCTTTCTTTGTTCTGTACATTTGGTGTTTCAATTATTATGTGGCGAGAGGAGTTTCTTCTCTGATCTTCTGTTCGGTGTTCTGTAAGCCTCTTGGATTTTTATTGGCATCTCTTTTTTCAGGTTTGGGAAGTTTTCTTCTATGACTTTGTTGAAGATATTTCCTGGACCTTGGAGTCGGCAGTCTTCTCTTTACTCTATGCCTATGATTCTTAGGTTCCGTCTTTTCATTGAGTCCTTGATTTGTTGGATGTTGTGGGTGAGAGATTTTTTAGCCTTCTCATTTTCTTTGGATGTTGTACTGATTTCTTCCATCGAATCTTCCATTCCTGAGATCCTGTCTTCCATGTCTTGCATCCTATTGTTGATACTCTCATCCGTAGTTCCTGTTCTCTTCCCTTGGTTCTCCACTTCCTCTTTTAACTCTGACTGTGTTTTCTTTATTGTTTCTATTTCTATTTTCATGTCTTGTATGATATTGTGCGTTTTGTACATTTCCTTCTCCACCTTACTTGTTTTTGTCTGAAAATCTTTCATTGCTTTGTCTTGTTCCTGTTCAAGCTCTGTCACCTTGGCTTGGAGCTCTTTAATGGTATTGTTCATTGTTTTGGCTTGTAAAATTGTGGCTTCTTTGAATACCTTCATAGATTTAAGTTCTTCTTGAAGGGACTCTATCACTTTCCATAATGCAGAATTGTCATCGTTTTCATGTGTTACTTTTGGTGTGAGGTCATCCAAATTGGATGAGCTAGGATAATTCTGCTTTGTTGGAGTCATATTTCCTTAATTTCTATTTTTTCTTGGACCTTTGGCCATGTGTGTGTGTTTAGCTGTCTGTTCTTGTCGTTTTCTGTGTTTGGATCCACACGGGATGCTTTTTTGAAGGAGTCGAATTGCTTGGCTATTTTTCCTTGCTTACAGGGTGATCTCAGGGTCACTGTGGTTTTAATAGCCTGAATCGTTGTGAGCTGGTGCAGCCTATTCCCAGGTAGTGAGTAATCGTCCAGGATTGTTACACTGCTCCCAGTTCAAACTTCTCTATTTTGCACACTGAGTGATCAGCCTTCAATGGTTCTAAAGGTATGGACATGTTTGCCCAAGCACAGATTTTGTGGGCTTTGTTTGTCGTTACGGATGCTGACAGGGCCCAGTTCCACACCTAATGTGTCTGGGTTTACCCGAATACAGGTATGGTCCCCTGGCTTCTAGTTACCCACTAGGCTTCTCCGCCACAGGCCTGGCCGCTTCCCTCCCTATCTGCTCCGCCTTGGGTGGGCGGAGCTTCGGCCCCTCCCACCTTCTGAACCGGCCTCCCGCCCTAGCTGCTTTGCCGTGGGTGGGCGGAGCTTCGGCTCCTCCCGCTGTCAGAGCCGGCCTCCCGCCCTAGCTGCTTTGCCGTGGGTGGGCGGAGCTTCGGCCCCTCCCGCCAGCTTCCGCTTCCCTCCCCAACTGCTCTGCCCGCCCACCTTCCGCTCCAGCTCGAGCGCTGAGGATCACCCACTGAGCACCCTTTTTCTTCGTCTCGAGAAAACAAACAAACAAAAAAATAATAACCACAAGACTTCAATTATTCTGCAAAATTTCCTAAATAGTTATAAGGTCTTCCTGAGGTGTGGAAGCCCAGTAGGCTAGTGGGCGATTATCATATGGCCTTTGATTCTGCCTGCTGTGTGTTGGGATCGATCTTACCAGGCGCCTCTCCAAATGGGAGTTCCCGAATCCCAGATTTAGTGGCTTCCGTGTCTGCGAGAGATGGGGGAGAGCCTTGCCCTGGGACTTTTAACAGTCCCTTGGAAGCTGTGCGTGTTCCCGGAGGGGCCAGACCCTCCGGTTTTTGCACAGTGTCCCACAACTCTGTGTTTTCTATGGCTCTTCTCTCCCACATTCAAAATGTGTCTGTGCAGTTCACCGCCATCTTGGCCCCCCTCCCCCGTAAAAGGTTTTCTTATGACATTTTCATATACACATCATTATGCTCTGTTCTAAAGCATTCTTCTTCCCTACTTTACCTCCCTGCAATTACCTTTAACTGGTATCCTCCATCCTCTCCCAACTTGTCCACACAAGTACTCTTTGATCTTCTGTTTCTTGCATTCTTTGTATTCACTTGTTAGCTTTTTATTTTAGGGAAGTCTTTAAAACAATACAAGATTAAATTTTCATGAATTATGAGTTATTCCATATTATCTTTGAATGATTTTGATGTTGCCTGTTTTGTGTTTTTGATTACTGCATATCTTTTCATAGTATATAGGGCTATGACCTATTTCAGAGTAATTTTTCATATGGTATGCTGGAGGCTCAAGGTTACATTTTCTTTACATGAACATTTAAATTTTCCCAAGATTATTTTTCTTAACTAATTTAACCTAAAATCTTTGTTTTTTAAATATTTATTTATTGCTTCAGGTTACATCTCCATCACAGTGTCCTCTTTCTACCCCACCCAGTCCTGCCCTCTCACCCTCTACCCTCTAACCATTCCATCCCAATCCTCTGGAGTGGAGTGTCACTAAATAACACTCCCCTGCCCCAGTTCAGTAGTCATATGAGGGCCAAGAGCCTTCTCATACACTGGGGGCCTACAAGGCAGCACAACCAGGGCAAAGTGTCTCATTGACAGGAAAAGAAGTCTATGTTCATGTTCCCTTTGATGCATTGGTTGTAGTATAGTTATCCTGTACTATATGGCTAAAATCCAATTATAAGTGAATAGATGCCATGTGAATCCTTCTGAGTTTGGGTTAGCTCACTCAGGATGAGCTTCTCTAGTTCCATCCATTTGGCTGCAAATTGCATGATTTCATTGTTTCTGATAGCTGAGTAGTTCTCTATCCTGTAGATGTACCACAGTTTTTTTAATCCATTCTTTGGTTGAGGGACATCTGGGTTGTTTCCAGTTTCTAGCTGTTACAAATAAGGCTGTTATGAACATAGATTAGGAAACTTCCTTGTGATTTGATGAAGAATCATTTGAATGAATATCCAGAAGTGGTATAGCTGGGTCCCAAGGCAGAACTATTACAAGTTTTCTAAGATATTGCCAGTCTGACCTCTATAGTGGTTGCACAAGCCTGCACTCCCACCAACAATGGAGGAGACTTCCCTTGTCTCCACAACCTCGCCAGCATGTGCAGTAATTTGAGCTTTTGACCTTAGCCATACTGACAGGTGTGAGATGGAATCTCAGAGTTGTCTTGAGTTGCATTTCTCTGATAATTAAGGATAATGAGCATTTCTTCAAGTATTTCTCAGCTATTGGGAATTCCTCCTTTGTGAATTCTCTGTATAACTCTGTTCCCCATTTTTTGATTGATTTGTTTGCTTTCTTGGCATTTCATTTCTTGAGTTCTTTGTAAATTTTGGATATTAGCCCTCTGTCAGACATGGGGTTGGTGAAGATTTTTTCCCTATATGTAGGCTGCCATTTTGTTGGAATGACAGTGTCTTTTGCCTTACAGAAGTTTTTCAGTTTCATGAAGTCCCATTTATTGATTATTGGTCTTAGGTCCTGAGCTGTTGGTGTTCTGTTTAGGAAGTTGTCACCTGTGCCAATGAGTTCAAGGGTTTTCCCCACTTTCTCTTCCAGTAGATTTAGTGTGTCCAGCATTATGTTAAGGTCCTTGATCCACTTGGACATAAGTTTTGTACAAGGTGATAAAGGTGGGTCTAATTTAATTCTTTTACAAGTAGAAATCCAGTTGGACCAGCACTATTTGTTGAAGATGCTGTCCTTTTTCCATTGTACAGTTTTGGCTTCTTTGTCAAAAATTAAGTGAACATAGGTGTGTGGGTTTGGTTTTGGGTCTTAAATTTGATTCAATCGATCCACTGATCTGTTTCTATACCAGTACCATGCTGTTTTTATTACTATTGCTCTGTAGTATAGTTTGAAATCTGGGATGGTGATACCTCCAGGTGTTTGTTTAGTGTACCAGATTGATGTAGCTATTCTATTTTTGTTGTTGTTGTTATTCCATATGAAGTTCAGAATTGCTTTGTCCAGCTCTAAAAAGAATTGTGTTGGTATTTTGATAGGAATTACATTGAATCTGTGTATTGCTTTTGGTAGGATGGCCATTTTTATTAAGTTGTCCTACCTATCCATGAGCATGGGAGATTTTTTCATCTTCCAAAGGCCTCTTCAATTTCTTTCTCCAAGGACTTGAAGTTCTTGTTGTACAGGTCCTTTACTTGCTTGGTTAGAGTTACCCCCATGTATTTTACATTGTTTGTAGCTATTGTGAAAGGTGGTGTTTCCCTAATTTCTTTCTCAGACAATTTATTTGTTGTATAAAGAAGGGCCTCTGATTTTTTTAATTAATTTTGTATCCAGCCACCTTGCTGAAGGTGTTTATCACCTGTAAGAGTTCTCTGGTGGAATTTTTGGGGTCGCTTATGTATACTATCATATCGTCTGCAAATAGGGATAATTTGACTTCTTCGTTTCCAATTTGTATCCCCTTGATCTTCTTTAGCTGTCTTATTGCTGTAGCAAGAACTTCAAGTACTATATTAAAGAGATATGGCAAAAGTGGACATCCTTGTCTTATCCCTGAGATTAGAGGAAATGCTTCAAGTTTCTCTTCATTTACTTTGATGTTGGCTACTGGCTTCCTGTATATCTCCTTTATTATTTCTAGGTATGGTCCTTGTATGCCCGTTCTCTCTAGGACTTTTAGCATGAAGGAGTGTTGGATTTTGTCAAATGCTTTTTCAGCATCTAGCAAGATGATCATTTTTTTTTCTTTCAACTTGTTTATATGGTGAATTATGTTGATGGATTTTCGTATGTTGAACCACCCCTGCATTCCTGGGATAAAACCTACTTGATCATGGTGTATGATACTTTTGATGTGTTCTTGAATTCGGTTTGCCAGTATTTTATTAAGTATTTTTGCATCTATGTTCATGAGGGAGATTGGTCTGAAGTTCTCTTTCTTTGTTGGGTCTTTGTGTGGTTTAGGAATCAGGGTGACTGTGGCCTCATAGAATGAGTTTGGCAGTGTTCCTTCTGATTCCATTTTGTGCAAGAGTTTGAAGAGTATTGGTATTAGCTCTTCTTTGAAGGTCTGGTAGAATTCTGTGCTGAAAGCATCTGGCCCTGGGTTTTGGGGCTTTTTTTTGGGGGGGGAAGTTGGGAGATTTTTAATGACTGTTTCTATTTCCTTAGGGGTTATAGGGCTGTTTGAACTGTTAACCTGATCTAGATTTAGCTTCAGTAGGTGGAATCTATCAAGAAAATCATCCATTTCACTTAGGTTTTCAAATTTGGTGGAGTATAGATGTTTAAAGTAGGACCTAAAGATTCTCTGGATTTCTCCATTGTCTGTTGTTATTTCTCCCTTTTCTATTCTGATTTTGTTGATTTGGGGTTTTTTCCCTCTGCCTTTTAGTTAATTTGGCTAAGGGTTTGTCTATTTTGTTGATTTTCTCAAAGAACCAACTCTTGGTTTCCTTGATTCTTTGTGTTGTTTTTTTGTTTGTTTGTTTCTAAGTTGTTGATTTCAGCCCGAAGTTTGGTGATTTCCTGACTTCTGATCCTCTTGGGAGTGTTTGCTTCTTTTTTTTTTCCAATTCATCCAGTGTGGCTGTTAATTCGCTAATATGCACTGTCACAATTTTCTTTTTGAAGGCTCTTAGTGCTATGAACTTTCCTCGTAGTACAGCTTTCATTGTGTCCCATAGGTTTGGGTATGTTGTGCCTTCATTTTCATTGGTTTTTAAGAAGTCTTTGATTTCCTTCTTTATTTCTTCCCTGACACAGTAGTCATCTAGTAAAGAGTTGTTCACTTTCCATATGTGTGTAGGCTTTCTGTTGATTCTGTTGCCATTGAAGTCCAGCTTTATTTCATGGTGATCTGATAAGATACAAGGGGTTATTTCAAGTTTCTTGTATCTGTTGAGGCTATCTTTGTGTCGGACTATATGGTCGATTTTTGAGAATGTTCCGTGCGGTGGTGAGAAGAAGGTGTATTCTTTTGTGTTTTGGTGAAATGTTCTATAGATATCTGTTAGGTCCATTTGGTTCAAGAGCTCTGTTAGACTCATTAATAGCTATTTAGGGATTCACAGTTTAAGCTATAATGAATAAACCATCTGTGATCATTAGTGCATTATCATGTTTGTAGACACATATTTTCATTTCTCCTTTCTATTGATTGAATGTTTATGAGTATAACAGTTGGCTGATATAAAAGCATTTGCTTAGCTCTTTGGGAAAACTGTCAAATGGATTTTAAAGATTTTTTTGGTTTTTGTTGTTGTTTGTTTTTTTTTAAATCATGGTTGCATTACCAAAAGTAAGGAATGAAAACTGTAGTTGCTCTAGATCCTTACTGAAACATGACATGAGTCATTTAAAATTTGATCAAATACATCTCACTTTTTTATACTTAATTTTCATTTCCCTGATGCAGCAATATAGAAAACCTTTTGATATACATTCTGGCCATTTATGTATCCAATGTTGTGATATTTTCACTCTGACAAATTATACCGTATAACTTCTCTTAGTAATAAGAACTCAGTACTAGAAATATAGACACTGAAAGATCAGAGTCACCAGACCTGAACACTGAACACCTCCCACTAGGAAACTGTACTCTCTTCCTGTCAGATCCTTTCAGGTCTCCAGCTGGCAGACTCAACCCCCAAACTTAGGAACTCCAGAGTCCACAGCATCTGTGCTTGGACACCCAGGAGCATACCAGCAGAGCTGCTACATGCTGAATACCCAGGCTACAACACAGAGAACTCTGACTCAGGAGCAGCGAAACAATCCCAGGCCATTGCTCATTGCCTGGGAGACATGGGCTGTACAAGATCACAGTGCTTCTGGCTATTAGATGCACATTGATCCAGAGAATCCCCTGAGAACAGCTTGGGAGGACCATGAACACGTCCACCACATAAGCTTCAAGGGAGCTACAGCCCCAGCCAACAGTCTGTGGCCTGCCAACCTGCACCATCATTTATACAAAGACCAGTTGGATTCCAGGAATGTACAGGAACACATCCCACCACAACCCCTCACCTGAGTCCCCAATTGGGACACAACAGGAAGGGGTGAGCTCTGGGAGACACACTGAGAACAAACCTCCACACAAGGCCCCATCCAGCCTGTGGGGAGCTACAGATCACAAAGCTATAAGACTTCTACACCAAAGCTCCATTCTTGGCACCAAGCCCAGAAGGCACCAGAAAAAAAAAAAAAAAAAAAACAGTTAAAAAAACCAAATGGCTAAAGAACAGTGAAAGAACAGATCCAACAAAAGTCAGGGAAATATGACTCCAACAAAATGGAACTATGCTAGTACAACAAGCTATGACCACTCCACCACAGCTGAAACATTAAAATGATGACAAATCTATATTCTGGAAAGTGATAGAGTCTTTTCAAGAAGAAATTAAAACTCTGAATGAATTCAAAGATTCCACAATTTTACAAATGAAAGCAACAGAGAATACCATTAGAGATCTCCAAGCCAAAGTGGCTCAACTTGAACAGGAAAGAGACAGGGCAACAAGCAAATTGGAGCAGGAAATGTGTAAAATGAATAAAATGTTTCAAGACTTGAAATTAGAAGCAATGAAGAAAACACAGACAGAGATAAGAGTGGAAGTGGAGAATCAAGGGAAGAGAACAGGAGCTACAGACATGAGTATCAAAAATAGGATACAAGAGATGGAAGACAGGATCTCAGGCGTGGAAGATTCGATGGAAGAAATCAGTACAACAACAAAAGAAAATGAGAAATCTAAAAAAATTCTCACCCATAACATCCAAGAAATTAAGGACTCAATGAAAAGACAGAACCTAAGAATTATAGGCATAGAGGAAAGAGAAGACTCTGGACTCCAACGTCCAGGAAACATCTTTAACAAAATCGTAGAAGAAAACTTCCTAAACCTAAAGAGAGAGATGCCAGTAAAATTCCAAAAGGCATATAGAACACCAAAGAGATTAGATCAGAAAAGAAACTTCTCTCATCACAAAATAGTTGAAACTCCAAATGTACAGAAGAAAGAATATTAAAAGCTGTAAGAGAAAAAGGTCAAGTAACATATAATGACAGACCCATCAGAATTACACCTGACTTCTCCTCAGAAAATTTAAAAGCCAGAAGGGCCTGGGCATATGTCCTACAAGCCCTGAGAAAACATAGTTGCCCAGCCAGACTACTATACCCAGCAAAACTCTCTATCAACATAGATTGAAAATACAAGATATTCCATGACAAAAAATCAAATATAAACAGTATGTATGCACAAATCCAGACCTACAGAAGATTTTAGAAAGAAAATTCCAACCCAGGGAAGATAACTACACCCAAGCAAACAGAGCAAACAAAAAAATTCAATGTAGCTAAACGAAAAGAAACACACAACCACCACTTACACAAAAATAATAGGAAATAACAACCTTTGGTCATAAATATTCTTCAACATCAATGGACTCTACTGGCCAATAAAAAGACATAGGCTTACAGAATGGACCTTTAAACAACACCTACCATTTTGTTGCATACAAGAAATGCATCTCACTAACAAAGATAGATGCTACCCAGAGTAAAGGGCTGGGGAAAGGTTTTCCAAGCAAATGGACCCAGGAAGCAAGCTGGAGTAGCCATCCCAATATCAAATAAAATAGACTTTCAACTTAAATTAATTAAAAAAGATAGAGAAGGGCATTACATACTCATTAAAGGAAATATTCATCAAGAGGCCATCTCAATATTGAATGTATGTGCCCCAAATACAAAGGCACCTACAATTGTAAAAGAAACTCCTCTCAAGCTTAAATCACACATAGATCCCCACACATTAGTATTGGGAGACTTCCATACCCCACTCACAACAATGGACAGGTCATCAAGACAGAAACCAAACAGAGAAATAATGAGTCTAACAGAGGCCATGAACCAAATGGACCTAACAGATATCTACAGAACATTTCATCCAAACACAAAAGAATACAGCTTTTTCCCAGCACTGTACTGAACCTTCTCCAAAATTGACCATATAATTGGACACAAAGCAGCCTCAGCAGATACAAGAAAATTGAAACAATCCCTTGTATCTTATCAGACCACTATGGAATCAAGATGGACTTCAACAACAACAGAAATAACAGAAAGTCTACACACTCATAGAAATTGAACAACTCTTTACTGGATGACTACTGGGTCAGGGAAGAAATAAAGAAGAAAATCAAAGACTTCTTAAAATCCAATGAAAATGAAGGCACAAGCAACTATGATATAGATTAATCATCTCTCACAGCATATTCCCCTCCTTGCCTTGCCTTGCCTCTGATAAACTGGTCCTAGTAGAGTTTGGTGTCACGGTCATTTATGTTTTCCAAAGTCCTTCTCCAGGTGATAATGTTAACATCACATTGGCAAAATATTTTTAAAAACAATTTGAAATCTGTCTTTCTTTTTAAAATACTTTGATAAAAGTAACTTAAGAGGGGAGAAGTTTGTTTGATCACAATTCCAAGTCACAGTTCACTATTGCTAGGAAACCAAGGAGACATGAGCTTGAAGCACTCAGAAACATTACAACCACAGTCAACATTAAAGAGCAGTGAATTGGTGCACATATGTTAGAGTTCAGCTTGGCTTGTCTACTGTTATATAATTCCTAATCCCCTCCCACAGAAGGGAGGTCTTCTACCTCAATTAAGACAATCAACCACCCATATACATGCCCAGAGATGAACTTACTCTAGATAATACCTCACCGAGAGTCCTTTCCCTGAAGATTCCAGATTGTATCAAACATTATAACAACTATCTCCCTTATCCTATAATGTCATTAAATAATTTTGATATCCATTTTCTAAACTATGGATTGTGATCTCTCATCTGACTTCCTTGGCTGTTAGGAAAGTAGGTAAATATATACACAGCTGCTCAGAATCGTTTCCAAATGAGGAGATGAGTGTTGGACCATCAACTATTATTCAATTTTCTACCCTCCACATTGGATTTACAAAATTGACAAATTTCTGTAGATTTCTAGAAAAACAATTCAAATGAGGAAGACTGTGCTGGTTAGTTTGAATTGTCATCTTGACCAAACAAGGAATTCTCAGGAAGAGAACTGAAGAATTATGTAAAGAAGGTTGGTTTATAGTTATGTCTATGGGAGATCGTCTTGATTCTTAATTGATGTAGGAAGACCAAGTCCAATATAGGAAACACCACTTTCTGTGGTGGACTCTGAAATATATGAGGGAAAAGAGCAAGCAAACAAGAATGTGTTTATTCTCTTTGAGCTAACTATGAATGTGATATAATTAACTCTTTCCTTCCCCAAATGATGGTCTATCATTTGGAATTATATGCATGTAAATTCTTTCTTCCCCTATGTAGTTTTTGGTCTGGATGTTTTGTCATGGCAACAGAGATGAAACTAGAACAAGAATTAGTATCATAATCAGAAGCGGGTACCACATTGCAACTACTTTGCATGACTCTGAATAAAAGTAGCCCAGAAAGCTATTCAGAAAGGTGTGTGAAAAGACACAACTACATTTACTAATAGACAAAGACTTGAAGACACTTTTTCTATCATAAAGGAGGATTAAGAAGAGCTTGACCTGTTGGCAGCCTAGTGTCATGACTGAGGGATAGCTAAAAGAAAGGAAGAGACAGGGATGTGGCATAAAAGTAGATTCAAACACAGACATAGAACAGAAACACAACTAACAATTCTCTAAGTAGACTCAAGACATACTAAACAAGAGGGGAATATCTTGTTCTAGAAATGTGGTATTTAGGGCTAGAGGAGCACCTACAATTGTCACTTTACTAAAATTGTATAATCCTTAACTACATTCTAAAATTTTTTCCTTATAGTCAAACATAACTGTAGTTCTCACCCCCTTCTCAAGGACTTTTCTCTTTGCAACAAACAGAGACTATTACAGAAAACCACAATCAATCAAAATGCATAGATGTGGAGGGAAGTGTCAACAGATTCATGTACATAACAGTTCCAGCACTTAAAGCTCAAGAATTATTGTATAAAACAGATTGGAAATATGTAAGAGACAGAGGACTAAGGTGATTGCTGTGATATTGTGTCTCCTACTATCGGCAGAAACCATACCTGTAAAGTCTCACCAACATGACTGACTAAGCGGAGATGAACAAGAACAATAAATGCTAACAATCATAGTGGAGATGGCAGGGGAATTCCAGGAGGTCTCAATGATAAAGAACTAAAGGCAAGTAAAGAATGCTGAGAGCAGGAGAAATATTTTCCTGTAGAAAGAGAAAAGACTTTAAACCAAAACTATTTAGAAGGCATTAGTAGGGGAAAATTTTCAGCATGGGTCAGGGAGGGGTTCCATCTCTAACTAAGGAGATATTAGTTTTATGGTTCTGGGAGAAGGAAGAGTCAATTTTTATCTAGAAATGTGGCTACAGGTAGGCTCCCAATGCTCACAGAATACTCCATTGTTCATGTCCATATCAACAGCACTAATTGGACTCAGTGGGATAAAAATAAATAGATAAATTATGAAGTCGGGAGAGAGACATAATGGAGGATCCTGGATATGGTGGAAGAATAAGGAGTAGATATGATCAAGAAACATTTTATATGTGTGTGAAGTTTTCAAAGCATAAATAAAAATAATTTGAAGCAAACTCAAAACAATGTTTTTTTTTAAGATCATTGAGTTACAAGAAAATGTAAAAACATTTAAATGAACTGTGAACAGTAGTAAAATGCGTAAGTGAAATTCAATAGAGAAATCAATATTTTTAAAAAGCAACCAATCTTGGAAATAAGATTCTCTCAATAATTCTAATTTTAAAAAGTCATTTTTATTATTTTTACTACAATGACAAAAAGTCATTTTGTCTAGTCACACCAACAGACTAGACAAAACGCACAGAAAAAAACAGTTTGGGACTTGAAGACAAAGCACAAAAACAAGAATATTCAGATATTTCTTAAGAAATACAACCTCTCTACATGTTAGTCTTGGAGAATATCATAGAGGAAAGGATACAAAGATTGTAAGAACAAAAGACCAGTAAGTCAGCCGCAAGATCATGTCTTCCATATGACAGTGAAGCTACACTGATTAAGGCTCAACAATATGACTGCTTAAATAAGACTGAACAATGACAGCATCAGTTACTTCCTAGAATGGGTGGAGAAAATCTCTTAGATGAACTTTCAACTCTAGATGAAAATCTTCAGGCAGTTAGAGATGATGGAAAGACAGAGAGTTGGTCTTCTCCAGGGATGAGCCCCTAAGTAACTACTAAGTTATGTAACACCAAATTTAGTCCTAAAAGCATAAATATATGTATATGTGTGCATGTATGTATGTATGTATGTATGTGTATATATATATGTGCAACCAACACTAACTCAGTGGATTGCATTTATACAATTATTCATGTGTGTGTGTATATATAGCAATAATAATTAAAGAATATGAGATTGTGAATTTAAGAGACAGCAGGAGAGAGGGCATGTGAAGGATTGAAGGGAGAAGAATAAGGGATAAATTATTTATTTTAATTAAATAAAACATTTCAAAATAAAAAGAATTTATAAATAGAAAGTGTAGTTAAAAGATAAATTTCACATAGTTTGGTATAGAGTATGCCAATGCACTGATTAAATATATAGATATTTAAAAAAAACAAATTTCTCTCATGAAATATCAGCAGTCATCTAGAATTTTGAGAAAATTATTGTCATCTTTTTATTCTAGTCCTTTTGAACTCCAAATTGCCACAATGTGTTGCCCCACTAAGAAAACTTTTCCCTACTTAAAATTCCAAAAATAGATAATAATAAAAAGATATTGAAAGCTTAAGATAGAAATACTAACTTACTTAAAAAGCCAAAACCATTAGAACAACAGCAAGATTTTTCAAGCAAAGCTCTAAGAGCAAGGAAAGTATGAAATAAGTTATTTCAAATACTGAAAGAAAATGTCTACCGACTGAAAGTGCTATTTCCAGTAAAGCCATCCTTCAGAATCAAAAAAAAAAAAAATCAAAACAAAAAACATTCCAAGAAAAGAAAGATAAATCCACAACTAACTTAAAATTTCAAAACCTCCTTAAATGACTCTAATACAACAAAAAGGAAGATGTTCTTGCTAGATTTTATTGCTAACTATCCTCACTTAGACTCACCTGGAAAGAAGGAGCCTCGGAATTGCATAACCATGTTGGACTGTAAACATGTGTGTAAGAGATTGGATTGATTCATGGTTAATTTAGAACGGCCCAGTCTACTGTGGATGGTGCCAATCCTAGGCAGTGGGTATGGGATGTGTTAGAAACTTAAATAAGTATCAAAGAGTAGAGAAGAGCGCAGTTTTCTTCAATGGATTCCGCTTGAGTTTCCACCATAGCTTTCTTCAGTGATGGACTGTGATTTGGAATTGTAAGTCAAACACATTTTTTTTCTAGGTTTCTTGGTCACAGTGTATTATCACAGCAACAGAAATATCACTGGGCTGAAGGTAAATACAACTACAAGAATATAGGAATGAGTGGCTGCTACAAGAAGACTAGATGAACAAATGAAAGTAAAACCAATAAGTATTATCAACAGCAACTGACAAGCTTTAATTTATATTTTCAATCATAAGCCTGAATGTAAATGATCTTAATTCTCCAAGTAAAAAACACCGGCTTATCAATTAGATTAAAACCAAGATGCAATTAATTGCTGAGTATAAGAAACGCACCTGGATAGTTAAGACATGATGTCTAAACACCAAAAGCTGAAAAATGGTGATCTAAGCCAATGGAATCCAGAAACAAGCAAGAGTAGCTAAACTTCTAACCAATGAGTACATCTTATACAAAATTAGAAAAGGGAGAAGAGCCAGTGTGTACTGATGAAGTGAATAACACATCAAAATAATACTAGCCTACTACATAAAACAAACACTGCTTGAAATAGACGAATAAATAGGCCACACTACAAAAGCCGGGTGACCTACATACTCTTGCCATAGATATATCATACACTTACAAGATGAAATCAACAAAGTAACTATAATTTACTACACCATAAGTTGAGTAGACATAAGAAACAGAATGTCCTATTCACAAACCAGAATATGCTTGTGTTACAAAGCAAGTCTTAGAAAATACCCCAAAATGAAATAGTATCATTTAAGGTCAGAAGGAACACAACTTTAAATAAGTCACATGATGCACTTCAGAAATTATAAAAATACGGAAAATGGTATAGTTTGTTTTCATTTTAATTTTATTTATTTATTTATTTTGGGTTTTCGAGACAGGCTTTGCTGTCCTGCAAGTCATTCTGTAGACCGGGATGGCCTCGAACTCAGAGATCCACCTGCCTCTGTCTCCCTACTGCTGGGATTAAAGGCATGTCCCACTACCACTGGGCTGACAGTATAGTTTGTAATGATTAATCAATCATTTATAAATCAAATACAGCATTTTAAAACATGAAAATGAATTAAACATAGCACATCAAAATCTAATATATCAAATTTAGTTCTTGTAAAAGAATTCCCAGCTGTGTTAGCCAGCATTCAAAACATATCACAGACTGGGACTGTCACTCAGTGATACAGTGATTGCCTTAGAAGACTCTGGATTCAGCATTCAGCAACTAAAAACAAATTAAAGACATCTGAAGTAAATAACCCAATGATACATTTTGAAGTCTATGAAAAGCAAGAACAAATCAAGCTTACAGTCATTAAAAGGTAAGATACAAAAAAGTTAGAGTTGAAATTATTGCAGTGAAATCTAAAAGATTATGACAAAAACACAGTTCTTTGAAAATATTTGTAAGAATGGCAGACCCTTAGACAGACCAAGCAAAAGAAACAGAGAGAACATGCAAAAGAATATACATGCGAGTAAAAAATCAGGTATAACATCATACTATTAACCCTGATGGATATGCTTGATAGAAGAGCAGGAGATAAAATCAGCATACAAAATAAGTGGCATTTCTGTATACTAAAATCAAACTTACCCAAACAATATCAGTACAAGTGCCACATTCATAGTAACTTAAAATAAAAACTCAGAATAAACCTAACCAAAAGCTCAGTATATTGGCACACACCTATAATCTCAGCACTTATGTCTGGGGGGAGGAGGATCAGAAAATCAATGGGCCAGCAAGATGGTTCAGTGTTTACTTAAAGGTCCTTGGTGTTGAGCTGAGAACTTGAGTTCAGTTTCCAAAGATTCATATTAGGGAAAGAGAAAAGCAGCACCTGCAAGTTGTCTTCTTTAATCGACTACTGCTTTCCTCCTTCATTCTAACATTATTTTCCCCAATATTTTTAATACCACATTAAGCTCAATTTACACTCCCCATATACATAGAGGTTGGGCCCAATCTCTGGACTATGATTGACCTGCTGTAAGGATACCCTGAAAGAAATTTGAGTCAGTCTTCCAGAAACCAGCAACTATGAATAGCATCCACATTGCTGAGCCAGCTCACTGCACATTAAATGAGCTTTAGTTTGTATAGTAGCATGGATTAATAAAAAGCAAGTACATTTTACAAATTGAGTGAAATTTGTTCCCAAAAGCTACACAATGTATGCTTTGGTTGTGTTTTATATATATATAGGAGAATACCTTAACTTGGAGATGTAGCAAGGCCCTGGGTTCAGGGTCTGAAATTACAAAGGAAAGGGAGAAAACAGATGAGGTGGAGAAGGAAGAGGAAAAGAGCAGGAGGGAGAAGGGAAGAGGAGAGAAAGGAGAAGAAGGAGTTAGAAAAGAAGGGAATAAACCAGGCTTAGTGCTGGTTATGAGGAGGAGGTCTATTGGAAATGAGTCAAGATGCTGATGGACAAAAATGTCTTATATCCTAATTGTAGAGACAACATGATCATAGGTTTATCAAATTCATTAATGTGTTCACTTAGAAGCATGAATTATGGAATATGCAAATTATGTCTTAAAATATCTTATTTCAAAATAATATATTAGATATTAAGGATGTGCTAACATATGGTTAAATACTTTTCTCTTCTAATACACAATACTAGAGGTGTAAGTATCCCTTTGGAAACATGTTTCAAGAGATTCTACTTTAGAAGCAGCCTCAGCTGAAGCATCTACAGCTATTAATTTTCTCTTCTTCAGCTCTCAGCACCTCAGAAGGCACTAAATAAATAGTCATTGCTGACTTTATTATTCATTACAATGCCTGCCACATGGAGTTTAGAAAACTGACTGGAAAGGGGAAATCACAAATTATAATTTCTGAATAGACAGAAACAAGCCCTCAGCTGTATCTCAAAGCAAAACCTACAAATTTAGCTCCATCAAGAAGAATCAGAAAAAGAATCAGACAACAGCAAGTTCTTGTCTCTTTGTTGTGCCACTCTTTCTCATTAATTATTCATGCTACTTCTCCTTATTTACTCTGTCACACATGCATGCACAATCACACACACACACACACACACAGAGAGAGAGAGAGAGAGAGAGAGAGAGAGAGAGAGAGAGAGAGAGATCAATACTACATACACTAAAACTCTAGATTTGATATATTCCCAAGAAAGTACAAATATCTGGAAAATACATTTGCTGGATTAAGCTTTAGCTGCTATACTTTAATTATATTGAAATAACATTATCTGAAATGTTAAATTACACTTATATTAGTAACAAAACTGACAGTGTTTTCTCATCTTTATGTTATTATGAAATGTACATTGAACTAAAAAATAAATATATATTCTATGTTACCTGGATATGGAGGAGCTCACAAAACTAATTTGCCAAATTCTAAAAGATCTTACAAGGGAATTCTTATGACTCAAAGCCAATTAACCAATGGTATGTTCCTTTTGGAATTATAAATTCTCAAAGCCTTCAGTTGCCAAATGGACAGTACTCAGGTACAGGTATCTCAAACTCAGTTCAGAAGAGAATGATTCACTTTGTTCTAACTGCAAAATAAAGTTTCTACCAGGTCACAGGTAAAATAGCAATTTAATTATAAAATAAATAACCTGACAAATACTATGGAGGATAAAGGCACAATCATAACACAAACATAGTCGTATCAAAAAGGTTACACTACCTATATAGTGGGGCCTCCTTCACTTGCTGGATACTCCCTGTTTAAGAAAATCCAGTTCTGTCTTTATCATCCAGGCTCTTCATCAGAATGCTTTACTCAGGTATATATCAAATTGCAAATTCCTAACAAAGCCAATAAAAATATGCTTCACTTGGGCTTGAAATTTGTTCAAGGATTCATTCACAAGATTCTGATACTTCTTTTTCTTATTTATTTTTTTCTTCAAGTTACATCTCAATCGCAATCCCCTCCCTACTCCCCCCTCCAGTCCCACCCTCCCACCTTCTTCTGCCTCAACCCACCCATCCCCTTCCTTTTTTTTTTAAGTTTAAGGTATATCTTTTCCCCTCAACAGCTCCCCCTTTCAGTCCAACAAATGGCTCTTTCTCTTATAACAATAAATACAATACAAAACAACAGAAATAATTAGGCCACAATTATGGCTTAGCATAAAATCCCAATGTCCAGACTATAAGTATTTGGCACCTGACTTTAATATTCTACTATCTACACATCTCCATGAGTTTAAAGTTCTATATCCAACTCAGCTTTCATCCTAACTTTCATCACAATTTTAAGCACATCTTCTTAGATCCAGAAAACCCTCTTGATTCCTAAACAACTCAAAATTTAACTATGAGACTCTAGCTATCTAGTCTTCAACCACCTCAGAGACCTGAGAAGGATAAATACATCTGATTATATAGGAAGTGCAGGGTCTGTAGCTTCCAAAACTAAGAAATGACATACCAGTGGCTGCCTGGACAGTTCCCATTTTCTCTCCATACATTCCAGCATCAATCTTCAGCCGTTTGGCCCCATTTCTCTGACAAACATTGATTGTAGAGCAGGAATTATGAAGGACTTACCTAACCTGTCTTGGCAGAGCTAGGCTGTCGACTTATCTGCTTTCAAGTTTTGTCCTTTTTGGACAGCATTCTGTCTACAGTTGAAGCAAGGTTTTTTTTTCTTGCCAAGAGATAGGATTGCCACTAATTCAATCATCTTCCACTGGAGATTCTTCGATGCTCATCTTCTACTTGGAGTAGAATAGGAGGTGCCGTCAGGAGCTGACATGTCTCGATATCAAAAAATCTAAAGTTAAGAAAACATCTTTGAATGCCATATTTTGCAGATCTCTTGAGGTTTTTGAAGACGCCCTATCTATCTCTTACATTTAGATAAGCAACTGTGGCTTGTCTCTTAGCAACTTGATTTCTGATTAGCTTAGAAAATAACTATAAGAGACTGTCATAGTACATAACAATATTACAGGCTTGCATGACTATTAGTTTGCATTTCTTAATTATCCTAGACAGTTTATGACAATTGGTAGCAAACGGCCGACACTTCACATTTCATTTTTTTTTTTACCCCCTAACCCTTCCATCCCACTCCTCTGGAGTGGAGTGTCCCTACGTAACAGTCCCTCGCCCCAGTTCAAAGGTCATATGAGGGCCAAGAGCCTCCTCATACACTGGGGCCTACAAGGCAGTACCACCAGTGAAAAGTGTCTCATTGCCAGGAGAGAGAACTAACAAACAAACAAACAAATTTAAAAAAATTAAAAGTCTATGTCCATGTTCCCTTTGGTGTGTTGGTTGCAGTATCGATATCCTGTACTATATAGCTAAAATTCTACTATAAGTGAATAGATGCCATGTGCATACTTCTGAGTCTGGGTTAGCTCACTCAGGATGAGCTTCTCTAATTCCATCCATTTGGCTGCAAATTGCATAATTTCATTGTTCCTGATAGCTGAGTATTATTCCATTGTGTAGATGTACCACAGGTTTTTAATCCATTCTTCGGTTGAGGGACATCTGGGTTGTTTCCAGTTTCTAGCTATTACAAATAAGGCTGCTATGAACATAGAGGAGGAAACTTCCTTATGATTCCGTGAAGAGGCATTTGGGTGCATACCCAGAAGTGGTATGGCTGGGTCCTGAGGCAAAGCTATTCAAAGTTTTCTAAGATATCACCAGACTGACCTCCATAGTGGTGGGACAAGCCTGCACTCCCACCAACAATGGAGGAGGGTTCCCCTTTCTCCACACCCTCACCAGCATGTGCTGTCATTTGAGCTTTGATCGTTGCCGTTCTGACAGATGTGAGATGGAATCTCAGAGTCATCTTGAGTTGCATTTCTCTGATGATTAAGGATTTCTTTAAGTGTCTCTCAGCCATTCAATGCAATTCCTATCAAAATACCAACACAATTCTTTATAGACCTGGAAAAAGCTATTCTCAATTTCATATGGAACAACAAAAAACCCACAATAGCTAAATCAATCCTGTCCAATAAAAAAACATCTGGAGGTATCACCATCCCAGATTTCAAGCTGTACTACGGAACAATAGTAGTAAAAACAGCATGGTATTGGTATGGAAACAGACCAGTACATCAATGGAATCGAATTGAAGACTCAGAAATGGACCCACACACCTATGGCCACCTAATTTTGGACAAAGAAGCCAAGACCGCACAATGGAAAAAGGACAGCATCTTCAACAAATGGTGCTGGTCCAACTGGAGGTCCACTTGTGAAAGAATGAAATTAGACCCATATTTATCACCTTGTACAAAACTTAAGTCCAAGTGGATCAAAGACCTTAACATAAGGCTGGTCACACTAAATCTACTAGAAGAAAAAGTGGGAAAAATCCTCGAACTCATTGGCGCAGGTAACAACTTCCTGAACAGAACACCAACAGCTCAGGATCTGAGACCAACAATCAATAAATGGGACCTCATGAAACTGAAAATCTTCTGTAAGGCAAAAGACACTGTCATTCGAACAAAATGGCAGCCTACAGACTGGAAGAAAATCTTCACCAACCCCACATCTGACAGAGGGTTACTATCCAAAACCTACAAAGAACTCAAGAAATTAAATGCCAAGAAACCAAATAATCCAATCAAAAAATGGTGGATGGAGCTAAATAGAGAATTCACAAAGGAGGAGGAATCTGATACTTCTTTTCAGCTTTTTGAAACAGGGTTTCTTTGTGTATACATGGCTCCTGAGCTCACTTTGCAGATCAGGCTAGCCTTGAACTCACAGAGATCTTCCTGCCTCTGCCTCCTGAGTGCTGGGGTTAAAGGTATGCGACACCACACCTGGCTTTTAAGTAGATGATGAGCATCAAAGAATCTCCACTGGGAGATGGCTGCATTAGTGTCACACTTGTCACTGGACAAGAGAAGGCCCTTGCTTCAACTATAGACAGATTGCTGTCTGAACATGACAAAACTTGGAAACAGGTAAGTAAACAGCCTAGCTCTGCCAAGACATGGTGGACAAGTCTTTCACAATTCCTGCTTTACAATTAATGTCTGTCAGAAATACTGGAACAAAAGGCTGAAGATAGATGCTCCAATGTTATACAAATAAATTGGGGACTGTCCAGGCAGCCAGTTGTCTGTCATTTCTTAGTTTTGGAAGCTGCTTGCTCTGCACTTCCTATTTATCCAGATATATTTATTCTTCTCAGTTCTCTGATGGGGTTGAAGACTAGATAGTTATAGCCTCACAGTTAAATTTTAAGTTGTTTAGGAGTTAAAATGATGTACTAGATCTAAGAAGATGTCTTTAAGTTGGTAATGTAAGCTAGTAAGGAAACTGAGTTAGGTATAGAACTTTAAACTCAACAAGATAGATAGATAATAGAATATTCTTATTTGATGCCAAACAATATAAACTGGACATTGAGAATGTATGTTATACCTTACAATTTTCTTAATTGTTGCTGAATATTTCTTATTGTTTTGTATTGTGTTTATTATTAGGAAAAAAAACCTTTTTTGGACTAAAAGGGGGAGATGTTGGGGGTAAGATACACCTTAAATTTAAAGAAAAATTTTGGATATACCTAATTAGCTGTCTAGTGGTGTCTTTTATCTTTTCTAAGACCTTCAGATCAAAGAAAAAGAAGCTAACAACCACCATTAAGTAATAACATTGCTTGGACATTTCACACTTGTTTTAAAAGCATCTCCATTGTGTTTCACATAGGACAATATGTATTATTTACATTATTTGAAGCAGTACCTTAGCTCTCTATACTGAGAGAATCATAAGCCAACTGATAATTTACATTGAAGTTTGAGAATTGTGTGTTTTCTATAAAGCAATTAACTTAATTATGATTAAGTTTTATTCTTAAAAGTATGCCTATTGAAGACCAACTATCTATCTCTGTATATTTAGATAAGCAAATGTTACTTGTCTCTTAGCAACTTGATTTCTGATTAACTTGGAAAACATCTGTGATAGACTACTCTGTTACCTAGCCAAATGACATACTTGAATGACTATGAGTTTGCATTTCTTAATTATCCTAAACATTTTATGACAATTGCTAACAAAAGGCCAAGACTTCACATTTATTTTTAAGCATTACCTAGGTACAATATCTTAAAAAGTGTGACGACCCCCAACACAGTGGTCACCACACAAGATTCTCAGAGAAAGGTAAGTGCACTGTCCACCCACTCATCAGCCTCCCCTGGTACAGAGAAGATAATCAGACAAGACAGAGGTGATGTGTAAGCATTTTCCGTTTAATGTTTCATTTTCTGGCTTATACACAGAGCCAAATGGGGGATTTCCGCATGGGCCATTCGCATTAAAGATCAACCCATCACACCACATATCACAAGCCTGGTAACATGGTGATCATGCACTGATCACTAGCATGGTAGTATTGCTCACCCAATCAGCTATACCCACTATCGGGCTTCAACTCCACCTCAGCATCTTCTGGCCAGTGCTATTTTAGATATCTCCCACAAGTTAACTTTGATTTTCCCAGAAACAAGGCATTTCTTATAAGACTTCATTTCCTGTTTCCCCAATAAAAAGAGCTAACCTTTGAAACTGTATTTTTTATTTATTAAATATTTATTTATTAGTAACTATATTCACTTATAACAAATACATTTACTTAACTACTATTCCTATAAATTCCTACAACCCCTATGAATGCCTACAACCCCTTTGACCTAGCCAATAAACCTATTGATATTTATTACAACTATTTTCATAACATTTTACAAGGATACAGTCTCTGAGGCAGGTCCTCAGTCATCAGAAACACAGTCTCTGTGGTAGACCATTTAATGCACTTAGCAGTCCTTTTTTCTGGAATATCTCAGATGTAGATTTGCCAGGGTAAATTGGCTATGGTGGTTTCACCTTAAATATGGCTTGAGGCTTTCTTCTCTCAGGGAGACCTCAGCCATCTGTAGGCCAACTCATTTCCTTCCTATCAGCAACTCTGCAATTCTGCCTCAGTCTTTAAAGCCAGCCACAGTTCCATTCAGGCCACTGTTCCGACAGGTCAAACCCCTCTAGGCAAAAGCTGAGCCACAGGGTTTAGTCCTTGGCCTTTTGCTCTCTTGCTGAGGCTTTCTCTGCTCACCAGCTTCTTTCTGTCTCAGGGAGAACTGGCCAGCAATCCACCAGCACTTTCTCCATCAGAGGATACAAACTACTTGTCCTTTCTAGCATGCAGACTCACTAGCATCAGAGCTCGCTACCATAGGCTCTCTAGCATGGAGCCCCTAGCATGTCCCCTCCCGGGCTCATCCACTTGTCCTTAAATAGGATCGCTCCTTGTTCCACCTGTTTCAGCTTAATTTGGGCTCTGCCCACATAGAAGTTGAAAACAATGCCAGGTCATAAAGTCTTTCCTTGTTTCACCTGGCTTCAACCTTGTTTTTCGGTCCATAGAGACTCCCCTCATTTCACAAGACTTCATCCATAAGCTGATAAGCTAATTGCTCACAGCAAAGTTGATCTTCATGCCCCAGATTAAGAGACTGTATCAGAAACCTAGATATTTACTAAATCTAATTTATATTAATCTAACTCCCTACAAACCTTAATTTTGTATCAGTATACAAAGATCAATATTGATGTAGCCAAATATAATCTTAATTTTGTATCAATATACAAAGATCAATATTGATGTAGTTAAATATAATCTTAATTTTATATAAATGTAGAATATGGTATTCAAAGATGTTTTCTTAATATAAGATTTTTTTGATATTGAGACATGTCAGCTCCTGACAGCACTCCCCATTCTACTTCAAATGCATGGTGAGCATGGAAGAATCTCCATTTAGAGATGGTTGCATTACTGGGAAGCTTGACACTGGGTAAGAAAATTCCTTTGCTTCAACTGTAGACACTGCTGTTCAAACATGACAAAACTTGGAAGCAGGTAAGTCGACAGCCTAGTTCTGCCAAGACAGGGTAGGCAAGTCCTTCATAACCCCTGTTCTGCAATCAATGTCTGTCAGAGAAACAGGGCCAAATGGCTGAAGATTGATGCTGTAATATATGGAGAGAAAATGGGAACTGTCCAGGCAGCCACTGGTATGTCATTTCTTAGTTTTGGAAGCTGCAGGCCCTGTACTTCCTATAAAATCAGATATATTTATCCTTCTCAGGTCACTGAGGTGGTTGAAGACTAGATAGCTAGAGTCTCATAGTTAAATTTTGAGTTGTTTAGGAATCAAGAGGGTGTTCTGGATCTAAGAAGATGATTTTAAAATTATGAGGCAAGTTAGTATGAAAGCTGAGTTGGATATAGAACTTTAAACTCATGGAGATGGTTAGATAGTAGAATGTTAAAGTCAGGTGCCAAATACATATGGACTGGACATTGGGAATATATGCCAAGCCATATAACTCTCACAATTGTGGCCTATTTATTTCTGTTGCTTTTTATTGTATTTATTGTTACAAGAGAAAGAACCATTTGTTGGCCTGAAAGGGGGAGCTGTTGGGGGAAAAAGATATACCTTAAACTAAAAAAAAAAAATGGTAGAGGATGGGGGGTTGAGGGGGAAGAGGGTGGAAGGGTGGGACTGGTGGGGGGAGTAGGGAGGGGATTGTGATTGAGATGTAACTTGAGGAAATAAAAAAATAAATTAAAAAGAAACTCTATTCAACCTATGAATTGCTGGAATGTGTGAAGGGGTTGGTCCTGCAGATCCAAAGCTGCAGGGTCTCCATGACACAGAATATCCAAGAGGAGTCCAGGTGAGGATTCAATATTGATAGTGTAGCAGAAACTATTGGCCTCAAACCAGACCAATCAATGACTCATTGAAATGAGCATTTACAAGTAAAGGTGTTGGGATAAAGGGTTATATACTGTGACACACCTTGGCATACTGTAGCTTCCATGGTGAGATGTCTTTTATTTTATTTATTGTATTTTATTTTATATTTGTTTTCTTTTGAGAAGGAGGTTGCAAGGATAGACAGCAGATATGGAATGATAAAGAGGTAAGTGGGGTTAAGGTACATGATGTGAAATTCACAAAGAATCAAAAAGCTTAAAAGAAAGAAATTTACTTCAACAATAAGATACACAGAGGTAGAAGTAAAAAAATGAAAATGGACACAACATATGGAATCAAAGACCATAAGGAATAGCTAAATGCACATAGAAACACATTAAATTTTAACACAAAAGCTGGAAATTGACAATAAAGCCATTGTGTAATAATAAAGAGATCAATAAAAAAATATAAAATACTTATTGTGAGCATGGGTGAATCTAATATTAGAACACCTAATTTTATTAAACAAACACTGTTAGACCTAAGGGAAGTACACTGTTAATGTACAATTTCCGTACCTCATTCTTATCAAGAGCAGGAAAACTACCAAAGAAAACATTAGAATTTAACTATGTTATAAATCAACAGACTTAGACAATTGTTGAGTCTTTGATTCAATAGCTATAGAATACGCATTCTTTCTGAGGCACATATAACTTTTCCATTTATAAAAACACAAGGAACTTTATAATAGGCCATGTATTACATAAAAAGTGTATTTTAAATAATATATATATATATTTTAATAATTTATTTTTTATTTCTTCAAGTTACATCTCAATCACAATCCCCTCCCTACTCCCCCCTCCAGTCCCACCCTTCCACCCTCCTCCCCCTCAGCCCCACCATCCTCTTCCCTTCTTTTTTTTTTTTTTTTAGTTTAAGGTATTTATTTTTCCCCCCAACAGCTCTCCCTTTCAGTCCAAATAATGGTTCTTTTTCTTATAACTATAAATACAATACAAAACAACAGAAATAAATAGGCCACGATTATAAGAGTTATATGGCTTAGCATACATTCCCAATGTCCAGTCCATATGTATTTGGCACCTGACTTTAACATTCTACTATCTAACCATCTCCATGTGTTTAAAGTTCTATATCTAACTCAGCTTTCATACTAACTTGCCTCATAATTTTAAAAATATCTTCTTAGATCCAGAACACCCTCTTGATTCCTAAACAACTCAAAATTTAACTATGAGACTCTAGCTATCTATTCTTCAACCACCTCAGAGACCTGAGAGGGATAAATATATCTGATTATATAGGAAGTGCAGGGCCTGCAGCTTCCAAAACTAAAGAATGACATACCAGTGGCTGCCTGGACAGTTCCCATTTTCTCTCCATACATTACAGCATCAATCTTCAGTCATTTGGCCACATTTCTCTGACAGACATTGCCACATTGGTATTGATCTTTGTATATTGATACAAAATTAAGGGTAACGCTTCTTAAAGGTATTGTTCATAGTAATACTTAAAAATGAAATGTCAAGTTTTAACCTCTCGCTACCAACTGACATAAACTGTTTAGGATAATTAAGAAACGGAAACTAATAGTCATGAAAATGTGTCATTTTGTTAGTTACTATGACAGTCTATCACAGTTATTTTCTAAGCTACTCATAAATCAAGTTGCTAAGAGACAAGCAATATTTGCGTATCTAAATATAAGAGATAGATAGGGCATCTTAAAAAACCTCAAGAGATCTGCAGAATATGGCATTCAAAGATGTTTTCTTAACTTAAGATTTTTTGATATCGAGACATGTCAGCTCCTGACAGCACCCCCTATTCTACTCCAAGTAGAAGATGAGCATCGAAGAATCTCCAGTGGGAGATGATTGAATTGGTGGTAAGCTATTCTCTTGGCAAGAAAAACCCCTTGCTTCAACTGTAGACAGACTTCTGTCCAAAAAGGACAAAACTTGGAAGCAGATAAGTTGACAGCCTAGCTCTGCCAAGACAGGGTAGGTAAGTCCTTCATAATTCCTGCTCTATATTTAAATTTTTAAATTATTTTCAGAAAGCCATATAATTTTACTCAATGAACAATTATAACTATTTTGATTTATATTCTTCAGTAATATAAAAGCAGAAGATAAATAAAAGCAAAGCTATAATTACCATTAATTACACTAAAAATAAGAAATATTTATGTATTTATTTTAGATGTTAAAATTCAATACAAACAATGATTAAGGTAACTTTAAAATACATAAAATTCAGTGATTCTTTTTCATGAAATAATTGTTACTATAGAATGTCAAGACTACAAAGTAAAAAATAAGTCTAAATGTACCATGAGAAACACTTTAGCTCAAATATAAAGAAAGAAAGATCAGAATTAATCCAGACTCATAGCAAGCATAAAATACAGAAGACTTTGGGATGAAATGTTTTAAGATCTAAAGTAAGTAATTGTGAACAAAGAAGCTAAAAACAACTAAATAATTTCAGGGCTCCCTAAAATTAATTATCTTATAGGACACAAATCAGTCTCAACAAATGTGTATGTGTGTTTAACATATACATATATAATATGTATATAAATATGTATATATTTCCTTACATTCTATAAAATCATAATGGAGCAAAATCTACAAGACAAACTCAAAAAAACTACAAAAATATTTGGATACTAAACTGTACATTGTAAATTAAAAGTGGAACTAAACATTTCTGGAATAATATGGCGGTCATGATGTATTAGAACCTTGGGAGACAGCAAAGACAGTCTTTAAAAAACGTTCATAATAGTAAATGTTCACATTAAAAGAAATATCTGAGCCTTAGCATATTATGTGGCAGGACAGATTGTAGGTCAAGGGTTTTGGACTGGGTTGCTGTCCCTTTTTGTCTTTTGGTTGCCTGCAACTACATTCCCATACCAAAGATGCTAGAAAATAGGGATGAGGGCTCATTGAAGCTAAATGTTTCCATGTTCAATGAGTTCTCTGGGTGCTGTCCTCAGTAATGGGTCTCCACTGTCTGTTTATTAAGAACAACATTTTTTCTAAAAAAAAAAAAAAAACAGGTGAGGTGGTTTGATGACTTCCATACGTTCTCCTTGAACACAATCTCTATCAAATACAACCCAGTTCTGACACTGGAAGCCTGTATACAAGAGATGGTCTCAGAGCTTAGGGAATCCCCTTGAAGATGAGGCAGAAAGATTGTAAGGGCCAGAGAGAATGGTGGGACACCGAGACAACAAGGCCCCATGAATCACCTAAGCAAGATGGATGTGAGCTCAGAGCCGAAAGCAGCAATCATAGGGTCTTCAGGGTCTTCATCAGATCCTCTATGTATATATTATAGCTATTAGTTTAGTATTTTTATGAGACTCCTGACTGTGAGAATAAGTGGGTCTCTCACTCTTGTGCCTGTTCTTGGGACTCTTTCCTCTTGTTGACTTGCATATCCAACTTTGTTAAGATAATTTTAGCTTCATTGTATTATATTTTATTTTATCATGCTTGGTTTTTATCTCTTAGCAGCCTGCTCTTTTGTAGTGAGACACAGAAAGGGACTAGATCTGAAAGGGAATGGAGGTAGGAGAAATTTGAAGGAGTAGAAGAAGGGCAAACTATAACTAGGATATATTGTATGAGAAAAATATCTATTTTCAGTAAAAAAAAAAATTTTTAAATCTGAGATATACCAAATAAATAACATAATGATGCACTCTGAGGCTCTTGAAAATAGTAAACAGCCAATCCTAAACCTAGTAGATAGCAAGTAAGAATTAAGATTGTGGGTAAATTAATGAATTAGGGAATAAAGAAACAATACACAAAATCAACTAACAAAATGAGATTGATAAATAGACAGTCTGAGAAAAATAAATAAAAAATCACAAAAATTAACAAAATTAGAGATCAAAGGTGTATCATTACAACAGACACAATGGAAGCAAATGCTTGAAAAAGTGTAAACAAGAGGACTTCTGTTCATTGCTTATGACAATGCAAAATGATGAGTCACTTTGCAAGGTAGGTTGGCAGTTTCTTACAAATCTTATAAAAATTGTACTAAACAAATTATTCAATGGAATTTAAAAACCTATGTCTATATACAAAACTTCTATATGAATATTTATGCTATCAATATTCAAAATTACCAAAACTTGGAGACAGCAAAATGTTCTTCAGTAGATGAACTGATAAATTGTTGGTGCATCTAGAAAATGGACTAATATTCCATATTGGAAAGACAGCTCTTAATCCATGAAAATATTATCATGAAGAAGTCATTGGAAGTGCCAAGACAACTCACAGGCCATCTCTAGATAGTCCAGGCACAACAAGAAATGAGTAAGTGGGTGTTGGAGTGATGGGAGAGAAGGAAGCAAGCAATAGGTGGTGGAGAGATGAAAGAAAAGAGAAGCCAATCAGTTTGTGTGAGATTAAGTGAAGAGGAACTGGATAAGCAAATGCAGTTACTCTTCTTGCTTCTTGATAAATGATGAATTACACTGTCCATCAATAGAGCCAATATCAAATGCAAGTACCAGTGGGTCTTGCCTTCTTCCTTTGAGAAAACCGACCACTGTGTGAGTCACCCAGAGCTTCATCTTAGCCCAGAAAAAAGAACAGTATCTGCATACTGGAAACCCACAGCTGATTCCACATGTTCTGCTGGGTTCACTTCTCATCATTGACCTATTTACTAATCTCTCCAATTGGTGGTAGTTCAACCATGAGACTGGACAAGTCTGTGTTGAATTACAAGTTTAACACAGTTTCTATACTGTGTTAATTTAGCCAGGGATTTATTTCTTTTGGAATCTTTATGTTGGACAAACATTTAACCATCCTACATTTCAAAAGATGTCATTGCTGATGTGGCATGTGTGGTGCAACACTATGATGAACAAGTATGTGATAGAGAGATGCAAGTAAAAGAGACGTGGAACAGTTTGTGCATGATGAAGAGAGGCAGATCTGGATACTCAAGGATGGAGAGGAATAGCATGATGTTAGTTGCCTGCACTGCCACCTGAAGCCATGGTGAAGTCCTAGCCCATGCTGCCACTAAGGGCCATGTCTGGGTCTTTAGTCCTGTAGGAGAAAGGTTTTGTGTCAATGTCCATGGCACATGTTACCACCAAAGGCCATGTGGATAGCCCTGACCTGGGCTGCAACTTAGGGCTATGAAGATCTCCAAAGGCTGAGCAGAGCTGGCCCTGTCACTTGCCTGGACGTGATGGGAGAGCTGGGCCTTAGAGCAGTGGAGCTGTTCCTGCCCCTCACCAACTGCAGCACTCAGGAGAGCAGCCTGCACTTTGCCCAGGCAGCACAGTAGAGCTGTCCCTGGTGGAAGGAATTCAGAAGAGCTGACAGGCAGATCAACTCAGGTACCACCCAAGCCCAGATCCAGAACTTTGAGTTGGCCCACCCCAATATCTGTCTCATCTATGAACTGCTCAAGTGCATGAAGGGGCCAGTCCTACAGAACTAATGCTTCAGGATCTCCATGACAAAGGGCAACAACAGGATATCTAAGAGGAGTTTTGCTGAGGATACAGTATTAAAAGTGTTCCAGAAGCCAGAGGCCTTGAACCTGACCAATGACACATTGCTATGAGCATTTTCAAGGGAAGCTGTTTGAACAAAAGGGTATACTATATGACACAACATAGTTTCCAAGGTGAGATGTGTGTGTGTGTGTGTGTGTGTGTTTGTGTGTGTGTGTGTGT
This sequence comes from Lophiomys imhausi, assembly GCA_907164525.1. Taxonomy (NCBI): domain Eukaryota; kingdom Metazoa; phylum Chordata; class Mammalia; order Rodentia; family Muridae; genus Lophiomys; species Lophiomys imhausi. The sequence continues at coordinate 85,947 of CAJQZJ010037464.1, forward strand.
GTTTTGTTTTATTTGTTCTTTTAGAAGGGTGCTGTGGTAACCCCAACTTGGAACCCTTGGTGTTGGGAACAAGATGCTACAGAGTCAATGGCACAGTCTCTGGGAGTCAGGCAAGAGATGGAAGCAGACTCATCTATTCTAGGAAGAGGATGCTTCCTTTATACCCTCTACCCAGTGTCCCATTTGCTCCCAGGTTGCAAGCTGCTGCTGTGGCTCTTTCTCATTGGTTCATGTCTCTTTACCCAATGTGGTGTCATCAGTCTCCAGGCATATTTGGGCAGGTCTCACAAGGGGCATGTCTGGGCATGTCCAGGCATGTCTCAGGCGGGCTCTATGTGGAAGCACATGCAGTGTTTAGAAATAGGCCTTGTTCCTGCTTGATGATAGGCCTTGCCCTCCTATATATACATCCTTTTGTTTTTATTTTTATTTTTTCTGCAACTCAGTGGGAACCAGAGTTCTTATTCTCTGATCTTGTTGACCCCACCTCAGGTACCCCCAGTATAATGGACTCTGCCTGTCTTATGTTGAACCTGCTGAACAGTTTCTTACCCATCTTCAACTACCAGCCCTCAAAGCGTGGCATTCCTGGAGAGTACATAGGGTGTGTAGCATATTAAGCGAAGCTTTTTGGATCTGCATGGCCAGGCCTGTATCCTATAACCAACACACCAAAAGGATCAGAAACATAGACTTTGTTACCTATTAATGGAACAATTTGCCCTAGTGGTGCTGCCATGAAGGCCCACAGTGCAAGAGGAAGCTCTTAACCCCCATATGACTGCTGAATTGAGAGTGGCTGATATGTAGGGACACTCCACACCAGAGGAGTGGGATGGGTGAGAGAGGGAGAAGAAGGTAGAAGGGTGGAACCTGGAACCGGGTGGGGTGGAAAGAGGGAACCGTGATGGAGATGTAACTTGAAGTAATAAATAAACATTAAAAAAGATGGCTGTTGTAGAGTATCCCAACCAGCAGGCTGTTAGTGAGTATGTCTCATTAGAGCAATTAAGGGTATGCATAGTATTAGAAGCATTGGTAACCAGAGGAAAGAAGAGGGGACAAACACAGACGGGGTAGCCTTCCAGCCAGTCTGGTGAGTTTGAGTCACATCAATCTGTCCTGTCCATTGTTCAGTATATTTTATGGAAGAAGAAGGCCTCATTAAAGAGGTGACCGCCTCTTAAGAGTGTAAAGGGGTGCAAATCAAGGCAACTGGGTCACATAAATCCCAGTTGCCCATTATTGAGTCATACCGGGATCGTATGGGCTTTCTGTTAACATGTGTGATAATGTTGGAGACATGATTTGGAGTGAATCTACACATGACAAGCATGAGATTATTATTGAATAGTATTGGATAATGTCCAAATGACCTGGAAGCTAGAGCAGGTTGGCAATGTTTCCAGGGGATGGGGAGTTCTAGAAGTGGGAAGTTTGGGCATCCTTGGACATAGAGGTAAAGGTAGTCGTGATATTGTTAGAGGATGTTTTGGGGATTTGTACTCACTGAGGGGAGCATGAAGTTCCATGCCCAGCATGGTCCCATTGGTGGTGTTGCTATGAAAGTCCCCTGTGGTCATATAATCGTACACAAGGACTAGTAGAGGAGACATTTGTGGTAAAGCAAAAGAACTTTATTCATGGACCAGGTGACTCCTAGCTTTTGTGTTGTATGGGTTAGATCTATGAGAGACAATCCCAGACTTGTGTTGGCGAAAGATAGAACTGGGTATATGGGAGAATCAATAGCCTTGGGTAAGAGAACAGGAGGTAGTGGGACAAGGGCCCATAGATCATCCACTGAGATAGAGCAAATTAGGAACAGGGAGCAGATGACATATGTTACTCCTCTTGGGTTTCTTCTTCCTCCTTTCCAAGTGTTTCCTAGTCCACAGTCTGTGTGTGCCTTGAGGGTATCCATATTGGTGTTGTACCACCCTGTGAAAAAACACAAGCATTATCTTGCTCTCGTGTCAACAAGGGGGCAGCTGTTTGCCATTTGGCTGTCAGGGCATCCCTCCACCTTATAAGTGGAAAAGGGATTTTTCTGGGCAAAGAGCCCCAGTGATTGTAAGCCAGACTCAGCCTCAATCATCAAAGGTGAGGAAGTTCATGTGGAACATAGCCTCCACCAGGGCCAAATTTGGGTTACGTTTGGATCTGAGAAGTGACATGTATCAGTATTCCTTTAAGGTCCAATTAGAGCTCACAAAAATTGCCTGACCTTGAGGATTGTACTGGATCTCAAAAGTATGAGTAAATTTCCATGAGGAAACAAACTCATTGAACTGTTGGGAGGCATATGCTGGGCCATTGTCTGTCTTTAGAGCCCAGGGAATGCCCATGACAAGCATTGCAGATTTCAATGCTATAAGAGCATGGCAGGTTTTTTCTTCTGCTATGGCCACAGCATATACAAAGGAGAGGCAAGTATCCACTACTATGTGGACATATGTAAGGTTGCAAAAGGGGGGATGGTGAGTAACATCCATTTGCCAGATGGTATTTGAAAGCAAATGTCTAGGGCTAACACGGCTCCTACTAAAGGGTCCCAATGGTGCAAGGGGTCCCCAAAGATGCTTTAGTGAGATGCTTGCATTGTGTGATAGATAACTCAGACAGGAGTTTATGCAAGTTTTGTTGGGAGAGGTGAAACTGTTTGTGCAGGGCTCATGCCTATTCCAACAGCACAATGTCCATAGCTACGATCATAGTGTCAGTTCTTTCATTTCCCTTGACCAGGATTCCTGGCAGCTTAGTATGAGATCTGATATGGGAGAAAAATCAAGGACATGCCATGTTCTCGAGGGCGTTCTGTAAGAACCTCATGAGTACTTGTATGGAATTATTAGCATCCTTTATGTGAGAGAATGCCAGAGTCCTGATTGCTTTTACTGCATTTGACTGTCCAAGATGTTAATGGGTTCAGACTGGCATAGTTCAAAGATCTCCAAGAAGCCCAACAATTCACCTAATTGCACTGACCCTGGGTTTGAAAGGACATAGGTGATATCTTTTAACCCAGGCCTTTGTAACAAAATTCCATACCATTGTCTATTTGCATCTGAAAGGCTAATGTTGTTTTGGATATTGAATTAGAACTGGGAAGATTTTAGGGACTGATCTCAATGGGGAGATGAGGAAGTGCTACTAAGTGCTTATCTGGCAGTAGGTGGTTGTCAAGGTTGCCGGTGAAGCCTATGAGCATCTCCTGAAAGCTTAATGAATCTGTCCAAAGCATCTGGGAATAATTTAAGGAAAATGGTGATATTCTTCTATTATGTTCCTAATTATAGGTTTACCTTGCTAGGGCTCTGGCCTTAAGGGTAAGTCTGAAAACAATCTTAAATTTACAGGTTACCTTATGGAGGTCAGAGTGGGCTTGGTGAAGCCAGAAGAGGGGACCATTTTGCCATAAGGCCCCCCAGATGCCTCCAAGAGTTCACATGATTATTGGTAACAAGGATCTCTCAAGGTTGTGCCTACTCAAGCTTGAGGTGGATAGACATGTCATGATCTTGTGCAGGAGGTCCTTGGCCTCTTGTGTGAGCTTAATTTTTGCTGAAGGGGTGTGAGGGCCCTCCAAGAGGGAGAAAAGGTGTCTCACTCTTGGTCTGGTACTGGTAGAAAGGGTTTTAGCCAATTAATGCTCCTGTATAGCTGTTACAGGTCCATGAGGGAATAAAACTCCTTTGGTGGAATGTTGAATGCTAATAGCCTGATCTTCTCAGCAATGGAGAATCCTCAGAAGACATAAGGAGGGGCAGTCTGGATCTTTTCTGGGGCAACTCATAGTTTAAGTTTCCCTAAAATATCTAACAATTGAGTGGTGATTTTTTTTTCTTTTGGTTTTTCAAGACAGGGTTTCTCTGTATAGTCTTGGCTGTCCTGGACTCACTTGGTAGACCTACCTGACCTTGAAATCACAGAGATCCACCTGCCTCTGCCTCCTGAGTGCTGGGATTAAAGGCGTGTTCCACCACAACCTTTTTTTAAATGAAATGAATTAGGATGAGCTCACATAATATCATCCATGTAATGGACAATTATGACATCTTTGTGTATTCCTTGCATTGCCTCAGCAACATAAAGCTGACCAATAGTGGGAATACTTTTCATCCCTTAGGGAAGAACAATCCACTGATACCTCTTTGCAGATTTTTGCATATTGGGTTTCCAGACTCTAAAAGCAAAGCAACATTTGTCCTGTTCAGCCAGAGGAATCTTAAAGAAGCAACCTTTTATAACCATAACCATAATATAATATGAGGGTGGGATGGCAACTAGGGTATGGCAACCCAGTCCGAGAGGTCCCATTTTTTTCCATTTGTTCATTTATTGCTATTAGATATTGTAACAGTATGTATTTCCCAGATTTCTTTTTTACAACAAAAATGGGGGTGTTATGTCTGTTTGTTTGAGGGCTCTAAATGACCCAACTTAAATTGATCCTTGACTAATTCCTTAAGGGTAGTGAGCTTGGGTGCAACATTGGCCACTGATCCACCTAGATATCGACATTGGATAGCCAGGCAAATGGTATAGGGTCAGGCACCTCAATGGAGACTGGTCTTGGGTGGGCAATGGCCTCTAGAATTGGGTGTGGTCCTTCTGGTGGTGACCCAAGAGGCCAAGGTCATCCTGAACCATGATATCATCATAAAAGGCCCTGTCATCAGTCATTAGAACAAATCCTATGTCCTCAAGTTGCAGGAACATTAGCAACTACAGGATAAAATGAACCTTGTTTCCCATCTAGGTCCTTCCAGCATACGGAACATAGAGTTGCCCTGGTAGGCCATGGGCTACCCATACCAGTAATGGCAGGGCCAGGTTTTTATTTCTAGTGTGGGAATCTCAGAGCCTTGGCTTCAGTTATGATAGTAACATCTGGCCCAGTGTCAACTAGCCCCTTTACCTCGATACCATCCAGAGAAATAGTCATCATCATGAGGGAATGGAGGAATCTGGGCAAAGTCCAAAAGATGTTAGAATTGGACAATTCTCCTCTTACTATCGGGGCTGAGGGCTGCTCCATTTGGAGTTTAAAGCATTGTCCAATTGCTCAGCAATTTGGGATTTGCAGTCTCTTGCCCAGTGAAATCCTTTATTACATTTTGGGCGTTTAGTTCTAGTCCTACCATTAGGACAGTCCCTGTGTAAGTAGCTGAGTTTGCCACATTCCCAGCAAGTTCTATCAGGGGGTCCAGCCTGTTGTGGGTGGGTGTCAGAGTGTATCCAGTCAGTGACTAAAGCCTCAATCAAGGCTGTTAGGGCAGCGATAGGGCATGCCCCATGGTCAAGGTCTCTAATAGCAAGTACCCATTTATGATGTCATCATTGCAGACTGCTGCCACTGCATGGCGGGTTGGAGCATTAAGCTCCTCCCAAGTTAATTGCTTGATCATCATGTCCCAGGTCAGGCCCAGATCCAACCTACTCTCCACCACCTCAGTTACTCTGGAGAGGAAGTCAGTAAATGACTTCCTGGATTGTGAACCAGGTTACAGAAATAGGCAGATGGGTCATGAGGGGTATATGCCTTGAGGTCTCTAAAGGCCAAAACAGAAACCTGCTGAAAGTAAGCATGTAATCTGATAGTGGCTTGAGAAACAGGGTCAATATAGTTGTCACACTTGTTCGCATCTCCAGAGTGTTATTAAGGCCATATTGGAGATTGAGGTGGGCCTGTGATTCCACCTGGTCCTCGTAAGTAGACCACCAGTTTAAGAAGTCAGCAGGATCTAGGACGGCTTTAAGGAGGTTGTACCGGTCATAATGGGTTTCTAATTGTGTAGACCATTGACATAGATCTTGCTCAATAGGGAGAGTCAGGTCCCAACTCATTGGCAGCTTTTCTGATAAGCACTAGTATGGTAGGATTAGTGATAGCATTTAACAGCATAGGAAACTGGAAATACAAAAGCCTGGACTTTAAGATAAAAGACTTACTTCTGAAGTGACATGTCCTTGGGAACTCACAAGGATGGATGAGGATTGGGGGTGGGGACATGCCCTGAGGCACCAGCTCCCATTGTGGTGTCCTGAGCGCCTGACATTTCACACCCCTCTGCAAAAAGCTTTTGAAGAGATAGAGCGCAGGTACATGACTTGAAAAAGAGCTCAAAAGCTTCTGCTGAAGATATTTAAGTCAAGATTCACATAGACAGACGCTGGGCTCCTCTTTCTGTTTCACCTCCTCCTCTTCTGGCAGAGAACTAGCATCAATCTCATGGGAATGCTTCACCCTCTGATGTTGACACATTTCGGGCCTGGAAAGGAGAAGGATTCTCCCTAAGACTCTGGAGCGCCTAGGCATGAAATTGTCTTTCCTCAAAGTCCAGGGACTTCAGATTGAATGGAATAGTGAAATAGGACCTTTGCAGGCCATAGACATCTGAATAAGTGAGCCTGGGAAGACTTTTCATATGCTGAATAATTGGCTCAAGGGCCACAAAGGTGATTCCTGCTTGATAAACTGTCTTAGGATCTGATGAACAAAACTTAGAGAATTTAAGAGAATTTAAAACTGAAAAATTCTATGAAGACCAGCCATCCATAAGGACCCTTGCCCAGAAGAAAATATCCTTTTGAGAAACCTTAGGTTAATGTTACATGTTTGTGTCATAGATGCTAAAAGTTTTATGTGCTAGGTTTTAGAGTTAGGGTTTGGGTTTAGGATTTAGGAATTTCATAGGCAATTGCTAGGTAATTGTTAAGTATTAATAAATATATGTGTGATAAATAAAAATTTACTGTTACACACTGGGTCAATCAAAGGGATGGGACCCATGGACGATTAGCAGCATCTGGGCCAGTGTTAACTGAGATCCCATATCCCCGAGGGAGATAATGGGCAACAGGAGGAAGCAATGGGGAAGTGGCAGGCGGGGCATAATGTAAGGAGCCTGTAAGCAGCTAATAGAAAGCTGCAGGAGCATTAGGAAAATAAGAAATAATATTAAGCTAAAATGAAAGTATGATGTTTCGTGAAGCTGTGCCCTAATGTGTGAGGATAGATAAGAACCAAGTAAGTGCCGTCCTACACGGGTGACATAATAGATATGCAAATTGCGGGCCAAGACGCACCCTTGCAGGTGGCCCAGTAGATATGATAATTAAGCCAAGGAAAAGAGTATATAAACCGAAAGCAGAAGGCATTCAAGTAACGTTCGGTCTCAATGACTGACGTTCCGCCTCTGCCTACTCTTCCCCTCAACATCCGACGCCCCGGGCTTGAGTCTAACTCTTTGAGTCTAACTCAAATAGCCCACGGCTTGGATCTGAGGACTCTCTCTCTCTCTCTCTCTACATCCGGTGGCCCCGGGTTAATAACCCACGGCTTGGATCAGCTCTCTTACCTTCTCTCTTTCTCTCGCTTTGATCCGGAACCGGGACCGAGAGAAGACGTCTCAGGTCGTATAATGGGGAAGAATGTTAGATAGATGTACTTGCATTAAGCTAGACTTATATTGGGTATGTGTATGTACTAGATTAGGTATGTGGTGGCTGTATTTGGTACTTATAGTCATAGCAGCCCTATTGGTGGTTCATTGTGTTTGTTGTGCAGTGGTCCCTCAGCAGCCTAATAGAGTGGAACTGATAGAATTGTTGGATGTGAGTGTTGTGACTGAATAAAGCATAGAAAACTCAGCTCTGTGTTTGTGATCCATTTGACCAGACAGGGCCGCGAGTGCCGCGGACCCGGTCACACGACTCCCTTCCCGTTAGGAAGGAGGTGTCAGGATACTGCGCTCTTGACACATAAGAAGGGGGAGCTGAAGCTGGGATGAGAGGCAGTTTTGCCTCAGGGACATGGAGGTCACACCATGGGTATTGCAAGAAGCAGACTGGCAGTCGGGGAGGGGGCGGTGAGTGGAGTTACCCTGAAAGTGCAAGTGGGGTGGCTTAGCTGGGGCAGGAGCAGAAGTGCTGCCCTCCTCCCTATAACCTCCCCCATCAGCTTCCTCCAAGGCTTCAAGAGCTGGGATAGGGAACGCTATGGACTGATTGACACAGTTGGCAATGTTTATTATGGGTGGCAATCACTTTCTCAGAAGAGTAAGACTTCAAACTACCAATGATGCCCAAGAGGATAGGAAGGAAAGGGATGGGTAGGGAATGCCTGATTGCACTTCCCTCTTTCTTGCCAGTAAAAGAACCCGCATTCATAAGTCAGCATCCTACATATTCTCGGGTGAGATCCATGTGGCTAGGATGGTGGCCTTGTTCCAGAAGGCCTCATCATCTCCTGATTTAACTTTAAGACCTCGTGTTACCAAAAGAACTTTCAGGACCCTAACTAGGGGTTCCTTACAGTGAGATGGGAGGTAGCCCATGATCAGGTGACTCACACAAACAAACTAGGAAAACAGAAAAAAAAAAAAAACATAGAGAAAGGAAAGATGCGTATTGGACCTGAGAGTCCTGTGCTTAGTGGGGCACTGCCATGGTTTTTTAGGCCATGCCCATATGCCCACATGTGACATAGTGTCTCAAAGTACAGAAGGCTGTTGTGGGGAGGGCAATCAGTGGTTCTATCACCTGGATGGTCAGGCCTTTGGTGGAGACACCTGGCAAACCTAAAGTAAAAGTGAATATGCTTCCCTGGCAACACAAAACAACAGACCAACAAAGGAAAAAAGAGAGGACCCTCACACTTACTAATTGTGAGGGGGGGTAGAACACAGAACATTAAAGGGACAACTCACTGAAGGGATACCGAAGGGGACACGTACCTGTGCCACAAATGAGGAAGAGTCCAGGAGATGGGCAATCGTAGAACAAGGAGACTAGCTCTGTTCAATGCAGCGCTATCAGCAAAAGGCAAAACTAAGGGACCAAAAAACAATGGATGTGATTTAAAAAAAAAAAAAAAGCAGACCCTGACTCAATGTCCATGCCTGCACGGGTAAAAAGACCATGTTGGGTGCCAGATGTTGGGACAAGTTTCAAGCCAGGCAGGTCCCAGGCCAGGCATGTCCAGGCCTCATTCCTCCTACAGCAAGAAGGTTGCAAGGGCAGGCAAACAAGGGGGGTGAGGTGGGGGGTAAGGAGGAATGGGGAGATGATTGAGATTGGGGTGTATGATATGAAAATAACAAAGAATCAATTTTTCAAAAGTTAAAAACAAACAGCCGGGTGTGGTGGAGCACACCTTTAATCCCACCATTGGGAGGCAGAGGCAAGTGGATTTCTGTGAGTTCTAGGCCAGCATAGTCTATAAAACTAATACAGGACAGTTAGGGCTACACAGAGAAACCCTGTCTCAAATAACCAAAATAAAATAAAAAACGTTAAAAACAAACAAACAAAGAAGCCACCATTAAAAAGTCACATTCTGTATGATTCCAAATATTTTCTGATTTAGAAAGAAAAAAAAAACTATGGAGGCAGAAAAAATAGTAATAGTTGCTAAGAGCCAGGAAAATAAACATGATGAATGGACAATACAGATGAATAGTAAGTCTATAAAAACATTATATACAGTATTATAAGAGTTAACATACCATAATATATTTACCCAAATAATATACAATATCAGCAATGAACCCAAAGTTAAACTATGAACTCTAAAAGATAATGTGTTTCATCAATTTTAATAATTGTGCCAATCTTATGAGGGATGTTAATAATTTCATTAGTTTTTCATTTTCAATGATATTATTATAAATCAGTAGCTGGTAAGAAACAGAACAGTTTCCCCACTAAGTTTTCATTTTTCTGATCAGACATGGTTATTTTCATGTATTTTAGTAGCATATTCCCTGTCAGAGATTCTAGTTATTTTAGATTAAATTTTCATGGCATATTCTCTCCATTTATTGCTTGGTTTGTATCAGTAAACCATGATTTAATTTAATTATTTTATAAAGTTGAATTGAACAATATTATTACCTTGTACAAATTCCAATTCTGACAGTACTTTATACTGAGTAACAAAACTTACCACATGAGTCACTTCACTTGCTGCATGCTAATAGGAAGAATTTCTTATTTATAGAATATTGTTCACCCTCTGATGCAGCAAATTGATGATCTTTTCTTGGTTTGTTTTCTCCCTGCTCTGTGGGTCCATCACATTGCTTCTGAATAATTCTCTAACTTGTTATTTCCCACCAACAATAGTAACAACAATTACTTTCTTAGATGAGAAGCATTGTGATAACTTACATGTAATCAAATAATGGAATAGATAGCATTGAAGCTCAGAGACTTCATGGCTTTTAATCTAAAGATAAAATACTCTACATTAAATTTTGATGAGATGAGAAGTAATCTGTTTGACTTCTGGAGTATGCTACACTACACTACAGACAGGAAGGGCACACTAGGGATGAATTTGGACAGTTTGTTCTTGACTTGCAATATGTTTTCTTTCTTTTGAATTTAACTTATATTTTGCATCTTTTTTCTTAATTTACTTATTTTTATTTTATATACATAGTTGTTTTGACTGGATGTATGTGTGTGGGGGTGTTGGATCCCCTGGAACAAGAGTTACAGACAGTTACAAGCTGACATGCGGATGCTGGGCATTGAACCTGGGTCCTCTGGAAAAGCAGCCAAGCTCTTAACCACTGAGCCATCTTTCCAACCCCTATTTTTCGTCTTATTAAATAGTGGAAATATATGACAATATAGGGGATACCATAGTCACATGATTTTAGAAAGGGAAATAATGCATCTTGTAATGCTGACATAGGGTTACCAATAGCAGGTACAATGCAAAGACTAAGAGAGGGAGAAAATTAGTGTTGGGAAAAGATGACTTATAGATATGAAATATATCTCAGATATTTACCCATTCTGTGACTTTATGCAAATTACTTAGCTGTAGACAGTCTCTTTTTTAAGAATCTATGGGATTTATATAAACAAACAAAAATAATATGAAAAGAACTTAAAATAAAACCTGGCTAATAGCATGCCTTTAAAAACATTTTAGATTCCATTACTGTTGTTATTTAGTGCTAGTTTTAGTACTAGTAGTATTATTATTATTCTAAATGTTACTCTTTCAGCTTCTTCTAAAACTATATAAGGATAGTACATCTTATTCCATTCATTCCTATTATTTATGCAAAATTGAGTGATGCTTCCACTCTGCTGATAGATGGTATAGATAGATTACAGATAGAGATAGTGATAGATATAGCTATATATTATATAGATATAAATATAGTTATAGAATAGTTATAGATACATATGGATATGGATACAGATGTAGATATTATCTTTGATTATGGATATGAATACAGATATAAATAATATTTTTGATTTTAGAAACTCTATTTTTGGCATGTGTGTTAAGTAAGAAAGGAACACAGAAAAAGCTCGAGAACACATGCTAATAAGGACTCTGGGGTGTGTGTAGTAAAGACTACTAATGGCAACAGCAAATAGTTGTAGAATCTCTGCTTCATTGGTCACACACATACAAATACTTTGAAAACTTTCAAATTGGTGAACTCCTCTTCCACATATCACCAGAATAAAATGTCTCTCATTCTCTTTATAGCTATTTACTTCCGAATAATGATGAAAATATAAAATCTCAGTCGGCCATTGCTACAACAGAATTTAATGGGTAATATCTAAGATTTTCCCTAGTATAAATTATAATACTAAGAATAGCATTGCATGATAAGACAAGCAAAAAAAAATGAACAACATCATTTCAAAATAAATGTTTTGCCCAAAGCATCTTTGTAAGTAAATAAAAGGGGGGGAGGGTTTTCTATACAATATTTTTGTAACTTTTCTCCAAGTAATATAGATGTATTCTTGACTAGATGTTTATTGTCACATTTGAGTACTATTTTCAAAACTTAGTTATCAAAAGTAATTAAGCATGATCATTACAAACATAAAAGAAGAAAGATAAGGTAAACAACTTTTAAAAATCACCCAAAAAGAAAATAAGAATGAAATAGTAAATCAAGAGGGGCAAAGAATAAAATTGGAAACTAGGCATGTGAAAGAGCTTTAAAAACACTCATCAACCTCACTGAAGTAGCAACTCAGAAAATGTTAAGAATATTTCAGAGTGAGACAGCTAGCACCCACAGGGGGTGCAGCTCACAGGGAGAGTGCATTGCCTAGCATCTGGAGGGCCCTGGGTTCACTCCTCAGAATTGGGGAGACAATAGAAGAGAAGTAGCATGAAATAAAGGTAAAATCAAATGATACTTCGCTAAACAACAACAAAAAAAATAGAGGAATTTTTACTACTTTGAATCACATGTTCACATCCATATGCAAAACTAAAATCTAATTCATAGAGAGTAGCAGAATCTTTTGAGAACTGCCTGCTGTAAAAGCTTGCTAAACATACACACACACACACACACACACACACACACACACACACACTCACACGTGCATGTGTGTGCACACAGAAAAACAGAGAGAGACAGACAGAGAGAGAGACAGAGACAGAGACAGAGAATTATCTTATCCTATAACAGGACATCAATGTGCCTACTATACACCATAAACCAACAACAGCAACAAATCCCAGTGCCTTTGATGGTTTAAAATAAAACCTAAATGAGTTACTTTTTTTGGAGTTGATGGTCTATGAGGTCATAAAGACCCCAAAACATTATAGCCTGTTACCCATCCTCTTGAGTCCCAGAACATAGAGAAATTCAGCTGGCACTGACCTGGAAGCTTCTTACCTATCCCTAACTAGCTTTCATAGTTCCTTCCAGTGCTATACACACTAGCAGAGGAGAAAAGCTATGAACCCTGTGAGCTACAGTAATGACTGGCCTGCAAAGACACATTCACTGATAGAATAGAATGAACATGGTGAAAGTGAACAACCACCCTCTGGTTGGATATAAGTCCTGATTCAAAACCCACACCTGGAAACATTATAGGCCAAGAACCTATGGATCAATAGGGAATGGGCCCAAGAGGACGACTTACTACTATTATATTCCTAAATAGATATAGTATTAATCTGACTCCTATTAACTTATTGTAACAGCCATAGATTAACGTATCTCCCGACCTTCATCAGAGAAGCTTATATTTTTGATAGATGGTGACCCACACAGAGACCCAAACCCAGCTAATGTGTGCAGAATAAAAAGTAATAGATTGCAGAATGTTCAATCCTAAATGGAAATTATATACTGCACTTTCTGCCACAAAGGCTCAGAGATATTGTAGAAGAGGTGGCAGAAGGAGTGTAAAAGCAAGAGGCAATGGGTGGCTAAGAGGAAACTCTTTTCTGGACATAGCAGATCAGTTTCATTTATAATGCACAGCTGGTGTGACAGCATACCAAGGACCTATAGACAAAAATCCCAGCATGCAGAGGGGGGTGAGGCATATAATCTCATTCCTAGTTGTAGAACTGTTGAAAATTATTAGCTGCTGGAAGAGAGATAGCTGATTTTCTGCAAGAAAATTGACTCCATAAGTCAATCACACTCCAGTAGAATACTACATATCCAAGAATATTTGGCAGCACAAACTGGTTTTGAGTGTTAAAAAAAATAAATAACATAATGTAGGGAATGGGGGTGGTAGATCTGGAAACATTTGGTAGAGGGGATGAACCAAATCAAAACATTGTAGAAAATTACTAAAGGACTAATGAAAATATTTTTGAAAAAAGAATTGGAAGAGCTTGTCAATGTCAAACACAGATACCAGTGTTTGAAAGGATAGAAATGCTGATCTACTATTTGACCATTTTAAGTACATATCAAGTCATCAGCTGTTATCTAATAAATATGCAGAAGTAGTAAATGTCAAGCAAAGATGCACTTGTAAATGTTTTGTTTGTAAAGGTTGGAAAATAAAACTAAAATGAAGAAAAGAATAATAACAAACCCCAGGAGAAAGAGAGAGAATACTAAAAGATTAGAGGAGACCAACAAATTTAGGATGTTTTTCTTAAAATATACTAACCAAGAGTGTGTAATAACATAACAAACAAACAAACAAAAAACTTCAGAGGACAATGGGACTCATAAAAGTGAAATAATCAGAGGAGACAGAGATCTAATTACAGATAATTGCTGGCTCTTAAAACATAAAGTGGTCTGTTTGGCTTGGTTTGGTTTGGTTATTTCCATTTCACCAGTACACATTGCCAAAAAATTAACAGACAAGGTCAATGCTATATGTTTCCAAATGGCTTTTGACACCACAGAAGATAAGAAGCACTTCAGCTTTACCAAAGTTCCACGGACAGACATCAATGCTTTCTCTTATCCATAACAGAAATGCTGAAAATTGTTCAGCTGATAAAATGGTACAAATAATGTGACAGAAAGTTTTCTGAAGACTAAAGAATAAAAAAAGTTATGTATTTTAGAAAGATGTAAAATTTGGAGAAATGCAGTCCCCCACCCCCACCCCGCTGAGACTATAGGAAGATCTAGATTTAACATAGTGATTAGCTCAGAGATTCCTGTGGATCCCAGGATCTGCAACTTGTGAGCAATACTGAGCCAAGACTGTAACTACTGGATCTACTGAGAACCACATTAATGAAACAAAGCCAGTCTAAAGATCAAATAATATGTTGAATATAAATAATAAAAACATGCCTGCTCTAGCCAAACTTGTTATAGATGAAATTACATTTTTTTATTTAATTTTGTTTTATGATTGCCTTACCACTGCCAAGTTTCTTTTTGGTTTTTCAATACATTCATAACTTTGATTGATTCCCTAACCACTCACACATCTCTCCCACCTGCTTGCCAATTCCCCATTTATCCTCTGTCCTCTGTGTGACCCACTTTTATTTTTGCATATGTTCCACTATCTCCACAAATATTGGTAATAATTATAAGATTAATAACTTTCATTCAGAATTCAAAAATTGTCTCATAAATATAATTGAATGGTTAAGTACTCTATAATTACATAATCATGCTAATTTAATTACAATTAAATTATCTTCCAAAGGAAATTGAGAAATATTTCATTTACAGCTTTTAAAAATGTTTTCTATACATGTAGAATTTAGTGAGAAAGAAATAACAGTTCAAAAATAAGCAACATGAGTTGAACACTATTGCATGTATTTAATTACTATAAAGTATTATAAAATATTAGTAAATTGATAGTTCTGCATATTGAGCTTTTATTAGAAATGCCATTTTTATTGCTGTCTGTGAATGATTAAAACTGTCAAGAGTGAGGTGTTTGATAGGCTCTTCTCTTTTGCCTGGCTTCTTTGAGTGAGGGAACTGTTAGCAAAGGAGCCCCTTTACCAGCAACCAGCTGGACTGTCTAGATAACAAGCCAGGTGTTTGGCACACTTTGCAACCACTCTGAAGCACTCAATAAGCTTCAGAGGAACACTACAACCACAGCTGAAAACACACTCCACTCATGTCCCTCTACACTCTGCCTGGAAAACCAGTACTCTAAGGAGACAAGCCAAGTGGAGCCTTAACAGACTGGCAGCTATTTTCACCCAAGCCAGAGGAAGAGTTATCTTCCATCCTACTCCCTTGGACCAGCAGAATCACTGGTGCACACACAATCACTCATTTATATAAAGGACTGTGCTGTGATTTGCACAAACACTTGCTATATACTCCACTGGTATATAAGCAAGTTTGGCTCCCTTTCAAGTAAGCTGGTGGATGCCTCCTTGCTTTACAATATTCTGCCCAATGGAAGGATTATACCTATGCGATCCATCATTAATACATCAGGGTTAATGAAAAAAGAAAACTGTTCAGTGGAATCAACCATTATGTAAATTCAATAACATAGATCGCACTTGGCTTTGGCAAGAGGTTTACTGAAGAATTCCAGAGTTCAGCCAAGGGGCAGGAAGAGTAAGAAGTGAGACTTTAAGTTTTAGTCATTAAAAGAGTGGCAGTGAGCTAAGAAGTCCTAAGGACCAAAGGTCCTGACATCAAAGGCAGAGCAAAAACGTTAGTCCAAGAGTTCTGATCACCTGAGGTTCCAGAGTTATCACACTAGCTTTGGTTAAGACCCCTGGATCCTGACACACAGGCTTTCATGCTATCACTACCTACTCCTGACTGATGTGGCTGCTAACTACTGATAAAAGTGAAGGATTATACTAGCTAGTGAAGACCTGGACACTGGCAATCAAAGCTAAAGTTGGAAAACTCAAAATCTAATGTCTTAAGCCTCTGTCCTCTCAGGCCTGGATATGTAAGTTTCTAGTTCTCTGGATGTAGAACCATAAGTCCTTGAGCTCATGTACCTAACCCATAAGCTTTTGGCATACAGGATTCAGTTATAACATTAGACCAGCAATTCCTTGCCAGTTAATATATAAGTGGAGCAAAATGAGTCTATCCATCTGCTTGTTTACAACGCATCTCTGGGTACAGATCACTTAAACAATCATTTTGAAGAAAAAAGGTTTGACTCTTAAATGTTCAATAATAAATAGAAATATATTTTTCTGCTACAAGGACTCCTGGGTTTCCAGTTTAAAAAATACTTCAGAAGTATTAATTAAGTATATAAATCAGATTACATCATTTAAAATAAAAGTTCTAACTCCAGGTGATTTTTTATTAAACAGGATTGATTTAGCTATTCTGCACTTTTTTGGTATTCCATACGAAGTTGAGAATTGTTCTTTCAAGGTCTGTGACAATTGTGTTGGTATTTTGACAGGAATTGCATTGCATCTGTATATGGCTTTTGGTAGAATGACCATTTTTATTATGTTGATCCTACCTATCCATGAGCATGGGAGATCTTTCCATATTCTGATGTCTTCTTCAATTTCTTTCTTCAAGGACTTGAAGTTCTTGTTGTACAGTTCTTTCACTTGCTTCATTAGAGTTACCCCAGGTATTTTATATTGTTTGTGGCTATTGTTAAGGGTATTGTTTCACTGATTACTTTCTCGGCCAATTTATCTGTTGTATAAAAAAAGGCTACTAATTTTTTGAATTAATTTTGTATCCAGCCACCATCCTGAAGGTGTTTATCAGTTTTAGTAGTTCTCTGGTGGAATTTTTGGGGGTCACTTATGTATACTATCATATCATCTGCAAATAGAGATAATTTGACTTCTTCCTTTTCAATTTGTATCCCCTTAATCTCCTTTAGTTGTCTTCTTGCTCTAGCAAAAACTTCAAGTACTATGTTGAAGAGATGTGGGGAGAGTGGGCATCCTTGCCTTGTCCCTGATTTTAGGGTAAAGGCTTTAAGTTTTCTCCATTTAATTTGATATTGGCTACTGGCTTGTTGCATATCACCTTTATTATTTCTAGGTATGGTCCTTGTATGCCTGCTCTCTCCAAGACTTTTAGCATGAAGGGGTGTTGGATTTTGTCAAATGCATTTTTACCATCTGGCAAGTTCATGTGGTCTTTTTTGTTCAGCTTGTTTATATGGTGGATTTTTATACGTTCAACAGCCCCTGCATTCCTGGGATGAAGCCTACTTGATCATGGTGTATGATGCTTTTGATGTGTTCTTGAATTCAGATTCAGTTTGGAAGTTTTTTATTGAGTATTTTTGTGTCTATATTCATGAGGGAAATTGGTCTAAAATTCTCTTTCTTTGTTGTGTCTTTGTGTGGTTTAAGTATCAGGGTGACTGTGGCCTCTTAAAATTAGTTTGGCAGTGTTTCTTTTGTTTCTATTTTGTGTAAGAGGTTGTAGAGTATTGGTATTAGCTCTTCTTTGAAGGTCTGGTAGAATTCTGTGCTGAAACCATCTGGCCCTGGGCTTTAATTGGTTGGGACCCTTTTAATGACTATTTCTATTTCCTTGGGGCTTATAGGACTGTTTATATGTTAACCTGATCTTGATTAAACATTGGTAGGTGGAATATATCAAGAAAATTGGCCATTTCACTTTGGTGTTCAAATTTTGTGGAGGGGGGAAGGAAGATGGCGGCGACATACACTGACGCATTTTGAACACGGGGGAAAAAAGAGCCATAAAAAACACAGAGTTATTGGGCACTGTGCAAAAACCGGAGGGGATAGACCCACCCCCGGGAACACTCACAGCTCCCAAGGGACTGTTAAAAGTCCCAGGGTAAGGCTCTCTCCCCATATCTCGCAGACACGGAAGCCACTAACCCGGGATTCGGGAACTCCCATTTGGAGAGGCGCCTGGTAAGATCAATCCCAACACACAGCAGGCAGGATCAGAGGCCACTTGGCGTTAGTTCACTAGCCTATTGGACTCCCTACGCCGCAGGTAGAACTTATACCCACTTAAAAAATTTTGCGAGATAGTGGAAGTTTTAGCAAGGAACAAACAGGGGGCTCAGCGGGTGGTCCGCAGAAGCTCGTGTAGCGGAGGGCGGGAGGTTCAGACAGAGCGTGGAAACCGGGAACACAAAGGCGGGCAGGAGGGGCCGAATCCCGCACACTTACGGCAGCGCATCTGGGGAGGGAGCCCGGCTGGCAGGGCCAAATCCCCGCAAACCCACAGCAGAACAACTGGGGAGAGAGTCAGGCGTGGGCTGGGCCAGGGATCCACGCACCCACGGCTGAGCTGCTGGGGCGAGAGGTCCACTCAGGTAGCCAGGGGATCCGGGGCACTGTGCACCCACAGCCAAGCAGCCTGGGAGGGAATCAGACTCAGAGGCCAGGCCTGTGGTGAGAAGCCTAGTGAGAAACCAGAAATCGGGACCATAGCTGTATTCTGGAAAATCCAGACATAATAGGTGTGGAGCCAGACCCTGTCAGCCTCCGTGACAACAAACAAAATCCACAGAATCTGTGCCTGGGCAAACAGGTCAATACCATCAGAACCATTACAGGCTGATAACTCAGAGTGCAACATAGAGAAGTCAGAATTGGGAGCAGTGAAACAATTCTGGTCCATTACTCACAACCTGGGAATAGGCAGCACCAGCTCACAGTGCCTCAGACGATTAAAACCACAGTGACCCTGAAATCCCCCTGTAAGCAATGACAGACAGATAGCCAAGTAACTCGTCCCCTGCACCAAAGCATCCACTGTGGATCCAAGCACAGAAAACGACAAGAACAGACAGCTAAACACACCCAATGGCCAAAGGTCAAAAAAAAAAATAGAAATCAAGGAAATATGATGCCAACAAAGCAGAATTATCCTAGCTCATCCAATTCGGATGACCTCACACCAACAGAATCACATGAAAACGTTGACAATTCTGCATTATGGAAAGTGATAGAGTCCCTGCAAGAAGAACTTAAATCTATGAAGGAATTCAAAGAAGCCACAATTCTTCAACTCAAAACAAGGAACAACACCATTAAAGAGCTCCAAGCCAAGGTGAGAGAGCTTGAACAGGAAAAGGACAAAGCAATGAAAGATTTTCATACAAAAACAAGCAAGCTGGAGAAGGAAATGTACAAAACGAACAAAACCATACAAGACATGTAAATAGAAATAGAAACAATAAAGAAAACACAGTCAGAGTTAAAAGAGGAAGTGGAGAACCAAGGGAAGAGAACAGGAAGTACGGATGTGAGTATCATCAATAGGATGCAAGAGATGGAAGACAGGATCTCAGGCATGGAAGATTCAGTGGAAGAAATCAGTACAACATCCAAAGAAAATGAGAAGACCAAAAAATCTCTCACCCACAACATCCAAGTAATCAAGGACTCAATGAAAAGATGGAACCTAAGAATTATAGGTATAGAGGAAAGAGAGGACTCCCGACTCCAAGGTCCAGGAAATATCTTCAACAAAATCATAGAGGAAAACGTCCCAAACCTGAAAAAAGAGATGCCAATAAAAATCCAAGAGGCTTACAGAACACCAAACAGATTAGACCAGAAAAGAAACTCCTCTCGCCACATAATAATTGAAACCCCAAATGTACAGAACAAAGAAAGAATATTAAAAGCCGTAAGAGAAAAAGGTCAAGTCACATACAACGGCAGACCCATCAGAATTACACCTGACTTCTCCTCAGAAACATTAAAAGCTAGAAGGGCCTGGTCAGATATACTACAAGTCCTGAGAGATCATAGGTGCCCAGCCAGACTACTTTACCCAGCAAAACTCTCTATTAACATAGATGGAGAAAACAAGATATTCCATGACAAAATTAAATTTAAACAATATCTACCCACAAACCCAGCCCTACAGA
>CAJQZJ010037464.1:111602-173249 GCA_907164525.1 Lophiomys imhausi
CCTCATGAAACTGAAAAGCTTCTGTAAGGCAAAGGACACTGTCATTCGAACAAAATGGCAACCAACAGAATGGGAGAAAATCTTCACCAACCCACATCTGATAGAGGGCTATTATCTAAAATCTACAAAGAACTCAAGAAACTAAATGCCAAGAAACCAAATAATCCAATCAAAAAATGGGAGATGGAGCTAAATAGAGAATTCACAAAGGAGGAATCCCTAAGGGCTGAGAGACACCCAAAGAAATGTTCAACATCCTTAATCATCAGAGAAATGCAACTGAAGACGACCCTGACATTCCACCTAACACCTGTTAGAATGGATAAGATAAAGAGCTCAAATGATAGCGCATGCTGGCGAGGGTGTGGAGAAAGGGAAACCATATTCCATTGCTGGTGGGAGTGCAGGCTTGTGCAACCACTATGGAGGTCTGTCTGGTGATATCTTAGAAATCTAGGAATAACCTTGACTCAGGACCCAGCCATACCACTTCTGGGTATACACCCAAAGGACCTCTCACGGAGACATAGGGAAGTCTCCTCATCTATGTTCATAGCAGCCTTATTTGTAATAGCTAGAAATTGGAAACAATCCAGATGTCCCTCAATTTAAGAATGGATTAAAAAATGTGGTACATCTATACAATGGAATATTACTCAGCTATAAGAAACAATGAAATCATGCAATTTGCAACCAAATGGATGGATCTGGAGGAGCTCATCATGAGTGAGCTAACCCAGTCTCAGAAGGATGCACATGGCATCTATTCACTTATAGTAGGATTTTAACTATATCGTACAGGATATCTGTACTACAACCAACACACCAAAAGGAACATGGACATAAATTTTTTTTTATCTTTTTCTTTTTCCTTCTTTTTTTCTTTTTTCTTTTCCTTTTCCCTTCTCTTTTTCCTCTCTTTTTTTGTGGATATTATTTGTTTTTGTGGGTTTGTGTGTTTGTTGGTCTTTTTTTTAGTATTCCCCCAGTAGTAAGGAGACACCTTTCACTGGCAGTACTGCCTCGTAGGCCCCCGGAGAATGAAGAGGCTCTTGGCCCTCATATGACTCCTGATCTGTTGTGAGAGAATGTTAGGCAGGGACACTCCATCCCAGAGGAACAAGACGGAAGGGTCAGGAGGTAGAGCATGGGAGGGTGGGGCTGGGAAGCGGGAAAAGAGGACAATATGATAAGGATGTAACCTGAGGCAACAAACAAATAAATTTATTAACTAAAAAAAAAAAAAAAAAAGGCAGGTGGCAGGTCTGAAACACTGTGATTGGAATAGAGGATACAGCCATTCGGCCTGGTTTTGCAGACCACCGGGTGTTGAGAAGAGGTGGAACTAAGGTAAAATACAAGAGAATTGTTGTATTGGCCCATGCCTTTGACTTCAGCGGAGACGGGGGGGAGCACCTTAGAGTTGGTGGTCTTATGTATTCTGGAGTCATACAGAGCGGGGTGGTGAGGGTGCATACTCTTGATCCCACCATTCAAGAAGAGTACACCCTTGTTCCCAGCTCCCAGCACACTGGAGACAGAAACGGGCAGATCCCGGATCTCAGGGTCAGCCTGATGCTGGGCAAACTCTAAATAGAGAAAGACTTCGATCCAGGAGTGGTGGAACACATCTTTGATCCCTTCAGATGGGAAACACAGGTCTCTGATCCCAATAATTAGAGTTCAGAGACACACACATGGGATTTGGAGGGACCTAGGTTTGGAGATTACTTACAAAAGGCCTTCTCGATGCAGGCAGATTGTACTTTGGGATCTCAAAATATATACACCAGAGCTGGTTTAGCTCCAAGGTGACAGAATGATTTCTTCTTTAACCCGAATTGAAAGATAATGCTTTGTATGTTTTCGGAAGGCCAAATTTGCTTCAGGAGAAGTACTACCTAGCCCCCCTGCCAAAAAAAAGAGGGCAATTGTCCCAGGGTTGGGATTGGGGCAGGGCTCTGTTCTTATCTTTCCAGGAGAATCGAAGCGTCCATTAGGGGAGCCTGGGACCGCTGGACAGAGGAAACCTCAGCAGAGAGCAGAATCAGGCACCAAGGAAGACGAGTGACCCAGTTGATTCTGCCTGGCAGACTTCCTCAATAGCTGTCTCCATCAGGGGCCTGCAACCACCATGGCAATCCAATGTCAGTGGGACCGTTCAGCTCTACACAATGCCCCGGCAGGAACCTCAGTGAAGCCTGCAAGATCAGCTTCTCCCTACAAACCCCTTAGGTCATCTAAACAGCTGAGAACAGAAGGACTGAACATAAAAGGAGTGTACTAACATTTTTAACCATTTTTTCCATTTGGTTTTGGGCCCCAAACAGGTCTACTACGACCCAAATCAACAGGAAGTCACTTTAAGAGAGTGACGTCCCATGCCCCGAGGGTGGGGAAGGTGTTTCTCTGCCCTTCTTTTTGGTTATTTGAAGGATAACTGAAAACTCCGATATTTACGGGAAGAGATTACAAGCTGATAAATGGTCCTGTTTAATGGGTTTTGGAGGTTAGCCCCAGGGACTTCCTACTTTTCCTTTTCTGTATCCTTCTTCCTCTCCTATGTAGGAGTGCATAGGCTTGAGAAAAATGAGATATAGACATAGCACAGGAAGGTCCAAGAAGAATGGGCAGATTATTGAATATGCCCTTATACCTTTGTATATTGATACAAAATTAGTAGTTTATTTTGCTAAAGTGGTATAGACCATTGTTTAATGTGCAAAAATAAGATTGTATTGGATTACATCGGTATTGATCTTTGTATATTGATACAAAATTAAGATTATAGTTGGCCACAATGGTATTGATCCTTGTATATGGACGTAATATTAAGATTGTATTGGGCTACGTAGGCATTGATCTTTGTATATTGATACATAATTAAGAGTATATTTAACCACAATTGAATAGATCTTTGTATATTGATACAAAATTAAAGGTAACGCTTCCTAATGGTATCATACCTAGAGATACTTAAAAATAAAATGGGAAGCTCTGACCTCTTGATACCAACCGTCTAAAACAGTCTAGGATAGTTAAGTAAAACAAACTCCTAGTCATGCAAACATGTCACTTTGTTAGCTACTATGACAGTCTATCACAGATATTCTCTAAACTACCCAGTAATCAAGTTGCTAAGAGACAAGCAACATTTGCTTATCTAAATACAAGAGATGGATAGGGCATCTTCAAAAACCCCTAGAGATCTGCAGAATATGGCATTCAAAGATGTTATCTTAAATCAAGATTTTCCTTTTTTTTTGATATCGAGACATATCAGCGCCTGACAGCACCCCCTATTCTACTCCAAGTAGAAGATAAGCATCGAAGAACCTCCACTGTAAGATGGTTGAATTAGTGGCAAGCCTATCTCTTGGCATGAAAAAACCCATTGCACCAACCACAGACAGACTGCTGTCCAAAAAGGACAAAACTTGGTAGCAGGAAAGTCGACAGCCTAACTCTGCCAAGACAGGGTAGGTAAGTCCTTCATAATCCCTGCTCTACAACAAATGTCTGTCAGAGAAACAGGACCCAAAGGCTGAAGACTGATGCAGGAATGTATGGAGAGAAAATGGGAACTGTCCAGGCAGTCATTGGTATGTCCTTTCTTAGTTTTGGAAGCTGCAGGCCCTGCACTTCCTATATAAGCAAATATATTTATCCCTCTCAGGTCTCTGAGGTGGTTGAAGAATAGACAGCTAGAGTCTCATAGCTAAACTTTGAGTTGTTTAGGAATCAAGAGGGTGTTATATATCTAAGATGATACTCTTAAAAGTGTGTTGCAAGTTAGCATGAATGTTGAGTCAGATATAGACCTTTAAACACATGGAGATGGTTAGATAGTAGAATGTTAAAGTCAGGGGCAAAATATGTATAAACTGGACATTGGGAAGTTATACTGGGCCATTTAACTCTCATAAATATGGCATATTTATATCTGTTGTTTTGTGTAATACTTACTGTTGTAAGAGAAGGAACCATCTGTTGGACTGAAAAGGGAAACTTCTGGGGGGAAGAGGGTGGAAGGGCAGTATAGGAAGGGGGAATAGGGAGGGGTTTGTGACTGAGATGTAACTTGAAGAAAAAAAAATAAAGTATTTATAAAAAAAAATGTTTTTGTGGAGGACAGGTTTTTGAATAAGATCTAAAGATTCTTCGGATTTTCTCTATGTCAGTTGTTATTTCTGTCTTTTCATCTGATTTTGTTGATTTGGGTATTTTCCCTCTGCCTTTTAGTTAGTTTGGCTAAGGGTCCTTAGGTCCATTTGGTTCATGACCTCTGTTAATGTCATTATTTTCCTGTTTGGTTTCTGTATTGATGACCTGTCCACTGGTGTGAGTGGGGTGTTGAAATCACACTATTAATGTGGGGATCGATGTGTGGCTTAATCTTTAGAAGAGCTTCTTTTACACATGTGGGTGCCCTTGTATTGGGGGCATAGATATTCAATATGAGATGTCATATTGATGGATTTATCCTTTGACTAGTATGTAGTGTCCTTCTGTGTGTTTTTTGTTTAGTTTCAGTTGACAGTCTATTTTATTTGATATTAGGATGGCTACTCCAAGTTGCTTCCTGGGACTGTTTGCTTGAAAAACCTTTTCTCAGCCCTTTATTATGAGGTAGAGTTTTTGTTAATAAGGTTGTTAGTAAGGTTTGTGTGCAGCAAAATCATGGGTCTTGTTTACAGATCCATTCTGTAAGCCTGTGTCTTTTTATTGGGGAGTTGAGTCCATTGATGTTGAGAGATATTAATGACCATAGGTTACTATTTCCTGTTTTTTTTAAATCTGTTGGTGGTTGTGTATTCATGTGGGTTTTTTTTTTTTTTTTTTTTTTTTTGGTTTACCTGAGGTGGAGTTTTTGTTTCCTGTGGTTCCTTGAGTGGAGTTATCTTCTCTGGCTTGGAATTTTCCTTCTAGGATCTTCCGTAGAGCTGGATGTGAGGATAGATATTGCTTAAATTTTACTTTGTCATGGAATATCTTGTTTTCTCTGTCTATGTTGATAAATAGTTTTGCTGGGTATAGTAGTTTGGGCTGGCACCTATGTTCTCTTAGCATTTGTAGGACGTCTGTCCAGGCCCTTCTGGCTTTTAGAGTTTCTGGGGAGAAGTCAGGTATAATTCTGATGAGTCTGCCATTATATGTTACTTAACTTTTTTCTCTTACAGCTTTTAATATTCTTTCTCTGTTCTGTACATTTGGAGTTCCAATTATTATGTAGCAAGAGGAATTTATTTTCTGGTCTAATCTACTTGGTGTTCTGTATGCCTCTTGGAAATTTACTGACATCTCTTTCTTTAGGTTTGGGAAATTTTATTCTATGATTTTGTTGAAGACGTTTCCTGGACCTTGGAGTCAGGAGGCTTCTCTTTCATCTATGCCTATAATTCTTACATTCCATCTTTTCACTAAGTCCTTGATTTCTTGGATGTTGTGGGTGAAGAATACTTTAGATTTCTCATTTTCTTTGGTTGTTGTACTGATTTTCTCCATCAAGTTTTCCATAGTCTGAGATTCTGTCTTCCATCTCTTGCATCCTATTTGTGATACTCATGTCTGCAGTTCCTGTTCTCTTTCCTTTGTTTTCCACCTCCATGATTTTCTCTGCTTGTGTTTTCTTTATTGCTTCCATTTCCAATGTCAAGTCTTGAACTGTTTTATCCATTCCTCCTCCAATTTGTTTGTCTTTGCCTGCAAATCTTTCAAGTCTTTCATAGGCTTGTCTCTTTCCTGTTCATGTTTGACTGAGTTAGCTTGGAGGTCTCTAATGGAATTTTCCATTGCTTTCATTTGTAAAATTGTGGATTCTTTAAATTCTTTCAGGGATTTATTTTCTTCTTTTAAGGCCTCTATCATTTTCCTAAATATAGATTTATCATCATTTTTATGATGCGTGTGATTGTCAAGGCTTGCTCTACTAGCATAGCTCAATTTTGTTGGAGTCATATTTCCTTGACTTTTGGCAGTTCTATTCTTTTGCTGGCCTTTAGCCATATGGTTTTCCTTATCTGTTTGTTCCTTGTGCCTTCTGGACTTGGTGCCAAGGAGGAGGCTTTGGTATAGAGGTCATATAATCTTGGTGATCTGTAACCCTCCACAGGCTGGATGGGGCCTTGTGTTGGGGGCTGGTTCTCAGTTGGCCTCCCATAGCTCAATCCTTCCTCTTGTGTCCCAATAGGGAACTCATGTCAGTGGTTGGGGTGGGATATGTTCTTCTCACCTGCATGCAGGTCCTGAGATCCAGCTGGTCTTCCTAGTGATGTCGGTGGGGTTCAGCAGGCCACAGACTGTAAGCTAGAGCTGCAGTTCCCCTGTGGCTTATGGGTCAGGACTGTGATTGTGGACTACACAGGTTGCTCTCAGAGTGATTCAGGGAAGCTCAACTGTCTTTCCAGGCCAAAACCACTGTGCTCCAATCCAGCCTGCCTGAGCCAGTGTGGCTTCTGTCAGTTTACTGTAGCTAGGGCTTCAGGACTGTGGTCAGGACTTTGGTTGTGGTCCTACCAGGCTGCTTTCCAGGGGATCTCAATTTCAACCTGTGTCTTTCAGTCAGAAGTTCTATGGTCCAGTGCTGCCCACTTGCTGGGGTGGCACACAATGGTCCAGAATTGCTTTACTGCTCCAGACTCAGATCTAGAGGCTGTAGTCTGAGTACCCTGCCAAAGTGGGCATGGCCAGGGAGTTCCAATATGGAGTTCACAAGGCATCTATAGCACTTGGGCTCAGAAGCAATCTCAGCCAACTTTTCCTTTGCAGCAGTGCTGTGTTCCAGAGCAGCCTGTGTGGGTTGATGGGGCTCCTAACAGTTTCCCTGTAGTTTGAGTGTCAAGAATAGGGTTATGGTCCTCCCAAGCTACTCTCAAGGAGGTCTCAGGATCAACCCGTGTTTCTTTGTCAGATAGTCTGTTTTCCACTGCAGCCTACTCTTTGAGGAGCATGCATTAGTCCAGAACTGCTTTACTGCTCTGAACCAAGATCTAGATGCTGTAGACTGAGTGCCCTGCCAAAGTGAGCATGGGCATGGAGTTCACAAGGTGTCTGTAGCACTTGAACTCAGGGGAATCTCGGTCTTCCTTTTCTCCCAGAAGCGCTGTGTTCCAGAGTAGTCTGACTGGGTCAGCGGGGCTTCTTACAGTTTCCTTGCAGCTAGGGTGTCAGGACTGTGGTCATGATCCTCCCAAGCTACTCTCAGGTGAGACTCAGAATCAACCTGTCACTCTCAGACTGGATCTCTGTGAACTGTTGGAGCCCAGTTTCTCCAGCTGCACACAATAATCCAGAACTGCTTTACTGCTCTGGGCTGAGATGTAGATGTTGTACCCTGAGTGCCCAGGGGAGTGCCAGTCAATAGACTACGCAGGGGGAGGGGGCGGGAGTTCTAATATGTAGTCTTCATCCTGTCAACAGTGAGCTTAGGCTCAGGGAAGCCCTGTTAGCTCAATCCACCAGGTCATCCAGATAACGTCATGTGCAAATTCCAGTGAGAATCACCTTCGGTCTTACCATAGTGTCTCTGCTGGTCTTCTTTTGTGTGTTAGAAAGCCTGAGCAGAAGCTGTGGACTCAGGAAACTGAGAAGGACCTCTGTTTGGAAGTGGAAGCCACCAGCTGGCTTCCTGAAAAGACCTGATCAACTGCCTCTTCCATTGTGGGGGGAAGTGTCCTGTCTTCCTGCAGGAAAGCACAGTCTTCTGTGTCTGGCATCTGTTCTTCCAGTGTCTGTATGTCCAGTATAGAGTTCTTTATTGTCTCTGTCTTTGCTGGCCAAGCTTAGATAGACTTGCACCTCACAAACTGTCATTCACCAGGAGTATATCTGTGTGGTGGTCCAGTCAGTCTTCCTGACAATTAGAATGTGTCCGAGCTTATTGCCATCACCTTTGATAATAGCTCAATTTTCTTTACTTCTGCTATTTCTTCATCTTCATATTTGTCACTTTATTCTCTGTTAAAGTGTATATGATATTTGTCCTAGTTAGAGTTACTATTACTGCAATGAAACAGAGGAAAGGGTTTGTCTTGCTTACATTTTCACATCACCATTCATCGCTGAAAGAAGTTGGACAGGAATTCATACAGGACAGGGACCTGGAGACAGGAGCTGTTGCAGAGGCCATGGAGGAATACTGCTTACTGGCTCACATATCATGGCTTGCTCAGCTTGCTTTCTTATAGAACACAGTACTAACAGCCAACAGTAGCATCCCCCACAATGGGCTGGACCCTCCCCCTCCAATTATTAAGAAAATGCTCTACAGAAGGATATTAAGGAGGCATTTTCTCAATTGAGAGTCTCCCTTTCTGACGACCCTCGCTTGTATCACATTGGCAAAACAAGAAAGCACAGTATTTTAATTTTTTCTGAATACTACAGTGATTTTTTTAAATCTGGTTCATTTAACTTTAATGTTTAATACTCTGACATCCCTGTTTGTTTATAGATTTGTTTTCAAGATAGATTATCCTATGAATATTAACTGCATATGAAACATGTTTTCTGACTCACAATGTTTTCATTTCTGTTGCTAGATATTTTTTGAACCCTTGGCTCTGATTACTGCCACTTTCCTAAATCAATACAATTTCTAACTGCACCCTAACTATTTATGCTTATATGCACATGTAAGTGTAGCTCTCCCTTCTAATCAAAGAAGCTTCCTTCTGCAACAGATGAATATTATTTCAGAAACCTGCAGCTTGTCAAAAAATGTAATGAGAACCATCAACTGTGGGGTGTCTAGCTCTGATTAGAACATCTACAACACAATTCCTACACCTAAGGCTCAGATGCTGATCCGGCAGGGAGATTATAAGAGTCAGAGGACTAGGATGTTTGCCATGAGAGTCTTCTATACATAGCAGTCTATATCTGATAATGAAGCTGTGCCCATGAAATCTCAACTATTTGGTCACATAAGCAAGATCTACATAATGACTTTCTGTGTATTTTTTTTCCTCTCTGCAATTGATTATGTCAATAGCAAATCCTCATATACTTAGAGGGCAGGTAAGGGCAGGTACAGCAACGCATTTTTGTCTTTTTTTTTGGTTTTTCGAGACAGGGTTTCTCTGAATATCTCTGGCTGTCCTGGACTCACTTTGTAGACCAGGCTGGCCTCGAACTCACAAAGATCCGCCTGCCTCTGCCTCCCAAGTGCTGGGATTAAAGGCGTGCGCCACCACCGCCCAGCGCATTTTTGTCTTTTTAATGACTTTTTTTCCAAAGTAGCAAAATGCCATGCCTTATTCATATGTGTCTGCCAGATAAATGCAGTCTCTGTGACTCACATTGCCCTCCATTCTCTTTTCAGAGGGATCCCTTGCAGGACACAGAGGAAAAGCCCACAAGTTCTACGACCAGGTAGATGTAGCAGTAAAGGCAGCAACACAGCTGACAACGACTCTTCACCTATCCCAGGATTCCATGTCAAATGGAGAGTCAGCATTTTCAAATCCTTTGAAATTTTTGAAATTTTGGTAAAATCTCTAAGATTTTTATATGTTGACTAT
This sequence comes from Lophiomys imhausi, assembly GCA_907164525.1. Taxonomy (NCBI): domain Eukaryota; kingdom Metazoa; phylum Chordata; class Mammalia; order Rodentia; family Muridae; genus Lophiomys; species Lophiomys imhausi. The sequence goes on from CAJQZJ010037464.1 coordinate 121,124, forward strand.
TGATTTTTTGAAGACACAATAGCATCTAAGAATATATGCATGCTGTATATATGTGTGTATATTTGACAAAGATTTAAGGATTTTGAGTTTGGCCCAAGACGCTATCTAGTTCAGGTTTTCCCCTCTTACTTTTAAGTATCAAATTTTTTTCAGAGTGAGGAGCCTGACAGCACACATAACTGAGTATTTATTTCTCATTAAAGACAATAAGTTTTTGGAACAAAACTTCTATTTACTAGAGTTTTCATATGTGATGGCTAATGGAGGTGCCTAATGCTAATTACTCAAAGCTACATTTGAGAAAACTTATGATTTTAAATTCATAACTATAAATATGTGTTTCAGTTGTAATGTTTTCAGATGACGAAACAGTTTTCCAGTAGGTGTTTAATTCAGTAAGAGAGGCACAAAGCTAAAACTAATTGCAAACACCGAAGACACTGCCACTCTGCCCTTCTATGCCAATTTATAGTCTCCATTCATTCCTCCCACAATTTTTACCTTAAAGATGTTATATTATCAAATTCCAGTCCCAATTCTGGGAGATGAAGATAAGGATTCATTTCTGAACACAAACCGTTTGCACACAATAAACTACAGCAAAAAGGAACCAGTGGTACAGTAAAGTACTAGAGTGAATATTTTGCAGATCATAAGACCTCTATTGCAATTACTCAATTTTGTATTTTATAGCATGAAAGTAACAAAAAGAGAATTCTTGTGGGTGGAATGCTATGCTTGTGTGCTTGCTGAAATTTAAAATTTACATATTATTATTTTGAGTTTTAGACATTTGAACATGTGAAAACTATTTTTGGCTCATCTCATAAATTATACAAATGAAATTGTGACACAGATTTGACTCACCCCTGTCTGATAATTTCTTATATCAGAGCACATCAGTCTTAGGATGAAAACATCTGGAATACCAAACTAACTATAAACTTTTAATAATTTAAAATTTATAATGTCAAATTAATTAAGTGGCTAAGAGACAGTCAGAATAGAAAGGAGTAGATCATTTGATGGAGAATTTTCTCTGAAATCAGGTCGATCTTTGCCAATTAATTGCCTTACACAAATAAGCATAGCATGTAGGAACTTCTAGTTAAAAAGCTTGTTGGCCATTTGTGAAATTCTCTGAGTTTATAGTTACAGTGAAGCTGAGAGCTGACAATGTCTGAAGTCCTGGGTTCAAACCCCAGCACTGCACACATCTATGACTTTGGGAAGAAGAGGGAAAAGTATAAAAAGTTCAAGGTCACCCTTAGCTAAATTGAAGTCAGAGACTAGCCTAGGTACAAGGGAACCTGTCTCAAAGATAAATTCCAATATTCCCAATTATTTACTAGTTCTTACAATGGTTCTACTATTGTAGATTCTAACTTTGTCCATGTATAACTGAATCACTGTATCATGTATCACATATCACTGAAGATGATGGTTTCTGACCACTTCTGTCCTCACAACACGACAGAGGCAGCTAAAAGTGGAGCTGAAGAACAAGACTCCACTACGTGGGCAACACTAGAGGAAGATGCATCCAGACTGACATTTTTCATGATCTTACTTACATTTCAAATATATTACTGGAAACATTTGAAAATTTGGCTCATTTTTATGACATTGGGTTTCTTTTGTAATCTCAAGAAGAAAAAAATCTTTATAATTTAATTCTTTATGGAAATTAAAACCGTTTAATTTTTTTAACTTTAAATAAAGTAAGATTTATTTTGATGAGTTCTTTACATTGTGCTATCAAGATTTTTAATCTATTTATCATGCATATGGCATCTATTCACTTATAGTAGGATTTTAGCTATATAGTAGAAGGTATCGATACTACAACTAACACACCAAAGGGAACTTGAACATAGACTTTTTATTTTTTATTTTTTTTTATTTTTTATATATTTTTATATTTTTTTCTATTTTTTAGTCTTTTTTATCTATTTGTCTGCTTATTTGTTTGTTTATTTTTTTAGTTCTCTCTCCCAGGCAATGAGACACTTTTCACTGGTGGTACTTCCTCGTAGACCCCTAATGAATGAGGAGGTTCTTGGCCCTCATACGACCTCTGAACTGAGAAGAGGGACTGTTATATAAGGACACCCCACCCCAGAGAAATGGGATGGAAGGGTTAGGAGGTAAAGAAAAAAAAATGAAATGTGGTGTTTCGGCCTTTTACTACTAATTGTCATAAACTGTTTAGGATAATTAAGAAATGCAAATTAATGGTTATGCAAGCCGGTGATTCTGTTAGGTACTATGACAGCCTATTATAGTTATTTTGTAAGCTAATCAGAAATAAAGCTGCTAAGTGACAAGCAATATCTGCTTACCCTAATATAAGAGATAGCTAGGGCCTCTTCAAAAACCTCAAGAGATCTGCAGAATATGGCATTCAAAGATGTTTTCGTAACTTTAGTTTTTTTTATATCGAGACATATCAACTCCTGACAGCACCACCTATTCTACCCCAAGTAGAAGATGAGCATCGAAGAATCTCCAGTGGGAGATGATTGAATTCGTCGCAAGCCTATCTCTTGGTAGGAAAAGCCCCTTGCTCCAACTGTAGACAGAATGCTGTCCAAAAAAGGACAAAACCTGGAAGCAGGTAAGTCGACAGCCTAGCTCTTCCAAGACAGGGTAGGTAAGTCCTTCATAACCCCTGCTCTACAATCAATGTCTGTCAGAGAAATGGGGCTAAAGGACTGAAGATCAATGCTGTAATGTATGGAGAGAAAATGGGAACTGTCAGGCAGCCACTGGTGTGTCATTTCTTAGTTTTGGAAGCTGCAGGCCCTGTACTTCCTATAAAATCAGATATATTTATCCCTCTCAGGTCTCTGAGGTGGTTGAAGAACAGATAGCTAGAGTCTCATAATTAAATTTTGAGTTGTTTTGGAGTCAAGAGTGTGTTATAGATCTAAGAAGATGCTTTTAAAATTGTGTTGCAAGTTAGTATGAATGTTGAGCTAGACATAGAACCTTAAACTCATGGAGATGGTTAGATAGTGAATGTTAAAGTCAGATGCCAAATACATATGGACTGGACATTGGGAATGTACACTAAGCCATATAACCCTCATAAATGTGGCCTAATTACCTCTGTTGTTTTGTATTGTATTTATTATTATAAGAGAAAGAGCCATTTGTTGGACTGTAAGGGGAAACTGTAGGGGGAAATAAGATATACCTTAAACTTAAAAAAAAAAAGGGAAGAGGATGGGTGGTTGAGGGTGGGAGGGTGGGACTGGAGGGGGGAATAGGGAGGGGACTTCGATTGAGATGTAACTTGAAGAAATAAAAATAAAGGAAAAAAAAAAAAAGAAAGAAAGAAAACCAAGCTTCCAGAGTGAGAAAGACTCTGGGAGGAACCATGACAGGGCTGAAATAATCCGACAGTATGATTAATGGTCCCAATCATTTCTGAAAACATTCACTCACATATTATAGACACTACCTCTGCACTGAAAATCTGTGCACCTAAGAGTATTTCATCAAAAGGTTGTTTGCAAACATCTCCTTTTGTAAAAGACTCCAGTCCTAGACTCAGCAATTCATACTCAAGATAGTTAACGTTGTCAGAAATATACAAGCTCAGACTAAGCCCATCTTAGATAAATAAATGGTCTCTCCTTTGTTTCAGAAAAATGAATAATACCACAACCCTCATGATTGTGTGCCAAAAGATGCATATGACTTACTTACACTATATTTCGTAGGCACAAAATATTTTAAAGAATATTTTTCTGTTAATTGTTCATGATATTCCAAGCTATTTCATTGATATGCTTTCTGTTTGGAGAAGAGAATTTACTAATTTTATAATATACCAAAAAAACCTGTTTTTTTCCCCAAATTCTTACTCATGATAAACACCACAGTTCATGTCCAGAAAAGAAAGACCTTAGAGGAAATTATCATTGCACTTTGGTTGTATTGGGGGTATACATAACAGTGTTTATGTGTACAGTTCGTCTTTGTGGCCATGTCTATACAATACATTAAATTATGACAGGCCATTTCAAATAAATTATTTTGTAATGGTTAAAAACAAAGCATTAAAATTCCCTATGTACCTATACAGACTGCAATTAATTATAACTCCTTTTAACTAGTATAAATAGTACTAGTAATATCGTTAATCTAACTTTTGTCCTTTGGAAACTTATAAAAAAAAAAAACTTGTCAAATGTTCCCTTGAAAAATAAATCATCTATCATAAAATTAGGAGAGGACATTATTCTAACTCTGCTTTTAGTAAGTTATACTTTTATTTTCCTATTCTTTTCTGGTTTCTTACACTTGTCACTTCAAAAGTATTTTTAAGAACTTCACCTTCAACGTGGATTTTAGCCATTTTTTTGTGTACATAGTACTTGTTCTGACTACCAACAAACACACAGTTGGATAGCTATGAAAGCCTGAACACAATCCATATAGTGAAAAAGAAAAACAAAACACTATACTGAAAAAGTTCTTGCCTCTTCAGGGCAAAAATCAAATTTTAGAAATTATCAAACTGACAATATTTAATCAGAAAGATTATTATATGAATGTTAAGTCATTATAGTATAGTAACAAGTCCTGGATAAGAAATCAAGAGGAAGATTTTGAGTATTGATGATAACAATAATTACACCCCAATCTTTACTAAATCTTAAAATGTTTTTTTCCATCAGTAAAATGGGATAAACAAGCTCTACCCTTCATGCAACTTGTTTAACCAAGGTGCATTGATATGGGGGGAGGGGCTCCCCTTGTCTCAGGAGGAGAGGAGGGAGAGGGGAAGAGGGTGGGAGGGTGGAACCAGATGGGGAGGAAGGAGGAGGCTGGGATCAAAATGTAACTTGAATAATTAAATAAATAAATAACATATTAATTTAACATATTATATATAAATTGTATGTACAAATTTAAAGATTTAATAGTATATTAATATATTTAATAGAATTTTACAATTTAAAGAAGCTAACATATATAATTATATATTTATTTACTTATAAAATTATTTAATATTGAATGGGCCCCTTATCAATTTTTGATATTTACTTGTATATTGACCTATTGTATAAAAACTGTTTTCATTTAAGACAGAATTATATTTCTAACAACTTTAAACAGTAAATGTAAAATAAAAGCAAGATTATAATATACTTAGATACATAAAAGTATCTGATAATTTGAGAATATAAAAGTTTATACCATATCTGCCCCAAAGCCCAAGGGTGTGTATTTCTATAAAGGTGTGCATTCACCTTGGGAACAGTATTTTGAAACTTTATGAAGCAGTAGCTAGTTTGTGTAGCTATGACCATGCTGGATCACAGGTGTGGGAAAAGACCCTAGATTGAGGAAAAGAAGTATTATTATAGATTTCATTCACAATCATGTCACTGAATTAGTTGGAGTAATCAGAAGTAATCTTTGAGAACTTATATGGTGTATTTCCTAATGAAGCCCTCTCCAGTTTGTCTGCACATTTGTTTTTGTTTTTTTTTTTTGTTTGTTTAAGTGACTGCCTTAACCAGAACTAGTCATCCCTCATGTACCACCACATTCATAACAGTAAGAATATAAAAAAGAACACAATGGCTCATTAACAGTGAACTCCAACCAGGATGATTATCAAGAATACAAATGAAATTACAAAGAATTACTCATTTTTGAACTCACTACTACATAGTAGATTTGTTGTAACCTGTGTCATGAGTAAATGACTAAATAAAAAAAATCAAAGCTAATATTTGATATGGACTTTATAATTTAAAATAGCATGGCTACATTCAGCAATACTTGCCAGGTGTTGTTTAATTATATCCATAATTAATGGATCTTCTCAAAGAATGTCTAACATCAAATAAAGTTGTCTGTTGATCAGTCTCTTCACATTGAAGTATATGTAAAACCTCCTATTCCAAACAAACGTCCTTAATGACCCCTAAAACACTTTCCAAAATGACCAATGGTGGGCACTGTTCATGACCAATCATCAATGAGGTTTAATTAATGGTAAAATCCTCTTAAGTAAAATAATTTGACTGATCTGTCATCTGTGTGTATTAGTATCAGTTTTTTATGAGTTATGCACTCACTAGTGTACATAGTCTCACCAAAATCCAGAAAGAACAACCTAAGGATATTTTTTTCCAATAACCTGAAATTCCTGAGACAGCAAATATGAAGAAATTTCCTCTACCTGAGCCCAGAAGCATATCAGGAGCACGACACGGCTTTACAACTGAAAGGGAAACAAGCGTGTGATGTATTTGAGCAGTTTTGTTTTATACCTTAACATAATCATCCTCTACTTTCCACAGACAGTATTATTTGTGGTTTGTTTTTATATTGATGGCTTTCACATGGTCCCCTAGGTTCACTCAGGCTTGACACCCAAATAGCTGAGATAAGAAAGGCCCATCTGTCTTGCCTAAAAGCTGAGAATACTCAAAATAGTCCTACAATAATGCATTCCAAAGAACAGGCCTTGTTAGATTTCTAGTGCTGTCACAGGGACTTTAGTCAGTTTACAAAGAAAATGCATTCATACTTCCTCACAGTTTTAGAGGGGTCAGTAGATGATGATTGCACCATTGTTTTGTACCTATGGCAAGACAAGAGAAGAGCTTTTGGCAGAACAAAGCAGTTCACATCATGACCGAGAGACAAAAATAGAGAAATCAGAAAGAATTGGTGTCCCAGTACACCCTCCAAAGTGCACCCTAATAACATGAAGACTTCCTACTAGGTCTAATGTCCCTAAAGTACTGTGGCTGGAGACAAGATCTTTAATACATAAACCTTTGGAGTAAATTCCAGGCCCAAGCTTCAATGTCAATACTTATTGTTCATTATTACTCTCCATGCATAATTACTGTTCCTTTAATAAAAGTATTGTAATAGTAAAATTCATATTTGTGCATCTCTGTCCAAGTCTACCATTTCTTGCACAAATAAAATTACACAATGCATTTTAAGACTAAATATTTTCTGATTCCTTGTTGAGTGATATATATTTTGCTAACACCATGACTCAACTGAAAATATCATTACATGTGGAACACTGAACAGGTTATCATCCACTCAGGGAGATTTCAAAATGTTGTCTCTTAACAATGAATGCTTTATCTAAAGGAAAATACTGGCTTTATCTCCAAGGTAAAATACCTCCCATCTCTGACCTTTTCATGGCATCTGTAATAGGTTTTCATTTAAATTAGCTAATTTAAACCTGATACTAGCCCTATACCAAAATACTGGAAAAAAATAGGTCATTATGGATGTTAAGTCATTATGGGACAAAAAAAATATATCAGTGTTAGCAATATATTATCTGATGGGGAATAGAAGAGACTTCTTCAGAGGAATGTTATATGTTCCTTGAAAATGTGTTTTTAAAAACATTCATTAACATCTGCAATGTGTAACACAATGCCAAATTGTGTGTGTGTGTGTATGTATAGTTGCATTTATGTTTTCCTATAAATTCTTTTTCTGTTTAATATAAGTGTTTCTAATTTGCTCCTAATATGTATCATTACTTAAGTTGAAATGGAATCATATCTCACCCTGCTAACAACTATCAAATACCAATTAGCATTCTGAAAGTGCAAAATATCAAAGTATATTGAGAGAAGCATCTTGAGACTTTTCATTCAAGTGTGGGTAAAAGATTAAAGCTAACAATGGCTTTATTGTCATAGATACTAAATTCAAATTTGTCATAATACTGCATGACAATAAAAATGTACAACAGCACATTACTTCTTAAGGTATTGTACAAGTGAATAGATAAAAATAGAAAATGAGGTATTGTATGGGATACACCCTTCTGTTCATTATCATTTCTCTGGCAGGTCAACTTTCCTCAAGCCAAAATAATTCATTTCTGCTCACCAAGTTAACAATTTCCAGTTCATCGTTCTCCAGCAAAAAGCATCATAACACATCTGGAAAACATAACATACTACCTGCAAAAGTATAAACCATCCTTTTCATTAGTGTTGTAAAATTTAATGACACTTCCGATTATAATTGGCTTTTTCTATTTTGCTTTATTTGGGATTACATTGTGTGGCTTCTGTGCCCTTCACAGCCTAACTTTTCTCTAGTTGTTATAGCTCCTCATTAAACAGGAAAGACAGGAAGAAGCACAAATTAAATGGTTCCATCACTGGTCCTTTAGGCAAGAGAAACATGAAGGCTCCTTAAAGACTTGCCAAGCCTCAAAGGTTAGTAGTACCTCTTAGTTTTCCATATGTAACCTTTCCTGTTGTCTGGAATAATTCTTTCTTAAGGAAACATTATAGGATTTTTGTGTAATTACAAATTCAGAGCAGAATCATTGGAAAAGCAAAAAGCCACAAAGGAAAAACAAAACAAAACAACAACAACAAAAAAAAAACACGACCATGAAAACATGATGTTTGTTTCCTTTTACTATCCAGGTAAATATACATGTTTAAAGTCCTTGTATTCTAAACCAAATCTGTTGTATTTTCAGCTCTAAATTGTATTCTAAAACAGAAAATTTAATAACTAAGTCTTGTCTTATTATTGTGTTATTGCTATTACTAAATAATAGGTCATTTACATTTCTCTTGTTAAAAGTAAAGTTTCTATGATCTAGAAAGGAATCTTTCTGGTCTAGACACTTCTGTCAAGCATGGCATTATATTCTTATCCAGTTAAAAAGGAAAAGAAAAGGCAAAGACAGGTGGAAATGAAGAAAAACTGTCTATTCTCGATTTATAGGACAAAGTTATAGAAAGCACGCAATGCAGAAGAATCTGAAAAGAGAGTAGAATGACTATCAGATCCATGGAGGATATAGACTGAAGTAGACAAATAGAAATGAAATTTTATATACTAGAAATGAACTGAAATTTTAAGGTAGAATCAAAACCATTCACGGAAGAATTTAACAAAATTCAGTACAAAGTTCATATATAATAATGATGATAAAATACTGCCGACAACATTTAAATACTCTTCAAGTAAGTGGAAATGCTCCTTGTATAAACAGTTCCTGTGTTTTAAATATTGTATTATACTCTCTTCCCCCCTCCCAATCCAAAGCTTGTTTACTCTCTTGAAATACAAAGCTATTAGGATTACTTACAGAATTATTTTCCATTGTTTGTTATTTGAGAAGCACAAAACTGGGAACTCTTTTCTTTATAATGTGGATCATCACAGCCTCACTCCTTCTGTACTCTCACATTCTTAAAATGTTCAGAGTTTCTCTAGGAAAAGGACATATCTTAAATTAAACAAATCTACTTACTGCTTAATTCTGATATTGCCTAAATTGATCAATAAGAATTCTGAATGGAAGTAATTATCACATAATATCAACACATATGAAAATCAATGCATATGTCTTACATGTCCTTATGCAAAAAGAAAAGAACCTCAAAAATATAATCTTCCTTACACCATAAAATTTACTGAAAAATAGAAAAATAATAATTTTAAGTAAATGAAAACCTACTTCCACACATATAATAAATTGGGTTCATTATTTCCAATAAGTACATATCAACTTCTGATGTTAAAGGGGTATTTACCATTATTATAATAATATAAACGTAAATAAATTCAGGATTGAAACTGTTATGGATGTTACTGTGGTTCTATTTTGTTTAAAATGCATCTTCTGTTTGTTTTAATTGAAATTTTAAAGGAGAAATCATTAGAGATATATAATTTAATACAAAACATAAAATAAGGACATTATTCAATGTAATTTCCACATTATATATCATTTTCAACAAATGCAAAGTGTGCTGTTGCCACTCAATAACTAGAGCTCAAGTAAACATTTTGTGACTGAAGTTTAAAGCAATTCAATAAATAACAGCATTTATACTTCATTAAAGTTTTTCTTATTTCAAATTGTAAGAATGCCATTTAAAATACTAGCTTAATACTTTCTTTTTTGGGGGGCGGGTTCCTTTATTTTTTATTTCTTCAAGTTACATCTCAATTGCAGTCCCCTCCCTATTCCCCCTCCAGTCCCACCCTCCCACCCTCATCCCCCATTCTCTTCCCTTTTTTTTTTTTCCTCAAAGTTTAAGGTATATCTTATTTCCCGCTAGGGTTTCCCCTTTCAGCCCAACAAATGGCTCTTTCTCTTATAATAATAAATACAATAAAAAACAACAGAGGTAATGAGGCCACAGTTATGAGAGTTATAGGGCTTAGCATACATTCCCAATGTCCAGTCCATATGTATTTGGTACCTGACATTAACATTCTACTATCTAACCATCTCCATGAGTTTAAAGTTCTATATCTGACTCAACATTCATACTAACTTGCAACACAATTTTAAAAGGATCTTCTTAGATCTATGACACTCTTCTGACTCCTAACCAACTCAAAATTTAATTATGAGACTCTAGCTATCTGTTCTTCAACCACCTCAGAGACCTGAGAGGGATAAATATATCTGATTTTATAGGAAGTACAGGGCCTGCAGCTTCCCAAACTAAGAAATGACATACCAGTGGCTGCCTGGACGGTTCCCATTTTCTCTCCATACATTACAGCATCGATCTTTAGTCGTTTGGCCCCGTTTCTCTGACAGACATTGATTGTAGAGCAGGGGTTATGAAGGACTTACCAACCCTGTCTTGGCAGAGCTAGGCTGTCGACTTACCTGCTTCCAGGTTTTGTCCTTTTTGGACAGCAGTCTGTCTACAGTTGGAGCAAGGGGCTTTTCCTACCAAGAGATAGGCTTGCGACTAATTCAATCCTCTCCCACTGGAGATTCTTCGATGCTCATCTTCTACTTGGAGGAGAATAGGGGTTGCTGTCAGGAGTTGATATGTCTTGATATAAAAAAATCTAAAGTTACTATAACATCTTTGAATGCCATATTCTGCAGATCTCTTGAGGTTTTTGAGGAGGCCCTATCTATCTCTTATATTAGGGTAAGCAGATGTTGCTTGTCTCTTAGCAGCTTTATTTCTGATTAGCTTAGAAAATAACTATAATAGGCTGTCATAGTACCTAACAGAATCACCGACTTGCATAACCATTAGTTTGCATTTCTTAATTATCCTAAACAGTTGATGACAATTAGTAGTAAAAAGACGAAACATCACATTTCATTTTTTTTCTTTACCTCCTAACCCTTCCATCCCATTTCTCTGGGGTGGGGTGTCCTTATATAGATGTCCCTCATCTCAGTTGAGAGGTCATATGAGGGCCAAGAGCCTCCTCATTCATTGGGGGTCTACGAGGCAGTACCATGAGTGAAAAGGGTCTCATTAGCCGGGAGAGAGAACTACTAAACAAACAAAACAACCAATAAGCAGACAATTAAATAAAAAAGGCTAAAAAATAAAAAAAATATAAAAAATAAATAAAAAATAAAAATAAAAAATAAAAAGTCTATGTCCAAGTTCCCTTTGGTGTGTTAGTTGTAGTATGGATACCTTCTACTATATAGCTAAAATCCTACTATAAGTGAATAGATGCCATATGCGTCCTTGTGAGTTTGGGTTAGCTCACTCAGGATGGGCTTTTCTACTTCCATCCATTTGGATGCAAATTGCATAATTCATTGTTTCTGATAGCTGAATAATATTCAATTGTATAGATATACCACAATTTTTTAACCCATTCTTCGGTTGAGGGAAATCGGGGTTGTTTCCAGTTTCTACCTATTACAAATAAAGCTGCTATAAACATAGATGAGGAAACTTCCTTATGATTCCATGAAGAGGCATTTGGGTGTATACCCAGAAGTGGTATGGCTGGGTCCTGAGGCAAAGCTATTCCAAGTTTTCTAAGATATCGTCAGACTGACCTCCATAGAGGTTGCACAAGCCTGCACTCCCACCAGCAATGGAGTAGGGTACTCCTTTCTCCACACCCTCGACAGCATGTGCTGTCATTTGAGCTTTTGATCTTAGCCATTCTGACAGGTGTGAGATGGAATCTCAGAGTTGTCTTGAGTTGCATTTCTCTGATGATTAAGGATGTTGAGCATTTCTTCAAGTGTCTCTCAGCCATTAGGGATTCCTCCATTGTGAATTCTCTATTTAGCTCTCTCACCCATTTTTTGATTGGATTATTTGGTTTCTTGGCACTTAATTTCTTGAGTTCTTTGTAGATTTTGTATATTAGCCCTCTGTCAGATGTGGGGTTGGTGAAGATTTTTCTCCCAGTCTGTAGGCTGCCGTTTTGTTCGAATGACAGTGTCTTTTGCCTTACAGAAGCTTTTCAGTTTCATGAGGTCCCATTTATTGATTGTTGATCTCAAGTCCTGACCTGTTGGTGTTCTGTGCAGGAAGTTGTCGCCTGTGACAATTAGTTCGAGGGTTTCTCCCACTTTTTCTTCTAGTAGATTTAGTGTGACCGGCCTTATGTTAAGGTCTTTGATCCATGTGGATTTAAGTTTTTTTTTTTAATTTATTTTTTATTTCTTCAAGTTACATCTCAATCACAATCCCCTCCCTACTCCCCCCTCCAGTCCCACCCTTCCACCCTCCTCCCCCTCAACCCCCCCATCTTCTCCTCTTCTTTTTTTTTTTTTTATTAAGGTATTTCTTTTTTCCCCCCAACAGCTCTCCCTTTCAGTCCAAAAAATGGTTCTTTTTCTTATAACTATAAATACAATACAAAACAACAGAAATAAATAGGCCACAATTATGAGAGTTATATGGCTTAGAATACATTCCCAATGTCCAGTCCATATGTATTTGGCACCTGACTTATCATTCTACTATCTAACCATCTCCATGAGTTTAAAGTTCTATATCTAACTCAGCTTTCATACTAACTTGCCTCATAATTTTAAAAATATCTTCTTAGATACAGAATACCCTCTTGATTCCTAAACAACTCAAAATTTAACTATGAGACTCTAGCTATCTATTCTTCAACCACCTCAGAGACCTGAGAGGGATAAATATATCTGATTATATAGGAAGTGCAGGGCCTGCAGCTTCCAAAACTAAAAAATGACATACCAGTGGCTGCCTGGACAGTTCCCATTTTCTCTCCATACATTACAGCATCATTCTTCAGCCATTTGGCCCATTTCTCTGACAGACATTGGTTGTAGAGCAGGAATTATGAAGGACTTACCGACCCTGTCTTGGCAGAGCTAGGCTGTCGATTTATCTGCTTCCAAGTTTTGTCCTTTTTGGACAGAAGTCTGTCTACAGTTGAAGCAAGGGATTTTTCTTGCCAAGAGAACGGCTTACCACCAATTCAATCATCTCCCACTGGAGATTCTTCGATGCTCATCTTCTACTTGGAGTAGAATAGGGGGTGCTGTCAGGAGCTGACATGTCTCGATATCAAAAAATCTTAAGTTAAGGAAACATCTTTGAATGCCATATTCTGCAGATCTCTTGAGGTTTTTGAAGATGCCCTATCTATCTCTTATATTTAGATAAGCAAATATTGCTTGTCTCTTAGCAACTTGATTTCTGAGTAGCTTGGAAAATAACTGTGATAGACTGTCATAGTAACTAACAAAATGACACGTTTTCATGACTATTAGTTTCCGTTTCTTAATTATCCTAAACAGTTTATGTCGTTTGGTAGCGAGAGGTCAAAACTTGACATTTCATTTTTAAGTATTACTACGAACAGTACCTTTAAGAAGCGTTACCCTTAATTTTGTATCAATATAAAAAGATCAATACCAATGTGGCCAAATATAATCTTAATTTTGTATCAATATACAAAGATTAATACCGATGTAGCCCAATACAATCTTAATTTTACATCAACATACAAGGGTCAATACCATTGTGAGATTTAAGTTTTGTACAAGGTGATAAGTATGGGTCTAATTTCATTCTTTTACAAGTGGACATCCAGTTGGACCAGCACCACTTGTTGAAGATGCTGTCCATCCATTGTGCTGTTTTGGCTTCTTTGTCAAAAAGTAGGTGGCCATAAGTGTGTGGGTCTATTTCTGGATCTTCAATTCTATTCCATTGATGTACTGGTCTGTTTCTATACCAATACCATGCTGTTTTCATAACTATTGCTCTGTAGTACAGCTTGAAATCTGGGATGGTAATACCTCCAGATTCTTTTTTATTGTACAGGATTGATTTAGCTATTCTGGGCTTTTTGTTGTTCCATATGAAATTGAGAATAGCTCTTTACAAGTCTATAAAAATTGTGTTGGTATTTTGATAGGAATTGCATTGAATCTATATATTGCTTTTGGTAGGATGGCCATTTTTATTATGTTGATCCTACCTATCCATGAGCATGGGAGATCTTTCTATCTTCTAAAGGCCTCTTCCATTTCTTTCTTCAAGGGCTTGAAGTTCTTGTTGTACAGGTCCTTTACTTGCTTGGTTAGAGTTACCCCCAGGTATTTTATATTATTTGTGGCTATTGTGAAGGGGCTTTTTCACTTATTTCTTTCTCATCCCATTTGTTTGTTGTATAAAGAAGGGCTTCTGATTTTTTTGAATTAATTTTGTATCCAGCCACTTTGCTGAAGGTGTTTATCAGCTGTAAGAGTTCTCTGGGGGAATTTTTGGGGTCGTTTATGTATACTATCATATCATCTGCAAAAAGGGATAATTTGACTTCTTCTATTCCGATGTTTATCCCCTTGATGTCCTTTAGTTGTCTTATTTCTCTAGCAAGAACTTCAAGTACTATACTGAAGAGATATGGTGAAAGTGGGCATCCTTGTCTTGTCTCTGAGTTTAGAGGAAATGCTTCAAGTTTCTCTCCATTTAATTTGATGTTGGCTACTGGCTTGCTGTATATTGCCTTTATTATTTCTAGGTACAGTCCTTGTATGCCCGTTCTCTCCAGAACTTTTAGTATGAAGGGGTGTTGGAATTTGTCAAATGCTTTTTCTGCATCTAGCGAGATTATCATGTGTTTTTTTTTCCTTTCATCTTGTTTATATGGTGAATGACGTTGATAGACTTTTGTATGTTGAAGCATCCCTGCATTCCTGTGATGAAGCATACTTGATCATGGTGTATGATACTTTTGATGTGTTCTTGAATTCGATTTGCTAGTATTTTATTAAGTATTTTTACAGGTATGTTCATGAGGGAGATTGGTCTGAAGTTCTTTGTTGGGTCTTTGTGTGGTTTAGGAATCAGGGTGACTGTGGCCTCATAGAATGAGTTTGGCAATGTTCTTTCAGATTCTATTTTTAAAAGAGTTTGAAAAGTATTGGTTTTAGCTCCTCTTTGAAGGTCCGGTAGAATTCCGTGCTAAAGTCATCTGGCCCTGGGCTTTTTTTGGTGGGAAATTTTTAATGTTTCCATTTCCTTAGGGGTTATAGAGCTGTTTAATCTGTTTATCTGATCTTGATTTAGCTTTGGTAGGTGGAATTTATCGAGGAAATTGTCCATTTCACTTAGGTTTTCAAATTTGGTGGAGTATAGATTTTTAAATTAGGATCCAAATATTCTCTGGATTTCCTCAATGTCTGTTGTTATTTCTCCCTTTTCATTTCTGATTTTGTTGATTTGTGTTTTCTCCCTCTGTCTTTTAGTTAATTTGGCTAAGGGTCTGTCTATTTTGTTGATTTTCTCGAAGAACCAACTCTTGGTTTCCATGATTCTTTGTATAGTTCTTTTTGTTTCTAAGTTGTTGATTTCAGCCCTAAGTTTGATGATCTCCTGCCTTCTGCTACCCTTGGGAGTGTTTGCTTCTTTTTTTTCCAATTCACCCATTTTAGCTGTTAAGTTGCAAATAGAGCTGTCACAATTTTCTTTTTGAAAGCACTTAGTGCTATGAACTTTCCTCGTAGCACAGCTTTCATTGTGTCCCATAGGTTTGGGTATGTTGTGTCTTCATTTTCGTTGGATTTTAAGAAGTCTTTGATATCCTTCTTTATTTCTTCCCTGACCCAGTGGTGCTCTAGTAAAGAGTTGTTCAGTTTCCATGTGAGTGTAGACTTTCTGTTGATTCTTTTGCTATTGAAGTCCAGCTTTATTCCGTGGTGGTCTGAAAAGATAAAAGGATTTATTTCAATTTTCTTTTATCTGTTGAGGCTATCTTTGTGTCCAACTATATGGTCAATTTTGAAAAAGGTTCCATGAGGTTCTGAGAGGAAGGTGTATTCTTTTGTGTTTGGGTGAAACGTTCTGTAGAGATCTGTTAGGTCCATTTGGTTCATGATCTCTGTTAGACTCATTATTTCTCTGTTTGGCTTCTGTCTTGATGATTTGTCCATAGTTGTGAGTGGGGTGTTTAAGTCTCCCACTATTAAAGTGTTTGCATCGATGTGGGATTTAAGTTTTAGAAGCGTTTCTTTTATAAATGTAGATGCCTTTGTATTTGGGGCATAGATGTTCAATATTGAGATATCCTCTTGGTGGATATTTCCTTTAATGAGTATGTAATGCCCTTCTCTGTCTTTTTTTATTAACTTCAGTTGGAAGTCTATTTTGTTTGATATTAGGGTGGCTACTCCAGCTTGTTTCCTGGGTCCATTTGCTTGGAAAACCTTTTCCCAGCCCTTTACTCTGAGATAGTGTTTATCTTCAATAGTGAGATGTGTTTCTTGTATACAGCAAAAAGATGGGTCTTGTTTACGGATCCAGTCTGTAAGTCTGTGTCTTTTTATTGGCGAGTTGAGTCCATTGATGTTGATGGATATTAGTGACCAGGGGTTGTTATTTCCCATTATTTTGGTATAGCTGGCTGTCTTGTGTTTCTTTTCGTTTAGTTGCTGTGGAGGTTTCTATTTCCTCTGTTTTCTTGGGTGTAGTTACCTTCTCTGTGTTGGAATTTTCCTTCTAGGATCTTCTGTAGGGCTGGGTTTGTGAGGAGATATTGCTTGAATTTGCTTTTGTCACGGAATATCTTGTTTTCTCCTTCTATGTTGATAGAGAGTTTTGCTGGGTATAGTAGTCTGGCTGGGCACCTGTGTTCTCTCAGGGCTTGTAGGACATCTGTCCAGGCCCTTCTATCTTTTAAAGTTTCTAAGGAGAAGTCAGGTGTGATTCTGATGGGTCTGCCATTTTATGTAACTTGGCCTTTTTCTCTTACAGCTTTTAATATCCTTTCTTTGTTCTCTACATTTGGAGTTTCTATTATTATGTGGCGAGAGGAGTTTCTTTTCTGGTCTAATCTGTTTGGTGTTCTGTAAGCCTCTTGGATTTTTACTGGCATCCCTTCTTTAGGTTTGGGAAGTTTTCTTCTATGATTTTGTTGAAGATATTTCCTGGACCATGGAGTCGGGAGTCTTCTCTTTCCTCTATGCCTATAATTCTTAGGTTCCGTCTTTTCATTGAGTCCTTGATTTCTTGAATGTTGTTGCTGAGAGATTTTTTAGCTTTCTCATTTTCTTTGGATGTGGTACTGATTTCTTCCATCGAATCTTCCATGCCTGTGATCCTGTCCTCCATCTCTTGCATCCTATTTTTCATACTCACATCTGTAGTTCCTGTTCTCTTCTCTTGATTCTCCATTTCCTCTTTTAACTCTGCTTGTGTTTTCTTTATTGTTTCCATTTCCATTTTCATGTCTTGAATGGTATTGTTTGTTTTGTACACTTCCTTCTCCAGTTTGCTTGTTTTTGCCTGGAAATCTTTCATTGCTCTGTTTTTTTTCCTGTTCATGCTGAGTCACCTTTGCTTGGACCTCTTTAATGTTGTTATTCATTGTTTTGACTTGTAAAATTGTGTGGCTTCTTTGAATTCCTTCTTAGATTTAAGTTCTTCTTGAAGGGACTCTGTCATTTTCCATAATGTAGAATTGTCATCGTTTTCATGTGTTTTAGTTGTGGTGAGGTGGTTCGGGCTGGATGGAATAGCGTTGTTTTCTTTTATTGGAGACATTTAGCTCTGTTTTTTTTTTTTTTTGGTCTCGGGCCTCTGGCCATGTGGAATTTTTTTGCTGTCCTCTGGACTTGGGTCCAAAGGGGCGCTTTGGTGTAGGATTCGAGTTGCCTTACTCAAACCCTATAAGGTGAGTTATTCAGCCCCACCTCCTAGGTGGAGACCTAACTAACCCAGGTGGTGGAGCTGTGTACAAGTAAGCTCTGGTTCCCCGCCAGAAGGGCCAGTACTAGTACAAAATTCCGATATACGACAGTTTCAAATATCTCGCAGTTTGCCCGTGGTTGGTTCCTGTAGTGGGTAAATCTGTCCTTCACCTCCAATAGCCTTGCTGCTCCCACGGCTTGGAAACTGGCCAGTGACATTACAGGAGCTGGTTGTGATCTACAGTCTGAAGGCACTTTGCAGCCGGCCTATGCTCACTTCCAAGGGTCGCAACCTTTAGCCAGATAGTTGGATAGTCTGTGTGAGACCTGGGGGTGCCCAGCAGGGTGGGGATTATCTCTGCGTGGGGTCTTAATCTGCCCACTGGGTTTTACATTGGAACTTACCTGGAGTCTCTCCTGGTGGGCGATGGGTGATCCTGATTCCCTGGTCCAGCGGCTTCCTTGTGTGTCCGAGAGTGGGAAGGAGCATCCTTCCCAGGGACTCTCAGTGGTCCCTGGGTAGCTGGGTGAGATTTAGAAGGGGTTGTGCCCTTTGTACAGTGTCCTGTAACACTTGCCGCCTTGTGACTGTTAACCCCGAAATCAAAGTACGTCCGCGCAGGCCGCCGCCATCTTGGATCCCCCCCACAAAAATCTGTTTTTTTTTTTTAAGTAATGAATAAATAAATAAATTAAAATAAAAGAATGGAGCAAAAGAGGGAGCATGGTTGTACAAGTTGTCAGCAGTATATTTCCCCTGGCAAAAATGCCAAAGACAGGGCTTGGAGTTCAGAGACAACAGGAAGGTTCGAGTTTGCAGATCAGAGTGCGAGTAATAATGAGCAAAGAGTGAGACTTGAAGATGTCAGGTGAGTGTATAGAGTAAGGACATTAACCAGACTATGGAGAGAAAACTAAAAATCACCTGAAAGGGATTCAGAAAATGGTTACCCCTAGGCCTGGGAATAATGTCCGTTCACAACAATTAGAGAAGACAATTTTTTTGACACAGGACATGTAGCATTAACAGGGGTCTATTTCTATAGCAATAAGCTTAGTTTAGCTTCTTACAGTTTTACCCAAGAAAATTTAAAGCAAGATTTTATTAGCCAGTTGTAGGTCAACTGTTTAAAAAATGAAATAATGTTGCAGGTAAATGGATGAAGCTTTTTAAAGTCATCTTAAGTGTAATAACACAGACCCAAAACAACAAATAGAAGCTTTCCCTTCTATGCAGATGATAATTTTTAAGACTTTGGTAATCATATTAAAATCTATAGAACCACCTAGGTTATGAATAGAGTAAGTGAGTAAGGGAGGGGGAAGGAGGATTCCCCAAACAAGGGGAAATAGAATATACAGTTATGGAGAGACAGTAGGAGTCTGGAACAGAAGGTTTAAAGGGGGAGGGGTATACATGAGAAGGGTTTAAAAAAAGAATATAATTAGGAACAAGTAACACTAAGGTCCATTTGAGAGGTCATATGGAAATCTGCTACTATAATACCTAATACCTAAAATACATACTTGCATGAAAGAATCTAAATGGAGTCACTAAATAACTGAGGAGGCATTGCCACATTAGACATCTTCTGCCACCAACTGAAACATCCAGTGCAAGGATAGATGCCTTACACTTATTTATTGGCTACGGGTGCTCCATGGAAGCCCCCAAACATATCAGGCTATTGCCTAGGCTATTGATTGCTCTTCATAAATTGATAGTAAAATCCTATTACTGAAAACAACACTTCAACATCTCACTTAACACAGAGAAGTTGAGTTGGTGCTTAGAACCTCTATGCCTACTGACTAGTGTTTATAGAAATAGAATGTATATTGCACACGGAGGAAAGAGGTAAACACCAACCCAGCTACAAACTGTGAAAGCTACAATAGTAACATGCTTGCAAGATATTTTGTGCAATAGTGAAACAATATTGTAGAAGTAACCAACCACTCTCTGATTGTATTTAAGGCCTCTCCACAAGATGAAACCCATGCCTGACAGTGCTCTATTGTTCATAAATCTTGGACTGGATAGACCATGGGCCTAGGGGGAAACCAAACACAACAATAAAATAATTCTTCTAACAACACTGCTTTACACATACATCAATGCCTAACTCAGCCTTCCTCAGAGAAACTTCCTCTTGCAGTAGATGGAAACTAACATAAAGATTCTCAAAAGGAAAATGTGTAGAGAGGGAGAGACTTTGGAATATTCAGTCTGAAATTGGATGTCTTCATCAAACTTGTCCCTTCAGAGCCCAGGGAACTACGCAGAAGAGAAGGCACAAAGATTGTAAGACCCAGGGGGAATTGATAACGGCAAGAAAACAGGGTCTTCCAGACACAACTTGAGTGACGAACATATGAACTCACAGATACTGCTGCAGTATGCACAGAACCTGCACAGTTCAAGCCACATGAGGATTCAGCGCGAAGAGAGGATCATAGTCACCAGGTCCTACATCTAGTCAAGAAGCTATCTGAAACTGATACCATCTTGCAAAGAAAAAATTAGTTTTCTACAATGGGGTCTCACTGAGAGTATTAACTGCACTTATGTGAAACTGCAAATTAATTAATTATTGCAGTTACTAGTAAGTATAAACTGTAAGATTAGGCCAGCGAAGCAGCTGGCCGCTTGGCAGAGGAGCGGCGACCTGATCCACATGCCTTAACCAGTTCCCTAACTTATCCTCGAGAAAGAGCCCTGGGACCAAGGGTGGCCTACACCACCTGTAACCTAAACTCTGTTAATTAATGTAAGTTGTTATATTAGGTCAGTAGAATTACCAGCAGCTTGGCAGCAGCTTCACCTGGGCCCCAGGGGAGTCTGGAATCCCAACGACCTGGGACTGTTTGGACTGAGGGCCTATAAGCCACCACAATAATTTTTCCCCAATAATTAAACACACTAAGACCCTTTAATGTTTTAACACTTAGCCCTTAGCTGGGTAGACTCTCTATTAGCTACTCTAAGTTAACCTGGATCACCTAATCCCAAACCGCCACGTGCCTGTGATTACCTTCCAGCCTTCTCCAGAGGTCTGTCTCCTAGCTCCCAGCAGGAAGTGGGAGAATCTGTGTGTGCCCAGAGTTCCTGTTCTAATCTCAGGAAGTCCCACCTTCCTGTACTCTTTCTGCCCAGCTAAATGGCCATAAGCGACTTTTATTAACCAATCAAGAGAATGCCTCAGAAGAGGCAGTAACCAGATCTCAGCATTGAATTCAACCTATCAGAAGCAATGATATTAGATCTTCCCTCAACACTTATGGATAGGTTCCATGCCCATCAGTAGTTGGCCAACACAGGCTGCTGTCACCACTGTGTGGTAATGATTCATCTAGGTGGTCTGCCCTCCCCCACCCAAGTGTCAGTAAATTCCCTGAGCAGCATGCCACAGAAGTGTGCTGCCAGGGCTGTCAGCATTCCCTTTCCCACCCCAGCCTGTGTGGCTGGAGCAGTCAAAATGGTGGCTCCTGGCATTCCTGTCAGAATGCCGGCTGCCAACTTGGGAGCTTCCCTGCCTCAGCCTGCTACAGAGTAGGGGAGCTATCTATGGTGATGACGTCTCTCCTGCCTCAGCCCTCTGCCTTAGGAGCTGTCCACCGAGACGATAGCTTTCCTGCCTTAGCTTTCCTGCCACAGCCTATGGCTGTCCAGGGAGCTATCTGCAGAGGCAGCACCTCTCCAGTCTCCATTGGCCATTCGTGCTGTTGGGAAAGACTTTCCTGCCATAGACTCCCTTTGTAAACTTTGTAAACCCTCAGGGCAAGGGAAAAAAGTGACCATACCCCAGACTGAAGAGTTTCAGCAGCCCAGCCCAGTCTTCCTTCATGCCTCAAGACCTCTCTGTCATAACATTTCTAAACTGTAACTATCACAAAGGTCATCTCCATCCCAGATTATGCTAATTAAAGTGAAAAGTCTGAACAAATGAAACACACCAATCTCAGCACAGGGAAACTGACCAATCCTTAAGCTCTCCAAGCTCAGGACTTGAAAGGTCCACCAATCCTTACTCTGGAAATTCCTGAGCTAAAAAGCCTTGCCCCAAAAAATCTCTATATAAGCCTTGCAATTTCTTCATTCCCTGCTCCCCTCTCCAGGGAACAGGGGCAGCCACACCCTAGATTCATCCCTCCTCACCCTCCAATAAATCTCTTTTATGGGATTTGCTGCCTGCTGACGCTCTTGGGAAGAACAAGAAGCAAAGAAGAAAAAAAGCAAAGAGAAGACACCTAAGGAGCAGAGTTTAGACTCATACTCCTCAGCTCAGCTGGGGTTGAGGAAACTCTCCCCTGTGAGCTGCAACATCTCTGCTGAGGAAGCCTCCTCTCAGAGCTGTGTGGTTCCTGGGCTACTGAGCCTCAAGATACCCTTCCACTGGGACACTAAAAGAGCTGTGGGGTTCCTGAGCTCACGGAGTCTCAAGATATATTCCCATCTGAGGAACTGCAGGCCTAAATGCTAACACACACTTTCCTGGTATTTCCTACAGGTGCCAGTCATCAGGCTGAATTGCATGCCTCTTTTAAGAGTCTGTTTTCAGCAGTTCCCTCAACCATTACATATTCAACACAATTGTGTTTCCAAAGAAATCCAAACCTCCATTACAGGAGATGCATTTTTTTTGTTGTTGTTGTTGTTTTGTTTTGTTTTGTTTGTTTTTGCTTTACTGGTCTTTTGCTTGTATACTATTGTTTTTGATTTAGTGTTTTTATGGCGATGTGTGTGTGTGTGTTATGCAAGAAACACATTCATGCAGCTTTCCTTTTTAAAAATTCTGGTTTGATTTTGTTTGCTTATTGTCTTCTAAAGAGAAAAAGAAGAAAGAAAGAAAGAAAGAAAGAAAGAAAGAAAGAAAGAAAGAAAGAAAGAAAGAAAGAAGGAGAGAGAGAAAGAAAGAAAGAGAGTAAGCGAGTAAGCATGGGGTTATAGGTATAAGGGGAGATAGGAAATACCTGGAAGTTGGGAGACGAAAAACCATAATCAACATATATATATATATATAGTTTTTTCCAACAAAACATAGATTTCAATATATCCACCTGTGTACAAATAATTCTACCCCAAAATAAAGACCCAAAGTATTTTTTTAATTTAAAATAAAATCCCCTTATTTTATGAGTTACTGACACAAAATATGTGACAAAGCAGATTAAGGACTTAGGGTTTTGGTTCATAGTTCAAACACACAATCCATTGTGACAAGAAGTTGAGGCTGTAAGAACTTGGAAGGGCTAGTCACACACTCAATCCACCCCCCAAAAAGCAGAGAGAATGACATTAAAATGCCAACTCACCTCCTTTTTTATTAAATCCAAGACCCAAGCATGTAGAATGATGGTTACCTTATTGTGGATCTTCCCATCAAAATTATCATAATGTAAATCTCTAGGTTGATAATATTAACAAGCATACTCCTTTAAAAACAAATTCTACAATTCCTACTATTCAGGGGTAAAAAATCACAAAACATTTGTCCCTTCTTGAGGAAAATAATGAGTCACTGGAAACAAACCAAAAATAGAACAAATTATTTTCACAACATGATTTCATTTGGATCTTGTTACTCTTTGCATATGCAGTAACCCTGAAATAACTCATACATTGATGGGGTTAGCCACAGGTTAGTGTTACTATTTTAGGAGAAGATAGAGCTCAAAGAAAGGAAGAAGAGAACCACGAGGAGAGTACTTGGAGACATCTTACCCTTAACCAGTCCTCCATGAACCTCTGCTTCCTGCTTGCTGAGGAGAACGATATTTCCTATCACATGTTGTTTCCACTATGTCTATAAGTTCAAGCAACCATGGACCAAACCCTCTGAAAAAATGAGCAAAAGTAATTTTTTTTTTCCTTTATAATGCTGCATTTGGTTTTGTTGTTTGTTTGTTTGTTTTGTTTTTTGGGTTTTTTTTTTTTTTGGCCACAGTCATATATAGTAAATATACAGACCTTAAGTGTTCCTCAAGGTCCACATAGGAAAAGCTGGCTTCTCAGTAAGTTTTAAGCACTCTTTCTCAACAAATTGGTTTCTTTTTAAATTTTTGAAATATATCCTCACCTTCCTCCAGAAGTAACAGAAACTTTAAGACCCAACACCCTGTAGAAGAGTTCAGGTTATGGAGAATAATGTTTAGAAAGTTCTATCTGAGATCACTCCCTGCTTCTTTCTATCTCATATACAATTTGTCCATGAATTCAGCAGTTTACAGCTCTGCTACATACTGCTGTGACATGGGTATGACAATGAGAGGAAACCTCCAAAACTAGGAGTTAACACAAGTTGCTCCCTTAAGTCACTAACTGAAGCAATGGACATGGTGATACACAGGTGATAGGAGAAGTTTGAGGAAGGAGGAAGAGCGAAGAAATGATGTAAAAGCAGTACACATATGTGAAATTTTAAAACATACATGGAAAAGTAATTTACAATAATGAAATGAAGGAATGAAAAGTTGGTCTTATTTAGAAATCAACCAATATGTGCTTCACCATATTAACAAATTTAAAGAAAAAATTATGTAATAATCTCAATAATTACAGACAAAGTTTTGAAGATATACTTGGAAACTATCCTGGAAAAAAAAAAGTCTATGCATTAGAAGTAAAAGAAAAACCTCCTCCATCTGGAAGTATACTTTTTAAAGTATTACTTATGTCATATAATGATTGGGAAATAACCTTCCTCTTTAAGATTATGAGAAAAAGATAACACTTACTGATGCTAGATGCTAGTTTTTCCATAAACTTAATAAAATATAATCCAGGTCAGACATACTGCTACAAAGTAAAGGTATCCAAACTGTGAAGGGCTGATTATCTACATGGAAAATCCTATAGAGTTTGTGGATAAGAGCTAGCAAAAGAAAGTAGTGTAGTGAGCTGGAATACCAACAAAAAAGCAGATACTTAAACACTAGTAACATCAGGCCCAGCAAGATAGATAGCTCCAAGCCATAAAGTTTGATATCTACAAATCACATGGTAGGAGGAGAGAACTAACTCCCAAAAATTGTCCTGTGGTCTCAACACTTGTGTTATAATGTGTCACAATCATATGTTAGCATGCACATACTCATATAAATAAATGTATTAAATGTTTTTATTAAAAACTATATATTAGTAACACATAACAAAGTAACTAAATTATGAAATACTGGTAGATAGCCTAACAAATAAATATTCTATAATTGAATATTACAAAATATTGTGTGAAACCGTAAAAGACCTAAACAGATGACGTGGTATAGTGTAGTTATAAGTTGGATGGTCAGATATAACTGACACCCTCCATTCTCAATATTGAACTAAGGTACTGCATCATCTCAATCAATATACAACCAAACATTTTCATTGAAAATAACAGCTCTAAGAGACAAGCAAACATCTGCTTACCCTAATATAAGAGATAGATAGGGTCTCTTCGAAAACCTCAAGACATCTGCAGAATATGGCATTCAAAGATGTTTTAGTAACTTTAGATTTTTTTTTATATCAAACATATCAACTCCTGACAGCACCCCCTATTCTCCTCCAAATAGAAGATGAGCATCGAAGAATCTCCAGTGAGAGATGATTGAATTAGTCGCAAGCCTATATCTTGGTAGGAAAAGCCCCTTGCTCCAAGTGTAGACAGAATGCTGTCCAAAAAGGACAAAACCTGGAAGCAGGTAAGTCGACAGCCTAGCTCTGCCAAGACAGGGTAGGCAAGTCCTTCATAACCCCTGCTCTACAATCAATGTCTGTCCGAGAAACGGGGCCAAATGACTGAAGATCGATGCTGTAATGTATGGAGAGAAAATGGGAACTGTCCAGGCAGCCACTGGTATGTCATTTCTTAGTTTGGGAAGCTTCAGGCCCTGTACTTCCTATAAAATCAGATATATTTATCCCTCTCAGGTCTCTGAGGTGGTTGAAGAACAGATAGCTAGAGTCTCATAATTAAATTTTGAGTTGTTTAGGAGTAAAGAGAGTGTTATACATCTAAGAAGATACTTTTAAAATTGTGTTGCAAGTTAGTATGAATGTTGAGTCAGATATAGAACTTTAAACTCATGGAGATGGTTAGATAGTAGAATGTTAAAGTCAGGTACCAAATACATATGGACTGGTCATTGGGAATGTATGCTAAGCCATATAACCCTCATAACTGTGGCCTAATTTTCTCTGTTGTTTTGTATTGTATTTATTAGTATAAGAGAAAGAGCCATTTGTTGGACTGTAAGGGGAAACTGTAGGGGAAATAAGATATACCTTAAACTTAAAAGAAAAAAAAGGGGGGGAAGAGGATGGGGGATGAGGGTGGGAGGGTGGGACTGGAGGGGGAATAGGGAGAAGACTGCAGTTGAGATGTAACTTGAAGAAATAAAAAATAAAGGAAAAAAAGAAGAAAATAACAGCTGATCCTAAAATGCTTGCTGGTGTTTAGTGGCATATTTGAGGAACAAATAATTACATGGACATCTGCTTGACTTCATTGGTGAATAGGAAAGTTTAAAGATCAAAATAATATATTACCACACACACATTAGAATGCCCCATATGAGCATGCTGAGTGCTATCAAAGATATGAATGAAATGGAACTGACAGTTGCTATGATATTTTTACAGTCAGCCTCAGTAAGACTCAGATATTACACTTATATCTGGTGCTTATTCAAAGAAATCTAAGCACGTATCCATACAGCTACCTGAAGCAAAAGTTGCTATCTGCTGCATTTATAAATATCAAAAACTAAAAGTAAGTTAAATGTGTGAAATTGGGAGGATAGGTTTTTTAAAAATGTGTTGTATCAATACATGAACACATTTAATATAGAAAGAAACATACTATCAGTATGTACATTAGCAATTAATTTTCATTTCAAAATAATTTCTAATGTATAAAATTATATTTGAAGAATGCTTGATACTTTATTTAATTGCTATATACTGTTTTAAATAGTCACAGTATATCTCATAAATAAATATAAATATTAGGCCTATAAAAAGTAGAAACAATCTTAAATGGTTAGCTGGGTTAGAAGGTTTAGGAGTGATCACAAACTACCTAATTTCATTTATTAAACTTCTATAAAATACAAAGCAATCTATAATAATCAAATGCAGTTCAATTGCTACCTGAGGATGTTGGTAGCAACAAAATGTAGGGAACAAAGACCTAACACTAAGATGACAGAACTTTTCAGTAAACCGAGTTCTGTGTTTCAATTGTAGTTCAGATGGCATATACATAAGCCATAATGTATTATATTTCCCACTTTAAAAATGTCAGATTTATTACATGAATTATATTCTGATAAAACTTTGAAAAGGCAAAAGAAAATAAATATGCAAAAGTATAAAAAGTTGTTTGAGATATATCAAATATAATTTTATAAAGTTATATATTATTAAGTTAATTTTATAGTGAAAAATAGCTATGTTTGAATAAGCCTAAAAAATCATGAAGTATAAAGGTGTGTTAACTGTGTCCTATTAATATTAAGAAATAGAAGTGAGTCTTGCTTCTGCAGCACATAAACTAAAACTGAAATGATACAAAGACCATTGGGATGACCTGTATAGAAGGATGACATTCAGACCCATTCCATATTTTTATAGAACTGACAAACCTATCTTAAAGGCTGGCCATGCATACCACAAGTACAAGGCAAGGAAGACCTTCTGGCCATGTGCACGAAGTGTGGCCATGATTCCTCTGAAGCATCCTTAAGAAGGTGGTAACCACCAGCACAATAGCAAACTCTCTTCTATCCGAAGAGATGTCTCTGCTGTGTGCAAGGTGGATTTCATTGCTGCACACTGGACTGGGTGACTATGTGGAACCAACACTGTGATGTAGACAGAGAACTAGAACTCAGGAACTTAATAAAGATTTTCTTTGACTAATTGAAAAAAGAAATAAAAAGAAATAGCAGTGATGTTTTGTTTATACAGAGTATATTTTCCTAAGCAATTATTTTACATTCCTAATTAATTATTTTACATTTATCTAAGGAATTTAGACTGTTCTAAATAAGTTTTCATTCTTTCCCTCTTACTACTGACACATAATTCATAAAGCATAAAAATTTTTAAGGTTTATTTTTTGCTTATGTGAATGTACATTTCTATATATGTTTGTGTGACACATAAATGCAGTGCCCACATAGACCAGGATAGTGTATTTGATTTACAGATAATTGTGAGCCATGACTTGGATGCTGGGTACTCTTTCCCAGGAAAGAGCAGCAAGTGCTCCTAAACCTGAAACAACTCTCCAGCTCCAAGCATAAAAATCTGTGTTCATTCTAAGATCTATACAAAGAGAATTATTCCTATATTTTATTTTTATAGTCTTGGATGCTTTGAAACACAAGTATAGGTATGATTACATTCTTTGGAGAGATAGACTCACTATGTATGTTACAAGCTTCAAATTTGCAAACCTCCCCCAATCTATACGTGCTAGGATAACAAGTATGAGTCATTATTCCTAACACCAGATATTTCTTTAACTTTTTTTTCCTGAACTTCAGGTAAGCAAAAAAGACTAAAGCAATAATGAGCTAAATCTGTATGGAAATGCAGCTTTTCATTTTAAGTAGTACATTAAAATCTTTGTTAAATATTTAGAGGCTGGTATAGAATACAGATGGTCTCTCTGTGTGAATGCAATCTAAAATAAGCAGGACAAAGTAGCTAAAACCTCTTAAGTGGCAAACTTAAGTCTTAAAAACCTGGTCACCTCTAGGGTTTAATTGCATTTCTTTCCAGGGAACCTCACACCTTACATTAATGAGAACATTTGGATTTTTTTTTTTTCACTTAAGGCCTCTTTGATATACAACCAAACAAAAGAGGAAAAAATTGAAAAAATAAAATCTTAGTGAGTCCTTAACAATTTCAATCTTTTATTGAACACTTAAAATATATAGGTCAGTTTAAGGACATATAGATTCTTCGATCTAAAAAGCCAATAATTCAAACAGATTATATGCTGGCAGTGCTATCATTCTTATGAATTAATAATAAACTTTAAATGCCAAGATACTCCATAGTAAATAAAATAAATTTGATTTCTACTTAGGCAATCTATTACAGAAATAATTTTTCATTGGGAATAACTTTGCCACATGGTTTAATTATCAATTTACTAAATGGATTGTAACATGTGTTTAATCTAAATGCTTGTTTTGTAAATCTCATGTTTTAGAAATTGGTTTATACCTTTTCTGGTATAAAGACTATGTTAGATTCAATTTCACTATCTTGCTAGCATCAATATCTGTGCCTAACATAATACATGTGGCATATTCTAAAACAGCAAGGAAATTGGAAATGCCCTTTAAATACAGAATTAAGTGAATACCTAAAAAAATTTTAATGTTTAACTTAAGAAACTCATCATCATCAACTTCACATTTTTAATATGTGCTTCTCTCTAATACTAAATAAAGCCAACATACAAAATCATAAAATGTTCTTGAAAAATGAGACAAATTTTTTATTCTAAACATAGATGGATAAGTGAAGAGGACTATTCACTATTTTTTCTACCTTCATAGGTCTATTTAAAATATAATAGATGAATTAATAGCCCACGGTCACCAATATTGAAGATATTTTTTAAAAAGTGTGAAAGAAATACAATAAAGTTTAAAAGGTATCAACTATGGCAGAAGAAAATTATCAGAATGCATGTCATAAAGATAGCTGCTAAGGAGTGCCATGTTCAGGGAATTCTTTTCTGTGCAAAGATGGAATAATTTGCAGCTACACGAAGGTAACCCTATTAAGATCTAATGCTTGGCAGTGGTATATAAAATTTCATTAAATATACCTTGTTTCCAAAGATAATTTGCATATATACTAGATGTTCTTAATGTGCAAAATAAGTATGTTATTTGTATAAAGAAAAGATACTGATGGGTTCTGTCTAAAACCTCAAATCTTTGTATCATGGCCTTTACTTTGTTTCTTATATTGTATAGCATGTCTTACATGTACTTTATTTCTAGTAGAGCCTTAACCTGAGCATACTGGTGTCATTGCTGCATCACATAGATAAATGGAAAAACTGGAAGACATTTATCAAATCAAAAGTGTATTCATCTGTATCACACATCCTTAGATGACCATCCCTTTATTAAATGCTTAGGAATCCCACAATTTATATTCATTATAATGCAAAAGTTACCTTTTACCAAATCTTTTCCACCTACACAAAGTTCAATATTTACTCACTTTTACATCTCTTAACTAGAAAAGAATCTCAAGGTATGGGGGTGAGTATTTGATATGAAACACAAATAACAAGATAAGTAAGTAAGAAAAGAAATGGATATATAATCCACAAAAAGATTAGCCTTAAAAAAAGAATCACCAACCTCATGACACTCAACACAGAAAGCAAACAATAATACTTTATAATGAAATCAAATGGTATTTATATTAAGATTTAAAAACAAAGTGTTTTGTACATGCTCAAGATGGTGGAAAAAAGCAGCCCTACATCTTCCTTCTCCTTACATGAATACAAATTTAACAATAATTTCCAGATCAATTCTTTTTTGTGAGAAACTCAGAAATTAATTGAAAGGTTCTTATGACCAATATATAAAAACACATTCAGCGATGATAGTGTTTACAGCTATATGAGCCCAAATGTGTGCATGAATGAGTTTATGTGTGTATTTATATGTAAGAAATGTGGCTGCCACCTCCCAAATATAGGTAAAGAATCAAGAAGCACAGAAGACTTCTCACAAGTACTCAGAGACACATACCAACACACACTATGGTTATCACACAGTGTCAAAGACGAAGACTGTGTACTTTGAATGACTCGAGAGAGGGAATTTATCATATTCGAGGTAATGTCAATAAGACTAGCACTGACTTTTTTTTTTTTTTTTTTTGGTTTTTCGAGACAGGGTTTCTCTGAATATCTCTGGCTGTCCTGGACTCGCTTTGTAGACCAGGCTGGCCTTGAACTCACAAAGATCCAACTGCCTCTGCCTCCCAAGTGCTGGGATTAAAGGCGTGCGCCACCACCGCCCGGCTAAGCACTGACTTTTTCCCCAGAAATCTTGAGCTAGATATGCTCAAAGTGTTCGTGGAAGATCATTAGTCATGCAAAATATTACCAGTAGGAAAATATTCCTTCAAAAATGAAGAAGAAATAGATTCCTAGATTCAAAAGAAAGCTGATGGAACTCCTTACTTTTATAATTCTCTATATAGAAAATACCAAGAGGAGTTCTACTATTCTATTATTATTCTATTCAAAATAAAGAATTCTGAGCAGTCATGTGGTTGTATACATAAGAAACATATAAAGTTTATTAGTAAAATAAAATACTTTGGTAAATACATTTTTGACAATACTGTGTTGCAACAATGGTGTTAGATAAATCAATTCAATTTTAAATCTAGTTAACAAAAGAAAATTCTTGAAAATAGTCAAACCTAAAAATTACTTTAAAGATTTGTAATATAATCCATGTAAGTTCTTGTTGGAGGAAGGTCTTGTACCACCCTTTCTGAGGCACTCTCTAATTGGATAGTAAAAGTCATTGATGGCCATTTAGCTGGTCAGAGAGAGAATAGGAAGACAGAAGATCCTGGGACTAAGGAACCCTGGGAAGAGACAGAGAAAGCTCTCTCTTCCTACCAGGACTTGGAAGCAGTAGGATATCTCAGTGTGAGCTCTGAATGTAGAGCAGGCCACATGGCTGGTTGAAATTAGGTGGTTGGGTTAATTTAAATTAACTCATTGAGAGTCTCCCCAGCTAAGGCCTAAGCATTGAAACATTAAAAGGTCTTGGTGTATTTAATTTTTGGGAAAAGGCTCCGGCAGGTTTCAATCCTCCAGGGAAGGCCAGTCAGTCTTGCCAGGCCTACCAGTCTCCTACCATAGGCCTCCAGTTAAGGCAGGCCTGCAGGCCCACCACCAGTTGCTCTGCCAGCCTAATGTAACAGTTTATATTTGTTAATAAGTATATTTGTTAACTAAGTTTTGGTTTCAAGTTCTAATAATAATATTGAAATATATAAAGGGAATGAAAACTTAACTTCAAAATTTGGATGCCATTGAAATTAAGCTATGAGAATAAAAGGCTATGTCTAGTTTATGCAAGTCCCAAAGAAACCACCAAAGTTATGTCTATGAATAAGATACTAAAAGGTTCATGTGTTCAATGTATAGAGAAGTGAACTAGTTAAAGAGTAAATAACAATAAAGATTTTTTGAGACAGAATTTCTCATAAATAAAAGATCTTTAAAACTCATTCTTGCCTACTGATTTTATTTTCATTGAACTTATGTTTGTAACATTGGTTTCCTCATTTTAAAAAACAGCTAAACTAAAGAAGTAAGATAATGGAACCAGTGCATACCATTGTGCAGCCATTATGGAAATCAGTGTGGAGGTTCACAAAAAGTTGAAAGTGTATCTACTATATGATACAGCAATTCCACTGTTGGACATATGGTCAGAGTACTCTACATTCAACTGCAGAAATACTTACTCATCCATATTCATTGTTTTGAAGGGAATGAAAATTACTAAAAGACCCCCTAAGTTGGCAATAGAGCCAGGCCAGCCACCAGGTGATTCCCGGAACTTAGCTGACCATAAACAGGTTGTAACCAAGAATGAAAGTCAATTGGGCCACGGGCCCCCAGGGTTTCAGGAACTGGCTGACCACAAAGTAGATAACAAAACAAGATTAGATTCATTCCTGAGACAAACAGATGTAGGATGTTTCCCGCTGACTAACTAATGGGCTGGTACATTCCACCTGTATTTCGCCTCCCCCTTGAGTTGTGGTAAACAATGGGCTGGGCTGATACTTCCCACCTGTAATTTCCCCCACCCCTTTAATCTGTGGTGCTCCCCCATAAAATATTCTACTCTCCCCCAAATCATGGTCGCGGCTCCTACCCCTGCGTGGGATACGAGTGGCGCCCTCAGTGCACTGAGCCCCCCCTTTCCCCCCTTTTCCCCCCTTCCCCCCCAAAATAAACCTCTTGCGATTGCATCAAGATGGTCTCTTGTGAGTTTTGGGGCGGCCGTGATATCCTGAGTGTCAGGTGAGGAACTTCCCTCCCCCAGGTCTTTCATTTGGTGCATTGGCCGGGAATTTGCGGCCATCCCAATCTCCACAAGAACCCACTTGGAGGTGAGATTTTTGTGTCTTCGGCCTATTTCTGTTGTGATATTTCTGTCTCTGTGTCCTGGGTTTGTCTCTGTTGTCTGGTTCTGTTATATGGTTTGCATTAAAAGTTGGCTTCGCGAAGGTTGTTTTCGGTTTGGCAGCCATTTCTGTCTCATGAGGAGATGGATGGGTGATCAAGCAGACGTGCTAGCGGATCAGCGGCTGTAGCCCTGGGAGATGTCCCAGGAGGACAGGGACCCCAGGGATGCCTGGGAGAGTCCCATCTGGGTGCCAGGGAGGATACAGTGGTCCTCTTGAGAGAGGGGACATGAGAGACCTCCTGGCCGTCTGTTTTTCTGGAGTGGTGCCGGCATTTGAGAGTGAGAAGGATTTTTCGTAGTGTCTTTCTGTGTATCTTGTGTTTGTGTTTTGTGTTACTTGTGACAATGGGACAGACTGTAACGACTCCTCTAAGTTTGACACTGGATCATTGGACTGAAGTTAGAACTAGGGCTCATAATTTGTCAGTTGAGGTTAAAAAGAGACCCTGGCAGACTTTTTGTGCTTCGGAGTGGCCTACTTTTGACGTCGGGTGGCCACCCGAAGGGACTTTTGACTGGACCATTATTTTTGAGGTAAAAGCTATTGTCTTTAAGGAAGGACCAGGGTCTCATCCCGATCAACAGCCATACATTACTGTTTGGCAAGACCTGGTCCAGAACCTACCCCCAAGGGTAAAACCTTGGGTGAGAGGAAGGAAGCCAGGCTCCCGAGCCCTGGCTCTCCGTGGCACAGAGCCTAAATCAAAACAGAAGCCAACTTCAGAAACAAAACCTTCGGCTCCGCCTAAGATCTATCCTGAGATTGAGGAACCACCATCGCCACCCCCTTACCCCCTGCCGCCACAGGAACTCCCAGCCCCAGCTCCGGTCCCAAGCCCAGAAACACAAGAAGCAGAGAGGGGAGGGCCAGCAACTGGCACTCGGAGTCGGAGGGGGACCCGATTCCACTGTGGCTCTACCCCTCCAAACGGTCGGGCCCCCCGTGGGCCCACCAACTTTACAACCCTTACAATACTGGCCTTTTTCATCAGCTGATTTATATAATTGGAAAGCTAACCACCCATCTTTTTCTGAGAACCTTACTAGTCTCACAGGTCTGGTGGAATCCTTGATGTTCTTTCACCAGCCCACCTGGGATGATTGCCAGCAGCTCTTGCAGGTTCTCTTCACTACAGAGGAGAGGGAGTGAATTCTCTTGGAAGCATGAAAGAATGTCCCAGGGACCAATGGGACCCCCACTGCCCTCTCGAATGAGATTGACGCTGGATTCCCCCTTGATCGACCAGATTGGGACTTCAACACGGCTGAAGGTAGGGAGCGGCTGACAGTCTACCTCTGGACCCTAGTGGCAGGTCTCAAAGGGGCCGCCCGATGCCCCACCAATTTGGCCAAGGTAAGAGAAGTACTTCAGGGTCCTGTTGAGCCACCGTCCGTATTTCTTGAAAGGTTGATGGAAGCCTACAGGCGATACACTCCCTTTGACCCAACTTATGAGGGGCAGCGAGCGGCTATAGCCATGTCCTTTATAGGACAATCAGCTCCTGACATTAAGAAAGGTTGCAATGTATAGAAGGATTACAGGACTATACTTTGCAGGATCTTGTGAGGGAGGCAGAGAAAGTGTACCACAAGAGAGAGACTGAGGAAGAGAAACAGGAAAAAGAGAAGAGAGAGAGAGAAGAAAGAGAGGATAGGCGGGATCGCAAACAAGAAAGAAACTTGACTAGGATACTAGCCGCAGTTGTAGATAGAGAAAGGGAAAGAGCAGGGCCTAGACAGAAAGGGAACCTTGGCAACAGAAGACCTAGACTGGGTGAAAGTGGAGAACAGAGATGCCAGTTGGGGGAAGATCAGTGTGCTTACTGTAAAGTAAAAGGACATTGGGCTCGAGATTGCCCAAAGAAGAAGGGCAGGACCCCTAAGGCCCTGACTCTTGAAGAAGATGATTAGGGGCGACGGGGCTCGGACCCCCTCCCTGAGCCTAGGGTAACCCTGAACGTGGAGGGGACCCCTGTAAACTTTCTGGTGGACACTGGAGCAGAATATTCAGTTCTGAAACAACCATTGGGAAAACTAAAAAACAGAAAAACTATAGTTGTAGGGGCAACTGGGCAAAAGCAATATCCTTGGACCACAACGCGAACAGTTGACCTAGGAAAAGGACAGGTGTCCCATTCTTTCCTGGTCATTCCTGAGTGCCCCATGCCTTTGTTGGGAAGAGACTTGTTAACCAAGCTGAAGGCACAGATTCAGTTTGCTAAGGAAGGGCCAGAGGTGATGTGGGGAACCCCTACTTCTATGATACTGGCCTTAAAACTTGAAGAAGAATATTGGCTCCACGAGCCTCTCGGGCAACAAGAGGCCCTGGATATCAGTGACTGGTTGACAGAATTCCCAAAGGCCTGGGCTGAGACCGGAGATATGGGGATGGCAGAAAGAGTTCCTCCCATAGTAGTGGGGCTGAAGACCAGTGCCTCCCCTATTGGGGTAAGGCAGTACCCAATGAGTCATGAAGCCAGAGAGGGGATCAGACCTCATATTCACAGACTGTTACAACAGGGCATCTTGGTTCCCTGCCAGTAACCATGGAACACTCCCCTGTTACTGGTAAAGAAGCCAGGCACTAA
Source organism: Lophiomys imhausi (assembly GCA_907164525.1). NCBI lineage: Eukaryota > Metazoa > Chordata > Mammalia > Rodentia > Muridae > Lophiomys > Lophiomys imhausi. Next base: position 156,926 of record CAJQZJ010037464.1, read on the forward strand.
TGATTACAGGCCAGTCCAAGATTTAAGTGAGGTCAATAAGAGAGTTCAAGATATTCATCCAAATGTGCCCAACCCTTACAACTTTCTTAGTTCGCTTCCACCTGAGAGGAATTGGTACACTGTCCTAGATTTAAAAGATGCTTTTTTCTGCTTGAAGTTACATCCTGACAGCCAACCCATCTTTGCCTTCGAATGGAGAGACCCTGACACTGGACTGGTGGGACAGTTAACTTGGACTAGATTGCCACAAGGATTCAAAAACTCCCCTACCCTCTTTGATGAGGCTCTTCTTCGGGATCTGGCCTCCTTCAGAGCTGAAAATCCTCAGCTAACATTGTTACAGTACGTTGATGATTTACTCTTGGCAGCATCAACTAAACCTGAATGTCTCCAAGGAACTAAGAGGCTGCTGATGGAACTTGGTGAGTTGGAGTATCGGGCTTCTGCTAAGAAGGCTCAGTTGTGCAAAACTGAGGTCACCTATCTGGGATACACCCTGAGAGATGGAAAGTGATGGCTGATGGAAGCCAGGAAAAAGACTGTCACCCAGATTCCTGTCCTGACTACCCCGTGCCAGGTAAGAGAATTCCTGGGCACTGCTGGTTTTTGTAGACTATGGATTCCGGGTTTCGCTACGCTAGCAGCCCCCTTATATCCCCTCACCAAGGAAGGAGGAGGGTTCACCTGGACCTCTGAACATCAGAAGGCCTTTGAAGATATCAAAAAGGCCTTGTTAACAGCACCAGCTTTAGCCCTGCCGGACTTAACCAAGCCTTTCACTCTATATGTAGATGAAAGGGCAGGGGTTGCCAGAGGTGTCCTTACTCAGACCTTAGGACCTTGGAAAAGGCCGGTAGCCTACTTGTCTAAAAAACTGGATCCTGTTGCAAGTGGATGGCCCACATGCCTGAAAGCTACTGCAGCTGTGGCCTTACTTGTCAAGGATGCTGATAAACTGACTTTGGGACAGCAGATTACAGTGGTGGCACCCCATGCCCTTGAAAGCATTATTCGGCAGCCCCCTGACCGGTGGATGACTAATGCTAGAATGACTCACTACCAAAGCCTATTATTGACTGAGAGAGTGATATTCGCCCCCCCGGCCACCCTGAATCCTGCTACCCTACTGCCTGAGGCTGATGACTCTGCTCCTGCCCACCACTGCCTTGATATCCTGGCAGAAGAAACGGGTCCCCAGAGTGACCTAAAGGACTGACCCTGGCCAGGAAGTCTGAACTGGTACACTGATGGAAGCAGCTATGTGGTTGAAGGTAAGCGGATGGCGGGAGCTGCAGTGGTAGATGGGAGGCAAGTGATCTGGGCTAGCATCCTGCCAGAAGGAACTTCTGCCCAGAAAGCTGAACTTACTGCGTTAACTCAAGCCCTGAAGATGGCAGAGGGAAAGTCCGTCAATATTTATACTGATAGCAGGTATGCTTTTGCCACCGCCCATGTGCATGGGGCAATGTATAGGCAAAGGGGGCTGTTGACATCAGCGGGGAAAGACATTAAAAATAAAGAAGAGATTCTGAGCCTCCTTGAGGCTATACATCTGCCAAAGAAGGTGGCTATTATCCACTGCCTTGGACATCAGAAGGCACAGGATGCAGTGGCTAAAGCCAAACGAGCAGCCCAAGGGAAAATGATCTTAACCACCCTTGGCTCTAGAGATATCAGGAAAACCAGTGTCAGGTATACTCCTGAAGACTTGCTGGCCATAAAGAAACTAGGGGTGGCTGGAGAATCACCTTGTGGTATGGTGAAAACAGAGGACGGTAAATGAGTCTTGCCTCAAGAAGAAGGACGCGAATATGTCACCAACTTACACCATCTGACTCACCTAGGAGAAAAGAAACTAAAAGATGTGGTAAGATCCTCTGACTATTATGTAATTGGACTTTATGACTTAACAACAGAAACAGTCAGGAACTGCAAAGCCTGTGATCTGACTAATGCCAGACCTTCCATGCATAACACAGGAAAAAGACTCAGGGGAGATCGACCGGGGGCCTATTGGGAAGTGGATTTTACAGAAATTAAACCAGCTAAGTATGGAAACAAATATCTTTTAGTTTTTGTAGATACATTTTCAGGGTGAGTAGAGGCCTTCCCTACAAGGACTGAGACTGCCAATACAGTGGCCAAGAAGATTCTTGAAGAAATTTTTCCGAGGTTTGGAGTACCCAAGGTAATTGGGTCTGATAATGGACCCGCTTTCGTTGCCCAGGTAAGTCAGGGGCTGGCCACTCAACTGGGGATTAAATGGAAATTACATTGTGCCTACCATCCCCAAAGTTCAGGACAGGTAGAAAGGATGAATAGAACTCTAAAAGAGACCTTGACTAAATTAGCCTTAGAGACCAGTGTGGGAGACTGGACAGCCCTCCTTCCTTTTGCCTTATTCCGGGTCAGAAATACCCCGGGTCGTTTTAAGCTGACACCTTATGAGATTCTCTGTGGGAGTCCTCCTCCCCTTACTGAGGTGAGTGGAGTATTTGATCCTGATGTTGTCCTTTCTAAACCCTTGTTCACCCGCATGAAAGCCCTTGAAGTGGTCCGGCGCAAGGCCTGGGAGCAGCTCAGAGAAGCTTATGAATCTGGAGACCTGACCGTGCCTCATCAGTTCCGGGTTGGAGACACTGTACTGGTCCGGCGTCATCGGGCTGGGAACCTTGAACCTCGCTGGAAGGGACCATACCTGGTGCTTTTGACCACCCCAACTGCAGTGAAGGTAGAGGGCATCTCAGCCTGGATCCACGCTTCACATGTAAAGAGAGCTCCTGAACTTTCCAAGGATGAGTGGAAATTGGAAAAGACTGTGGATCCTTTTAAGCTGTACCTGCGTCGCAGGTGCTCTGCAGATGAAAAGTGACAACCCTCATACTCCCCAGAAACTAACCTGGCAGGTGATCTCTCAGACTGAAGAAGTTGTCTGGTCAGTATCTAAGATAGCCCCTCCATGGACATGGTGGCCACAACTGTCACCTGACTTCTGTCAGCTGGCTGCTGGACTAGAAACATGGGACATACCTGAGGGACACCCCCATCACCTCCTAGAAAATGACCCCAAACGAAAACACCCTAGGTGGATGGGAACTAAGTATGGATGTGGAGCGGGAAAGGACCGTTGCGGGTTAGCTGAAGAGGACTTTTATGTCTGCCCCAGAGAGAGTAGAAGTAGGGCAGACGCTAGAAGATGTGGGGGGTTGGAGAGTTATTATTGTGTAGAGTGGGGCTGTGAAAAAACAGGACAGGCTTACTGGAATCCCTCCTCATATTGGGACGTAATAACAGTCCACCGAAATTATTCCAAACCTACTGGGTATTGCCTCCCATCCACCCGACAATGGCTTCCTCTTAACATAACCATAACTGAACGAGGCAAGAGTCCGACCTCCCGTGAATGATGGTTGCATGGAAGTACATGGGGATTCCGATGGTATATGCACGGCACTGATCATGGGGTAACTTTCAAAATTCAGTTAAAAATAGAAAGTGCCGAGGGGTCACCAGTGGGCCCCAATCAGGTACTCCCTGACCAGGGACCACCACAGCCGAAGTCTTGGCCCCAGGGAGCCCTGGATCCCACTCCATTTCCCGGAACTCCTGTTTCCCCCAACATGACTCTAAAGGCTCTACCGCCCACGGGTCAGCGTTTGCTGAATCTAGTCCAGGGAGCTTTTCAAGTTCTAAACGAATCAGCCTGCGCTGACTAAGGACTGTTGGCTCTGTTTGGCCTCCGGACCCCCCTACTATGAGGGCATCGCTGTACCAGGTACCTTTAATAACACCACCAGCCATGAAGCCTGCTCATGGCATGATAAGAATAGACTGACTCTAACTGAGGTATCAGGGCAAGGGACTTGTCTAGGAAACCCACCCGCCACTTATAAACATCTATGCAATGAGACCCTGAGGTCTCCAAAAACTTCGGATACTAGATACCTGTATCCGGGCATAGATAAATGGTGGGCTTATAGCACAGGATTGACTCCCTGTGTTGCCACTAATGTTTTTGATGATACCAAAGATTACTGTGTGTTAATACAACTCCTGCCTAGGGTGTTCTATCACCCAGCTGATGCTTTTATAGATGAGTTCGACCATCGACTCACTAGATATCGGTGAGAGCTGGTTTCTCTTACATTAGCAGTACTAGTGGGACTGGGTATAGTGGCTGGGATAGGAACTGGTACAGCTGCCTTAGTAATGAACCAAGATAATTTCAAAGAACTAAGGGCAGCTATGGATGAGGATTTGAGATCTCTCCAACAGTCTATTGCCAGGCTAGAAGAATCTCTAACTTCCCTATCAGAAGTGGTTTTACAGAATCGAAGAGGTCTGGATCTGTTATTTTAACAGAACGGGGGGTTATGTGCAGCACTAAAGGAGGAATGCTGTTTTTACATTGATCACTCTGGGGTGATTATAGATTCCATGAATAAGCTAAAAGAAAGACTAGACAAAAGAAAAAGAGAGAGAGAAGCCCAACAGGGATGGTTCGAAGGATGGTACAGTAAGTCGCCGTGGATGACCACCCTCATTTCAACTTTAATAGGACCCCTCCTGATACTCTTATTAATCCTTACCTTGGGACCCTGTATCCTGAATAGGCTTGTTACCTTTGTTAGGGAAAGAATAAGTGCTGTACATATTTTAATGCTTAAGCAACAATATCAAGGTTTGCGGGAGTGTGATAATGATGATTTTGATAAAACAGATGTATAGGTTCTAAGATTAGAACAACGGACTAAAAGGAGTGGGGAATGAAGGGAATGAAAATTATTAAAAGACCCCCTAAGTTGGCAGTAGAGCCAGGCCAGCCACCAGGTGATTCCCGGAACTTAGCTGACCATAAACAGGTTGAAACCAAGAATGAAGGTCAATTGGGCCATGGGCCCCCAGGGTTTCAGGAACTGGCTGACCACAAAGTAGATAACAAAACAAGATTAGATTCATTCCTGAGACAAACAGATGTAGGATGTTTCCCGCTGACTAACTAATGGGCTGGTACATTCCACCTGTATTTTGCCTCCCCCTTGAGTTGTGGTAAACAACGGGCTGGGCTGATACTTCCCACCTGTAATTTCCCCCACCCCTTTAATCTGTGGTGCTCCCCCATAAAATATTCTACTCTCCCCCAAATCATGGTTGCGGCTCCTACCGCTGCGTGGGATACGAGTGGTGCCCTCAGTGCACTGAGCCCCCCCTTTCCCCCCTTTTCCCCCCTTCCCCCCCGAAATAAACTTCTTGCGATTGCATCAAGATGGTCTCTTGTGAGTTTTGGGGCGGCCGTGATATCCTGAGCGTCGGGTGAGGAACTTCCCTCCCCCGGGTCTTTCATTTTCTCTATTCATAAGTGCCAGGGATTAAAAACAGCCTAGATGTTCATCAACACATGAATGGATAATGAAAATGTGTTAAATTTACACAACAAAATATTATTCAGCTATTAAGAAAAATGAAATTTGCAGGTAAATGGATGGTGCTAGAAACAATTATACTGAATGAGGCAGCTCAGACTCAGAAAGATGAACATTGTGTGTTTTCTTTTATGTGTGGATATTGGCTTTAATACTTTAGATTTCATTTAGAAATGTGTGTTTTGTTTAGACTAAACACAGAGGTATGGGAGCTTGTAAGGGACCAGGGAGAAGGAAGAGATCATCTGAGGAAGAGGATATAATAATGGGGGCAGCCATATCTTAACTATATATCATATGTTGTCAAATAAAAACCCTCAGTATCAGGAATGGGTTACATCTTTTTTTGTCATTAACTAAAGGGGTCCCATAGATCCTCTAAACACTATAGGCTACTACTGATGCTATTGGTTACCCTTTACAAACCAGACAATAAGACCGTTTTGATAAAGACACTACATATTTATGGCATAGAACATGGAAAAATTTAACAGGTAACTCAAAACATTGATAAGAAATTATAATAATAATTGAAGGAAAAGAGACCATGAATTTGAATAAGAGCAAAGTAGGAGGCTACATGAGAGAGTAAAGAAAGGGAAGGGAGAAATGATGCAACTATATTATTATCTCAAGAAATAAAAACAAAAAGCAAATGGAGAGAAGTCTCATGTTAGTGAATCTACAAATTTGATATCCTCAAAATGTCTATACTGCTAAAGCAACATACAGATTCCATGAAATTTCCATCAGAATCCCTGTTTTATATATATATATATATATATATATATATATATATATATATATATATTTTTTTTTTTGGTTTTTCGAGACAGGGTTTCTCTGTTTAACAGCTCTGGCTGTCCTGGACTCACTTTGTAGACCAGGCTGGCCTCAAACTCGCAAAGATCCGCCTGCCTCTGCCTCCCAAGTGCTGGGATTAAAGGCGTGCGCCACCACCGCCCGGCTTCCTCTTATATTTTATACAAAAACAAAAGAAAGAAAGAAAGAAAGAAAGAAAGAAAGAAAGAAAGAAAGAAAGAAAGAAAGAAAGAGGGAGGGAGGTGGGAGGGAGGGAGGGAGGGAGGGAAGAAGGAAGAAAGGAAGGAAGGAAGGAAGGAAGGAAGGAAGGAAGAAAATGTTATGGTTTGAATGTTTGTGGCCTCCCAGAACCCATGTTACTAGTCAGCAAAGTAATGGATTTGGAAAGTGAGGCCTTTAGAAAAAAGGCTGGATCATTTAGTAGACACTTATGAATGAGATTGATTAGTCAGTACTATAAAATAAAGGAACAAAGTTCACTCATCACTCTCATCATATTTAGACAAAGCAGTAAGATACCCTTCCTTCTAAACCATTGACAAGTATTCAACCAGACACTTCTTAGCCTCTAAAGCTTGACAACCAAATCAGGTTTTTTGGGGTTTTTGTTTGTTTGTTTCTTTCTTTCTTTTCTTTTCTTTTCTTTTGTTTTTTGTTTTTTGTTTTTTTTTTTTTTTTTTGAGTTTCCCATTTTGAGGCATTTTGCTATAGCAGTCTCATCTACCTAAGAAAATATAGACTACAAGAGACCATCAATCAACACCTTATTTCTGAAAACAGCAACAACAAATGCTGGAAGAACCAAACTTGATAGAAATATATATCTGAGCTAAGTGTAATGGTAAATGCCTGTACTCTCAGGGCTCATGAGCTGTCTCAGCAGTCACAAATACAAGGCCACACAGTCCATATGCACAGAGACAACAAGAACAAAATAGAGAGCACCAAAATAAATTCACATGTATATAGTCAATTGATCTTTGAAAAGCCTGTCAAGAGCAAATAGTGGATAGATAATAATTTCTAAAAAATGGGGCATCCAACACCAGAAGAACAAAATCAATTCAGGCTGGAACAAAGTCTCTAATGTAAGACCTGAAATTATAAACTTTCAAGTAGAAAATATAAGAGAAAAATCTTCCAGGCATTGTTCTTGACAGCTGTCTTACAGATATAATTCCAAAACCATTGTAAACAAAATAAAAACTAGGAAAATGAGCTCTTCTCAAGCTCAAAACCTTCTACATACTGAAAGAAAAACAGTCTAGAGTTTGCAAGAGCAAATGACAAGGAGAGAAAATATTTTCACACCACACCTATAGTAGTAGATTAATCTCAAAATGCACAAAGAAAAATTTGAGGCACTATTTCTTTGGTAAAGTAGTTACTGTACAAATATGAAGACCTGTGTGGATACCCTGCAGCCATGTAAAAGCCCCACATTGTAGGATATATCTGTAAATTGAGCATGGAGATTGGGTCAGATGGACCCTGTAACTCATTTCCAGATTCTCTAACAGATCAGAAAACTCAGGGTTCAGTGAAATATCCTTTCTCAAAAACATAAGGTGAAAAGCATTGGAAAGAGACCTGACATTAACCTCTAATCTCCACAGGTAGGAACATTTATGCAAGACCAGGTCAACAGGCAGAAGATGGTTAGGCCCTGCCACTCACATGGTCCTAAGAACCAGCTAAACTGACATTCCTCAGTCCAATAAACCCTCCAAGAAGCACCCAGGGAAGAAATAAATACAATTATATGCATATATGAGCATAATCAGGGATATGCTTGAATGATCCAATAGTTCAATTGTTTAATTACCTGTACTTCCAGAAAGATAAAAAAGAAAAGACCTTGAGAAAACTAAAAAAATAAAAACAACCAATATATAGAATAAAAAGAAATGAGAATTGTGAAGGAATAGATTCAAAATTTCAACTAGAATCTGTTTTTAAAATCATCAAAACATTTTATTCTAAAATTTCAGACCACCAAGATTAACTCAAAGTTTTCAGAAGTCTACAACCACCAATAAAAATGAATGTTCCACTTTTCCACTTTCAAAGAATAGAGAATTAGCCACCCATATGGACATTAACCAACAATATTAAAGATCAGACACAGTTATGACAATTCCGTCAAAAGTCTGTGATAAAACAATGCTCAGTTTTTTATTCCAGCCAAATATTAACTATTATAAGGTTATATACAATCAAATACATATTTCTTGTGGGAAGGTTAACTAAGAGTATAAAATAGTAATATTAGCTTGTATATCAGAAAACTGGAAATCAATAACAATAAATTCAGAGTGGAATAAAAGGCATGGTGATGGGGTGGTGTTAAGCATTCTAAATGTTGATTGGTCCTGTTTCCTGTATGTTGCTTATTTTGTTTCTGATTGGTTAAATAAATGCTGAAGCCTGGAGATTGGGCAAAGACAGAGATAGGTGGGACTAGGGGCTTTTAGAGACAAGAAAGCATCTTGGGAAGAAGAAGGCTGGAGAGAAGCCAGGAGCAAACAAGGAAGACACGCCATGGGGTAGATTAAAGAAGATCCTTCCACGTGGCCTGGAACATTGGCTTAGTGTGGAGAATAATAGTTCAAAGGGACGTATGTATATATGGGGCCATATTTGGGTAATAGAATTATGAGCTAGCTTAGATGGGCTAGGATTGCACAACCCAGGCCTAGACTTGTTAAAATCCAGGTGATGATTGGGCTGGAGAGATGGCTCAGAGGTTAAGAGCACTGGCTGTTCTTCCAGAGGTCCTGAGTTCAATTCCCAGCACCCACATGGTGGCTCACAACCATCCATAATGAGATCTGGTGCCTGTTCTGGCCTGTAGGCATACATGCAGACAGAACATTATATACATAATAAATAAATAAATAAATAATCCAGGTGATGTCTGTATGTATTCATTTATAATGGCAGGTTATGGATTAACACTGCCGACCAATTAAAGATAATATAAATACTGGGTAAACAATTTAATTAGCCATTTTTTCTACATATGGCACCCAGCGTACACCAATCAGAATCAATGCTTACAGCCTGGGAAGGCCTGGATAAAAAGTACCTTCCTAGCCAAAAAGCAGGGAGCCAAACCCAATACATTTCAAAGGAACATCTCCTTTAACAAAAGCTACTGCCTTACAGCAAAGGTAGAAGCTTAGCTCTCCTTATATGCTAAATAACTGGCAGCATTCTAAACAGAGCTTGAGAATGAAATTAACTGCCTAAATTAAAAATGGAGAAATTCATAATGTCTCAATATGTTTGAATTCCAATTGAGTTTTTTTCTCTTAACATACAGATAATTTTTACACTGACAATTGTGGTTCTATGTATACTTTTTGAGAAAGATTTGCCTAGGATAACCTTAACAAAAAGAGCTTACAGATGGAAGGTTAAACTGCTGACAATAACAATGGGAGAAGGAAGGAGACCCGATCCAATAGAACAGATGTCAGCAGAAGCTCACAGGTCCCTGAGAACTAGGTGCTTACCAAGAGTATCTGGGAAAAGCCCACCGAGGATATACAGTCAAAGCTAGATTTCAGGAATAATAAACAGAACTTCAATTACAACATGGGATGACAATTAGACCATGGCTTTGAAATGTTCTTGTTTCTTTCTTTCTTTTTTTTTTTTCTGGTATAAGGTTTATTAAGGTAGGAAGTTAAGAGCAGAGCCATGGAGAGAGAGAGAGAGAGAGAGAGAGAGAGAGAGAGGAAAAAAGAGAGAGGATGTGAGAGGGAGAGCCTGAGAAAGATATAGGAAAAAGATGGGCAGAGAGCAAAAAAAAAAAAAGAAAGAAAGAAAGCAGAATGTTCTTGTTTCTTTGCTTGATTTTTGTTTAGATGTCTTTGATTTTCCTATATTGGGAATTAAAAAATGATATTTTTGTCATTTAACAATGCTAAAATATAAGAGATTTTTAAAGATATAAAGAGAAAGAGGTGACAAGCCAGTCTCCTTAGATGTGGGGCACCCACTGAAAAACTGGTTTCAAGAGAGATACTAGACCCTAGGAGAAATGTATTAATCATTGGATGTGATGGTGCATGCCTTTAATCCCACCATTTGGAAGACAAAGACAGATGGATCTCTGACCTTCACCAAGGTCAGCCAGGTCTACAAAATAAATCCAAGACAAGGATATACAGAGAAATCCTGTCTCAAAGGAAAAAATAGAGAGATATGTTAATTATGAGAAATTATATATTTTCAGAACAAAGGGACCAAACACCAAAAAAGACAAGACAAGCCCAGATGGTCCAGCTCACAGACTATTCCAGCCAGGACTTCAATGAAACCCTGACCTTTCCCATCCAAAGTTCAATGAAATACAAACTGCTCAGGACATTCAAATTGCTGAGCACATAGAGACTGGACAACAACTGTTACAATTAACTTGCTTAATCATTTTTCCATTTTATTTGGGCCCCCAAACAGGTTTTCTACATCCCAGTTCAGGAGGAAACAATTTTAAGAGAGCGACGCCCCATTCCCAAAAGGTGGGGTGGATGATTTTTTTTTTTTTTGGTCATTTGATATGTTATAGATGTTGCTTAGGGATTGGTTACAAATTGTTAAATGTTCTTATTAAGCAAGGTATAGGAGGTTAGACTCAAGGACTTTTCTATTTCTTTTTCTTTTCTCTATCCTTCTTTCTCTTATATAGGCGAAAGGGACTTGAAAAGAAAAGAAGGGGAATATATGTATATAATATCGAAATGATGAGATATAAGGATAGATTATAGAATCTGCTCTGAAATTTAAAACTGTTGTTATTCTTAAAATAAGGTTATCTTTTAACATTGGTATAAAATTTTGTAGGTTGATAAAACATAAGATTAATTTTGATAGAATTTTACAGTTTGCTTGTTCAAAATGATAGATAGATAGATAGATAGATTTATAAATCAATAGATGTCTTCAAAACCCTCAGAGATGTACAGAAAATGGCATTTAAAAATAAAATTGTTTGACTTTAAGACAGTCAGCTCTTGACAGCTCCCATTTGACTTGGAAGAAAACAATGAGCATCAAAAAAAAAAAAAATCTCCCATCAGGAGATAATTCTTACTGGACAAAAATGTCCCTGCTCTCTCAACAAACTATATACAGTCCAAAGATGGACCAGAGCTTAAATGCAGGTAAGTTGATGTCCTGATTCTTCAGAGACATAATGGGAAAATCCTTATTTCCTGATACACAATTATGTCTATGAGATATGCTTGGCCAGAAGGCTGAAGATGATGCTCCAACAGTATGGAGAGATATTTGGGACTGTATGGGCAACAAACTGTCATTTTTTTCTTTTTGGAAGCTGTTCTTCTGTGCTTCCTATTCGCTCAAATAATAACTTTATCCCTTCTTAAGTCTTTGGTGGGGTTGAAGACATAATAGATATAAAACTTAAATTAAACTTGAGTTATTTACAATTTAAAAGGAAATATATGATATGATAGAAATTTTTTAGGTTCAGAACTTTAGACACACCAAGATAGATGATTTTTTTCTTCTTCAAAATTATCTGGTAGAAATAGGCTAAACATTATATATGTACCTTTTATCCTTTTTATTAGACAAAAGGGGGAAAATGATGGGGTGGTGTTAAGCATTCTAAATGTTGATTGGTCCTGATTGCTGTGTGTTACTTACTTTGTCTCTGATTGGCTAAATAAATGCTGAGTCCTGGAGATTTGGCAAAGACAGAGATAGGTGGGACTAGGGGCTTTTAGAGACAAGAAAGCATCTTGGGAAGAAGAAGGCTGGAGAGAAGCCAGGAGCAAACAAGGAAGACACGCCATGGGGTAGATTAAAGAAGATATTTCCACATGGCCTGGAACATTGGCTTAGTGTGGAGAATAATAGTTCAAAGTGACGTATGTATATATGGGGTCACATTTGGGTAACAGAATTATGAGCTAGCTTAGATGGGCTAGGATTGCACAACCCAGGCCTAGGCTTGTTAAAATCCACCCAGTGTTTGTGTGTATTCATTTATAGTGGCAGGTTAAGGATTAACACTGCTGACCAATTAAAGATAATATAAATACTGGGTAAACAATTTAATTAGCCTTTTTTTTGTACAGCATGGTGCAGCAAAGATGCACTAATTACCCCCAGAGAATAGGTGAGAAAACTTTTTAGAATAAATTTGAAAATTGAGATTTGAGGGAAAGATGATGATAATGCAAGATAAAGTAAATGACAATTAGAAACTGTGAGCACTAGAAGTTTTACTGAAGTCAGGGTTCAAATGGGCAGCAATTACTTCAAAACTGAGTAAACTATTCATTGGCTTTCAGGAAATAGAATTCACTCTAAAACCATGAGGGAAAAAATGTCAGAGAATGGCCATGCTTATAAAGTTTGTTCTCCCTCAAAGTAAAAAGTGGCAATGAGAAGCTCCAGAAGATAAAACTGTATGAGAAATTGCCTTGGGAATGTGATGTAAACTACAATGTGGCAGGCAGCTATGAGAAGCCACAAAGGAACTTATTAAAGCTTGATGCTAACTGTGGGCATTCATTCTGGAATTGGAGAGTACAAATATGTTACTGAATCCATTTACTCTTCATGGAGAAAATGTTTTCTATTGGTTTTGGCTTTTAGAGTTTACCCATAAAGAACACCTTGCTTAAAATGAAACAGAATGTAAACATTAGCAGCTTCTGACAATGTAAATAATAAGTTGAGGAATAGGAATGGAGAAAGAACAGGTCAAAAAGGCAGAAGCCTGAGCAGTCTTGTTATAAAACTATAGGTTCAAAAGATATTGTTTGCAGTAGAAAAAGAGTCGATATTAAGTTGTTCTATATTTGGTTTTGATGATTCTATGGATAGAATCCATGAGTTTATGCCTTCTAGGCAAACACTGCATACGTGAGCTACATATGCAGACCTTGGATGGTCTTTATAACATATAATTAGAAATTATGTCATTGAGGAAACTGGAAAAGGATAATAAAGACATATTGTTTACCTAGTTGGCAGGTATAGAATAACCTTTGTCAGTTAAATCCTCTCCTATCACAACAGGATGGAAATAAAACATCTCTACAGTTCAATAAAAGAAGCAGTACAAACTTATAAGACACCAAAACTTCCAAAATAAGCAATTATAACACCACAACTGGTTACAATGCAGAGATCAAGCGATTGTGGGGAGCTAACTGCAACAGATAAATCTACAACACAACTCCTGCAGCTAATGCCCAGGGAACATGATGGAAAACAGGTCAGAAAAGTATAAAAACCAGAGGACTAGGAAGTCTGCTATGAGACTGTGTCTCCCAGAAAGGCTGACTTAACATGATATGAACAATGACAGTATCAATAAATATGTAAGCACAAATATCAATAAATATGTAAACACAAATATCAATAAATATGTAAACATAGAAGGAAGCAGCTATGTTTGAAGGGCAAAGTGATGAATCAGAGAAATATCTGACAGAATGAGTCAGAGATAGGATACACTCAACTCTCATAAGAACAGCAAACGAGATGCAACTTAAGAGCAGTGCAGCAAGTCAGTCAGTTGAGAGTCAATGCAGTAAGCACAGTGCAGTAGAGTTGAGTTCTTTCATGAGTTCATGCAGTTCACTGCAAGTCAGCAGAGACAGTTGAAGCCAGAGAGGAAAAAGGAGCCAGAAGATTAGAATAAATTGCTAGAGTAAGTTTGAAGCCTAGTAGAGTAATTCAGTGAGAAGCAGAGATAAGCCAGTTTGAATCAGTCAGCTTAGAGAGAAGCCAGAACTGCTGAGTTGAACCAGACAGTCAGAATTCAGAAACAGCTAGAAAGGGTGAGCTTATTCAGCAATAAGCCTCTGAGATGACAATTACATCTGGCAAATAAAAGCAACTTTTAAAAATAATAGTCAAAGAAAAAGAAGCCATCAATTTGAGAGAGACTGGGGGAGAGATCAGAGGGGTTCGAGGGAGGAAGGAATAAAACTGCAACTTAGCTATCAATTATATTTTTAATAATAATAAGCTGTAATATTAGGCCAGAGGAGCAGAGGGCTGATGGGAGGTTGGCAGGTCTGGCTAGCCTTAACTGATGGCCTGACCCATCCTGGTGATAAAGCCCTGAACCAAGAGTGGCCTTCACCACCTGCAACCTAAACTGTTAACTAATATATTTATTAATAACCATAAATTGTTACATTAGGCTGGTGGAACAGCTGGTGACCTGGCAGGAGACCAACAGGCCTGACTTGCCTTAGAGGCCTATAACCAGGCAGGGTGGCCTGGTGGGGCAGCCTGACGGGGCAGCTGCTGAATATTTATTAATTACAATAAACTGTTATATTAGGCCAGCAGAATAGGCCGTGTGACCTGACAGTTTAGTTGGAGGGGCCTGCTGGGAATCTGTGGCCAGAAGCCAATAGGTCTCACTTAGCTAGAGGCCTGTAGGCCTTTCAACCTGAAACCCACAGTGGCCTTTTCCCCAATAATTAATACACCAAGACATTTTAATGTTTCAATGCTTAGCCCTTAGCTGGGCAGACTCTCAACTAGCTCACCTAAATTAATCCCAGACTACCTAATCCCAACCAGCCAGGTGGCTTGCAGTACCTTCCAGAGCTCTCAGATACATCTGTCTGCTTCATGTCTCTTGGCAGAAAGAGAGCTTCCTCTGTATAAACCCAGGGTTCCTTTCTTTGTTCCAGGAAGTCCCTCCTGCCTATATTCTTTCTGCCCAGTTAATTGGCCATCAGAAACTTTTATTAACCAATCAGAGAGTGCCTCAGAGAGGGAGTTGGCTAGATCTCGAAGCACTGAAATCAGCCTCTGAGAACCAATGTATTAGACCTTCCTCTAACAAAGGAAAGGGGCAAGTGTTGTAATTTTAATTTAAAAATATATCTTAAATATTAAAATCCTTTGCTCTAGGAAAAGATCTATTGAAAGGATAAGAAACAACAAGAAAAGAAGTCTCATTTTGAGGACCATTTGTATGAGGCATAAATATTACTGGGTTTTAACACAGGTGTTTGTGCCCTACTTAATTCTTAAAACTCTTTTATTTTTACTGTTTTTAAATATTTCACATGATAAAGAAGATATAAGCAGAGCATATATGTTAGAAATTACTTATAGAAGCCACAAGTGAAACAGGCTTGCTAGGAGCTCTGAGTAAGAATTCTAGAAAATCACGGGCTCATAGATACAAAGAGCATGGAAGCAGGTGGGTAAAAGTAAATAACCTATTCCCTGGTAACACAGAATCAGTGTCTGGTCCCAGTGATGAGAACAGAACCTTTTAAAAAGCACCCATGTGCCAATTATGGGAAAGACACTGCAGCACACTTCAAAGCCATAAGCAGTTAATCACTTAAGAGCATTCTCACCCAGCTTTGAAAATGTACTTTCTCCATAACCCTGTTCTCCCTAGGGATAATCTGAAAATTTCAGTGCATACAGTCATCTTTAAAATCACTCTTCAGAGAAGAAATTAGTATACGTTTTTTGTCTAGCTTTCCTGTCTTTGGATTAAAATGTCATTTAAATTTATTAGAAGAAAAGAACAGTGAAATTTCCCATATTTTTGCTTCATAATTAACCTGATTTTTTTTTAAATCAAAGATCATTGTCTTAGTTATGGTGTTTATTGCTATGATGAAACACCATGGACCAAAGCAACTTGGGAAAAACAGGGTTCGTTTTACTTACACTTCCACAGTTCAACAATGATGGAGGTCAGGGCAGGAACCTGGAGGCAGAAGCTGATGCAGAAGCCATGAAGGAGTGTTACTTGCTTGCTTGCTCAACCTGATTTCTTATAGAACCTGGAGCCACTAGCAAAGTAGTAGCACCAACCCAAAACAGGCTGAGTCCACATCAATCACTAAAGAAAATCCCTTATAGGCTTGCCTGCAACCTTATCTTAAACTGGTAGTTGTGCAACTCAGTTTCCATCTACTCAGATGATTCTATTTGTGTTAGATTGACATTAAATTAGCCAGGATAATCATATTAAAGCTAAAAAGATTGCATGGTGTTTGTGTGTGTGTGTGTGTGTGTGTGTGTGTGTGTGTGTGTGTGTGTGT